>JAUMHM010000078.1:3914901-3926418 GCA_032362435.1 Melikaiella ostensackeni
GCGACTGTGTCCTTCGCTCTGTGAGCCGGTGCATTGTCGTGGTGGAATAGCCAGGTGCTGAGTCGAGATTTCGGCCTCATGTTTTTGAGGTGGTTAATAACTTCGGGTAAATATATTTGAGTGTACCAGGAAGAGGTGACTGTACGCTGGTTTTCCAGTACGACCCTATCCACAATGCCGCGATTCCCAAAGAATACTGCAATCATTCTTTTGTTTACAGATCGAGACTCTCGCACCTCCACTGGAGTATCCTCATCTTCAAACAGCCAGGTCTTGCTTTGTGATTTTGTTCGGACATCGTAATAATATAGCCAGGTTTCGTCGCCTGTTATAATACTATTTACATCCCGAGACGATCTCGATTCAAATCTTTTTAGCATTGTTTTGCACCACTTTACTCTCGCTGCCTTTTGCTCCTCGGTCAAAGCATGTGGTTCCCACAGAGTGCAAACCTTCCTAACCTTTAAATGATCATGCAGAATTCGATGGACTGCTGGTGCACTTGTGTAAGATTTGCTCTATCTGCCGGTACGTTATTCTCTTATTATCATTCAGTAGATTCTTCCCAGCCGCAATGTTTTCAGATGTCACCACTTCCGGCGGTCGACCTGAGCGCGGGTCGTCCTCGAGACCAAAATTTCCCCTTTCGAACTGTTTGTACCATCGGAAAATTGTTCTCCGATGTGGACAATCCTCATCCAATACCGGAGACATTTCCTGAAAACTTTGGTCTATACTTAAACCGCGAGGAAAGTTGTATCGAATTATTACACGATATTCTTCCTTCGTCCACGACGCCATTTCTCAATCTTTCCTGGCTGCGTACTCGGACTGTACTGGGAACTGGGTCAAGAGGTTTCCTCTCCCCACCTAATTTTTCACGCTCTATCTAATGCCACAAGGATCATTTCTCTTCTTCCAATAGGTTTCGCGTATTGCAAAACTTTCGTAGCGCCCCCGGGTTTCCCACTCACGCGGGAACGACGTATCTCTACAGGCATGATGCGGCCCTAAGAGTGCTTCATTAACATATTTGTCGCTCTTATGGTGATAATCGCGACCCTGCCCTGCCGAACGCTGCCAGAGAGATAGAGTCAACTGTCGAAAACGAGTTGTGTGAAATATACTGGAACTTCCAGTTCCGGTTTAAGTCCATATTGAACACTCGAGGCCTGACATCGTACTCCTTGACAAAGAAAAACGCATTATGTTCGTGATCGAATTCTCGGCTCCGGCCGACGTCAACATCACAGTCAAGGAGAAGGAAAAAGGCTCCCCCTTTTCCTGAACAATTGAATCGTCTCAAGGCAAGGAGTCTTTTGTATTCTTCTATCAACTTCGAATTATGTTCATGAAAAAAGTTTTACTATAAAAACACCATTATTAAAATATTTTAGTGCTAGAATGAAATTGTAATAATTATTTTTCGGAATCCTTTGTACAGTTTTGAGACACTAGTTGTGAAAATAAACCCTCCAAATTTCATTAATTTATCTGCAATCATCTTCAAGTTATCGTGTTCACAAGAGAGAGTGACACACACACACACACACGCGCGCGCGCGCGCGCACTTTAATGGTTCAATTCAACTGTTTTTGATTTAAAATTATTTTATTGACTCAAAAATCTTTTTTGGTTAAAAATCGAACTCCATGGTTAAAAATCGTCTTTTTGGTTTGCAAATTCCTGACTTAAGGATAATTCAAAGTTAGCAGAAATGGTGCAAAGAGGGGTAAAATTAAAATTAAAAGTTTTTTTGTTAGGAATAATGAAAGAAAAACTCGATTTCTATTAATTGAAACTAAATTAAATATCTTCAACTTTAGTTTTTGCAGGTAAAGCGTCTGGTAATTGAATTTCATATACTGGTTTCCCTTCTTCACTAACCCAAATACTTCCATTTTGAGCACATCTGATGGCGTAAACTAATCCATGGGCTGCGCTTTCAACCCTGAAAAAAATATTTTATTTTTCAATTAGTATCAAGTCTATCATAAAAATAAATTTCAAATTTCTTTAAAATTTTGAATTATTAAATAAGGAGAAAACTTACCTTTGGGGATGAATATTTTTTTCAGTTTCAATAAGATCAGGAGACAGAAAGTTTCCAGCACTTGCTGAATTTTGAGACACAGAAATGTCTGTTATTTCAGGACAGAGAACTATTATTCGTACGCCTGTTCGTTGATAATGATAAGGTTGCTAAAATAATATAATTGTATTACAATATGAGCAACGGAAATAAGGGGTGGAAAAAAGTAAATGAAAGAGGGGTGGAAAAAGGGTAGATAAGAAGGAAAAGAAGAAGTATGGGGTAAAAAGAAAAAAATTTACGATAAAAAAAAGCAGACTAATTTTATTTTATTATAAATATATAAGCATGAATATATAAATAATAAATATATAGAAGGATATCAGAGAGAGGAAAAAGGTAAGTTATTTGTATAAAAATAGAGTAGGAAAGCACACTCACTTCCCCTCATTACCTCTTACTTCCCCTCACTACCACTTTTTTAAACGACTCACAGTGGGGCAAAAAAAGTGTCTCTGGACAAATCACTCTACAGGCCACAATTTCAGTCCAACTTTATTGGTTTTTTTTTCTTAAATTGAAGTTAATAAAATTTTCCATACATCGGTAGAGTCTGATTGTTAAAAAACATTTTTGAAGATTTATTATACGTTAAATAAAATAGAAAAACATTTTTTTCACAGAGCACCATTTTGTCAAGAAATTCTTCATTGACGCTCTAATATTCAGAATCAGTGAAACACTTTAGAAGTAACTTCCAGCGGTATTAGTTGATTAAACAATATTTCTATTTTATTACGAACAATTAAGTTAAAAAACGTAGTTCATGCAGAATTAGGTCCTTTTTATTGCTTAAAACTGATATTTTTCGCAGGAAATTTGTGTGAAATAAATTTTAGTTAGAAACTCAACAACAAATTTCAATTATTTAAACAATTTTAATCAACAAATACATAGCTTTGTCAGTTTTAACTTCAGAGCTTTCGTTTTTGGCCTAAAATAAACTAGAATTATTTTTCTTTTTTCCTAATACTATGGAAAATCGCCGTTGCGTATTTATTATTTATTATTTGAACAATTTTTTCGAAGAAATACATAACTTTGTCAGTTTTCACTATAAAGATTTCGTTTTTTTTCTTGTGAAACCAAACAAAGTTTATTTTATGCCAAGTACGAAATCTCTGAAGTGAAAACTGACAATGTTATGCATTTATTAATCAAAATTGTTCAAATAATTAAAAGTTCTTTTGCAATATCAAGCTGACACTGCAAAAAACCATTGACAAGATTTTTGCAGTCACACCTATATTCTAAACGCATTATATTTATTAAGTAATAGCCGAAATGTGAATTTGCTCATAAAATTTGTTTAAAAAATGACTAGATGCTGTTTATTTTTAAATAGTTTCTCATTGAAATTTATTTCATACACCTGTCCTGCAAAAAATTTCAGTTTTAGGCAACAAAAAGGATCTAATTCTGTATAAACCATATTTCTCAACTTAATTGCTTATAATAAAATAGAAATATCCTTCAACCCTTTCGTTGGCAGAGAGAATTTGACAAAAAGTGCCCAAAATGGCAGGAAAATTTTGGGAAATTTTTTATCCTGAAAATTTGTATCCTGGGGTTTCTGAAGACGCTGATTACGAATATAATAATAAGAATAAAAAAGATTGACGCACTATTGTGTCAATGCCACAAAGGGCACCAATTAATTTGACGCACTATTGCGTCAATGCCAATGAAGGGGTTAATCAACTAATACCGCTGGAAGTTACTTCCAGAGAGTTGTTCCACTGATTCTGATCATTAGAGTGTCAATTATTATTTTTTTTTGCAAAATAGTGCCGTCAAACCATTTTTTTTCTACTTTATTTATTATATATAAAAAGTCTGAAAGTCTTTTTCAAAAATCGGCCTCGACCGATGCAAGAAGAATTTTATTAGCTTCAATTAAAAAAAAAATACATTAAATTGGACTAAAATTGTGGCCTGTAAACTGATTTGTCCGAAGACACCTTTTGTGCCCCACTGTGCGACGGGCGGACACCCGACCACAACCATAAGATTTTTTGCCCGGGGCTACGAAACCCTGAAATAAAAAATAATTTTTAACGGAAAAATGGAAGAATATTTTTTAGTGACTTACGGCAAAAGACCGACTAAAACCAATGATAGCATGTTTCGTTGTTGAATAAATTGGGCAATCAGGAATAGCTTGAAGTCCTGCAATTGATGAGACATTCACAATCACTCCACCTTTTCCGCCAGTGTCTTTTCCCATTTGCTGAGTTGCTAATAAACTTCCTCGTATAACTGCCGTCTTTCATGGTAGAAAATTATTATTAGAGAGGGGATTAGCGTCACTATGAAGTTAGCTGGCGAGCGCCACTCGGTTCTCACATGCGGAGAACCCCGGTTAGACCATCATTAAAGAACAAAAGGGGCTAATCCACATTTCAAAAAATTTTCGGGAAAGAGGAAAAACATTTAAATTTGCTAAGGGGCTATATGAGAGGGTACTTCGGAAACGTAAGGGGCTAACTGATAGGCCGCGCCTACACTATTCTTCACCGCGGCGGCTGTTGCGACGCTTCGCACTTTTCTGCATTTTTCTCCACGAATAATCGACTCTCACGTATAATTTTTTTTTAAACTACTTACGACACTCCAATGAATACTGAGCACTGAGCACTTTTTTCGATTTTTTCAAGAATTATTTATACACGATTACCGAAACCATTCGCGATTTTCATACACGTGGCTTGGTTACACGGCACTGACTCGGCACTGATCGCGTTGCTGAAGCAATTCGTCTGTATCACAATACAGTACTGAGTAGATAAATGAATTGCAAATGTCAGAATTTTTTTTGTCTCCTGAACGAATTTCCCCTTTTCACCAAATGAATCCTGGATTATCGTTGCCATCAGAGCAGTAAGTAGGAGTAGGGGAGTTCTCAGCCCTATGCTGACTGAGATCGATGAGGTAGGAATCCTGCGAACTGGTTCACCGACTGTCGGTAAATGGCTTGCTCAATAAAAGCTGAGTGCTGTGTGATCTGTTTTACCGACCGTTGGAAAGTATAACACCCGTTGAAGTAGAACGCAGTTTCTCTCGATACGGTAATAATTTAAACAACAGAAGGAAAGCGTTCACTTTTCATAATCTGAGAATGGTTTTCACAGTTGCAGCTAACATTTCAACCCTCAACAAATCTAACATTGAAAATGGTTGAACAATAATTCGTTTAAAGCTGAGTTCGAAATATTGAACTTTTTGGAACCTTTTTCAAATAAAAAAATCAATATTCAATACCTGGTTGTGAAATCTGCTCATTTTTAAGGCTTGCATTTGAGAAATTGTCTCAATTTTTCATTGACTTGGAATTTATTCTGAAGGCATTTAGTTCAAAACTGTTCAATTACAAATCCTTCAAACTGAAAAGTGTGCAACTGTGCAACTATCAAGTTTTACAATTTGATACTCCACGATTTCGAAGAATTTAAAAAACCAGAAAATTTTGTATGTTTGAAATAGAAACCAAACAATCTAGAATATTTGAAACTAAAATTAATTAAGTAAAAACTGACTATCAAGGATTTTAATATGAAATTTTGCAATCTAGAAATATTTCAAAGTGAAATTGCCCTAACATTTTTAATATTTGTATTTGAAACTACAACAGTGTGAAATACGAATCCTCCAAAAATTAAGAAATTTCAAACCAAACATTTTCGAACTTAAGCATTTGAAGCAAAAAAAACTTCAGTTCTAAGGCCTAAAAGATTAAACTGTTTTAGAAATGCGCATTCAAAACTATAATGTTTAAATTTAAATTATAGATATTTTAAAGATGATAAATATATTATTAATAAATATTATATCATGTAGTATCATGTGACTTTCAAAGTGATTGGATAGATTTTTTTTACTAATTGTAAGTTTAAATTTTGGGATTAAAATTGAAATGACTGAATTTCGAAAAGTATAATTGACAATTTAAAAATTGCTCATTTCTAAACGATGCAAATTTACTTATAGTAATAGAAACTTTCAAGGGTTCAAGTAGAAAAAAGTTTTAATATCACAATTTTTCGCGACTAAATTTTTTTGTAGTTTAAAATAAAGTTCGGATTTGTTTACGTTTAAAGGTTCTGAAGTATACATTTCCTCATTTCCAATTTTTGTCATTTAAAATTACTTTTTATTTCGAAAAGTGAATTCATTTCTTGATTTTAGACAAATTTGTCTAATCAATTTTTATGTTAAATCATAATTTTTTAATTTAATAGAAATTCAGATTTCTAGAATATCAGAAGCTTTGACTTTGAAACATTCAATTTAGTTTTTAATTTCAAATTGTCAAATGTTAATCGCTTTGAATTTAAGTTCATTAAAATTCGAGATTCTTGAATTCAAAATAAAATTGTTCAATTTTGAATGCTTTGAATTAGAAATGATACAATTTCAACTTTTTCCTAATCAAATTGTCCAAATTTAAAAATTTCAGTTTGAAAGTTTAGAATTTTGAAAGCTTCTGCTTTAAAATTTTGCAATTTATAATTTTCCAATTAGAAACGCTTTTATTCAGAAATGATACAAGTTCAATTCCTTCTCATTCTATTCGAAATATTGTCCCTTTTTCAAAATTTTATCTAATCTAAAATATTTTTAATCAGAACTATTTCAATGCAAAATCATTTCATAGATTTTTTAAAAATTTCGAACGCTTTCAATTCGAAATTATCAGGAATAAATGATGGTCTAACCGAGGTTCTCCACGTGTGAGAACCGAGTGGCGCTCTTCAGCTAACTTCACAGTGGCGCTAATTCGCTTTCTAATTGTTATATTATTTATATTTCAGAAATAAAAAATGAAAATATTACAATTCTTTATTTGATTAATTTTTCAATTTAGGTTTTGCATTGTATCAGGGTAACATGTAATTATATGGAAGCTAATCAAAAGCAGTATATATGTACATATATTTTTTGTTTGAATGGAAAAAAGTAATTAATTGAACATTCAAAGATTTAAATTTTATTACAAATTATACATTTTTGGGAAGTAATATTTTCCGCATAAAATTGCTTGATTTGAAAAAAACAGTTTTCCTTCCTATTTTGTTCTTTTAATTTGAATAGTTTTATTTCAAATTAGATATTCGCATTAGGCTGCTCAACAGAAATTTGAATTTTTGAATTTTGCAAAAGCTATTTCCTAAATTTCTTCTTATTGGTGAAACAATACTGCCATGCATTTTCTTTGATTTTTAGAAAATTGTTTACTGGTTCCGCTAGGCCATTTCAGGTCTGAAAATGTATTTCTTAGTTCTCGATTTAAAAAAAATGCTAAATTAAGTTAAAAAGTTCTTTCACCCCCAGAAAGTATTTGCTATTTATTGAGGGATAAGCCCTCAATTTCACGAAATGAAAAAAATTGAAGATATTATCGGGCTTAGAATGTAAAAATCTGGAATTTATTTACAATTAATGGTCTGAAATAGCCCCTAAACATTTTTCTCCTGGAATAATGTGCACAGGATTTCTTTTAAAACATAAAGAAAATATTCTCCATCACGAATAAATTGAAAATATTTATACTGGGTGACAGAAAAAAATCTGATTTTCGAAATATACAAAAAATACATATTTTGTATAGTTTAAAAATTCCTATAGCTCTTTAAGATGTATTTTCAGCTGTAATTTACCTAAAAAGGATGTAAGCTAGTTGATTAATGTCGATTTTACTACAACTCTCAGGGCTTTTTGAAGATAAAGTCACCATGGTCACTTTCTTAAATGAAAAGATCATTTTAGTGATTTTTTAATTCTACTGAATTCTCCTGAATTTACCCTGAATTCATTGAAATTTCTTTGAAATCCACTGAATTCAATTGATCTTTTTTGGATTTACAATTTTTTCAATTCACCATGAAGACTTTTGATTTCACCTTGAATTCTTGTAATTTTTTTCAGATTTTTATTCACTCCCGTTTATCTGAATTCAATGGAATTTTTTTGGATTTCAAAAATTTTGTTGAATTCGCTTGAATCATTTTTAATTCATCTCGGATTCGTATGAATTTCATCGAATCCTCTTGAATTCCCTTGAATTCTGCTGGATTCACTTCAGTTTTACTGAAATCAATGAAATATTTTGGATTTTTAAATATTTTTTGAAATTTGTTTGTATTCATTTGGAATTCACCCTGAATTCTCATTTATTTATCCTGATTTTTTTTAATTCTTTGAAATTCTCTTGAATTTTCTAAATTTACCCTGAATTCTTCTGAACTCATTTGATTTTTCTAAAATGAAATTCTTGAATTCAATTGCATTCTTCTAAATTCATTCCCATTTTACTGAAATCAATAGATTTTTTTGCATGTTTTCCAATTTATTTCAATTCTTTTGAATTCAACTTGAATTGTTTTAAACTTATTCTGTATTATTATAAATTTACCCCAAATTTGTTAAAAGTCACCCGGAATTCTTATAAATTTCATCGAATTCTTTTGAATACTTTTGAATTCAAAATAACATTGTCACATTATTAATGCAAAGTAATGCATATTAATACAAAAGTAATTAATTGGTCACTCAAAGGTTTGAATTCTACTACTAATCACTCTAAGTTTCTTCCTTTTGGTGGAAAAGTACAGCCATAAATTTTCTTTCATTTTAAAAAAATTGTTTAGAGATTCCGCTAAGCCGTTTTAGGCCTAAAAATAAATTTTCATAGTTTTCGATTAAAAAAAATACAAATTTAAAGCTAACAAATTTGTTCATTCCTAGAAAGTATTTTTTATTTATTGAAGAAGCCCTCAATTTTATGAAACAAAAAATTAAAAAAATATATATATCCTGGCTTAAAAATACAAAAATTTGTAATTTAATTACAATTAATGGTCTAAAATGGCCCCTCAACATTTCTTTTTAAATAATACGCACAAGATTTCTTCTACAATATAAAGGAAATATTCCCTATAATGAATAAATTAAAAATATTCATCAGAAAAAAATCTTAAATTTCGAAATACCCAAAAACTACGCGTTTTTTATAGTTTGAAGATCCCCGCAGAACTTTAAAATGTATTTTCAGCTACAATTTATCTAAAAAGGATGTAAGCTAGTTAATTTAGATCAATTTTAGTGCAATTCTCAAAGCTGGCCACACAGTCACTTAAGTCACTTTTAGTCACTTTTTTTCTCAAATCACTTTTTATTCACTTATTTCAACATAAAGTCACTATAGTCACTTTTTCAAATAGAAATATTACTTGAGTGATCTTTAGATTCTATTGAATTCCATTGAATTCTTTGGAATTATCTTGAAATTTACTGAATTCAATGGATATTTTTTAGATTTTCACTTTTTTTTTTAATTCACCCTGAAGGCTTTTAAATTTACCTTGAATTCTTGTGAATTTTATCAGATCTTCATTCACTCACATTTATCTGAATTTAATGGAATTTTTCTGGATTTTACAAATGTTGTTGCATTCACTTGAATTATTTTAAATTCACCCTCAATTCTTTCAGATTTGTTTGGATTCGTAGGAATTTCATCGAAATTTCTTGAATTCTCTCGAATTTTTCTGAATTCACTTCAGTTTTACTGAATGCAATTGAATATTTTGGATTTTTTGCTCTTCTTTTGAGTTCATTTCGATTTCACCCTGAATCTTTTGAATTCTTCTGAAAATAAATCTAAATCTCAATATACTCAATTCTACTCAGTTCAATGGATTTTTTTGATTTTTTTTAATTTGCCTGAATTCCTTTAAACTCGCCTTAAATTCTTTGGCATTTCATCAAATTTTTTTGAATTCCCTTAAATGTTTCTAAATTCACTCCAAACTTAATGAATTTAATGAATTTTGATAATATTTTTGAATTGTTCTCAATTCACTTAATTTTTTTGAATCACCTTGAATTTTTATGGATTTCATCGAATTCTTATCATATCATTCACTCCAATTTTATTTAATTCATTGTTTTTTTTCATTTTTCGATTTTTTTCAACTTACTTAAATTCTATTGAAAGCGCCCTGAACACTCTGGGCACCTATTTTCACTCAATTCTCATTTCGAATTCACTCTGAATTCTGATGAAACATCTAAACAATTTTTTAAAAATTAAGGAAAATTAATGGCAGTATTATTTTACAACAACAAAAATTGGGGTAGCGTTTGCAAAATTCAAAAACTCAAATTTTTTTGGGTCCCCTCATTCACGTGATCGAAAGTATAAAAATAAATTTTTTGATTATTTATTCAGTATGCTTATAAAAATCTTCAAATGAAAAAAAATTGACTACCTCGAATATTATTGGGAAAATAAATATGTTGAAATCTAAAAAGGGTTGTCAAGGTCTGAGGAAAAAAATAAGTGAATTATTTTTTAGTGTGATAACTACCTAATAGTGTGAAGTTTGTTTATAAATCATTTTCTTTTTGTACTTACAACATTAACTTCGACGGTCTTAGCAAAGTTTTGTTCATTAACAACTCCAGCATTGTTTATCAAAATATCTAGTCCTCCTAGAATATTAACTGCTTCCTTGAAAGTAGCTAGAAAAATATTGTTAAATTAAATTAATATTATTCGGAATTAAAACTTGACTCATTTTTATTTTTAATCACAGCGGGAATAGAAAATGATTACTTAATTTTTACTCACCATCAAATTCTGAATTTTTTGTCACGTCACAACATAGAAATATTGCTCTCTTCTTTCCAAATTCTGAATTCAGTTTTTCTGCAATTGCTTCTCCTTCAGATTCTTGTATATCCACCAAAATTACAGTCTGAAGAAATCATTTGAATTTATTAAAATTTAAACTTTAAATTTTAAATTAAAATTTTATTAAAATTTTTATTGATTTAAGTTTTGTCAGTTAAATTAATAGAATTACCGCAGCTCCATTTCGTAAAAGTTCTCTGCCAAAAGCTAAACCTAAATCACTCGCTGCTCCAGTAACAATTGCTTTTTTGTCCTTTATTTGCATTTTTGCACTATTTTTTTGAAAAAAACTTTCTCTTTTCACTATAATATTTATACTTATCACTTTTTTACAATCACTATATTCCTTTTGCATTAAAAAATCTTCAGATGAATGTACAGAACAGGAAAATGAATTTAAAAAAAAATTTGGATAGAGATTTTTAAATATTAAATAATATTCTAATAAGAAACACTATTGACACGTCTTGATCTTCCTTGTTTTCCTTGGTAACTCAAATCACAAGAGACCCCCTCGAAGTGATAGATAAATCGTATCTTTTTGTAATTTACTCTCTGACCCCTCCCCACCCGCGCTCCTAATCGATTCTCCGTGGTTTTAGTAAATCAAACATAAAAAATGAAAGAGAAGTTATGAACGACACTTTTCCGTAACCACACACACACACACACACACACACACACACACACACACACACACACACACACACACACACACACACACACACAC
>JAUMHM010000078.1:3934567-3948062 GCA_032362435.1 Melikaiella ostensackeni
CGGGTTAATATTATCCGATTTGGCTAAGATTTGGAGGAGATCATTTTTTTAGGTATTTGAACAAAACTGGGGGTTGAGAGCAAAAAAATTCGGAAATTTTTTTCCACTACGTATGAATAAGGGCCACTCTAGTGGACCCATTCGTTATTTCGAGCTTTCTCCAAAGTTACCTGGAAATAGAGATGAATATTCCAGATGATCGCCATCTGAAAAACTTGAGGTTCCTGAATTTAATAAATTCCCTGAAGAAGACGATAGGAAAACAACTTCACTTCGGGACGGTCTTTTTGCTTCAATTACTGGGGTAGAGAGACCTCACAGATCAAACTTTCCCGTAGAAGCCGTCCAGAAGACACCTAGATGTTTAGTTCATATCCCGGATCGACCTAAGGAATGTAGAAGAATGTTTTCAGTACTTTTGAAATTTAGTAAAATTCATGTAGAAATTATATAAGAAGTGGACTGGAATTCATGTAGAAATTCTATAGAATCATTCTACGAAAATTCTATAGAATTTTTCCACCTGGGGTTCTATGTAATTGCATAAACGTTTCTGGATATTGAATTTCGACGAGAGCTACAGCCCACTCATCTGCTAAGTGAACTTCTTGCTTCAAGTAAATTGTCAAACAAGTTGTTTTACTTGATGGATTTGATTCATCATGAACAAGGGTGCTACCACCGTGTGTCCATGATGGAGACTGACATGTATTTAATGTAACAAATCATCATATGCATTAAAATGAGCTTCTCTGTGGGGCTCTCCCACCGCGAGCGTGGAATGCACTCAACGAAATATGCTTATTTTTTCGAAGTTCGTTCTTTAAGATGGTATTCTGTACAACTATTTGATTGAACTCTTACTCCCAAATTTCCTCTAAAGCGTAATCAGCAGAACGAATTTGTTCCGATATTGCATGCGTTTGTTCGCACCGTTTGTCCACTGTTTCACCCTATTTCAATTTGTGATCACGATTTACAGTATAACATGTTTGACAGCCATGCCAGAGCCACCCGCAAAATTGAATTATGTGTTACATTTTTGTATTAGTATCTTCGTAAAATCCATCTACTAAATGCCCTTCTATTAAACGAACTTCATGATCTCGACCAGTATGGCATATGTTGTACCCATATTCACGCTCTATCCAAATTATTTATTGGGTAACCTTAGCTGAATGTCGATTACCCATTCGATAACCATTCGCAAGTAGAATTCCGGTAGTGTTAGGTTTTATGTAATTTTTCTGAACAATTTTTGAGCATGATGACGCTATGGTTATCGCTTCTATGAATGCAAAAACATTTCCATTTGGCAGCAGTAAATTTCGCGTTGCTAAACATGCTCGTCGAAGAATGTCAACATCATTCTTGCAGTAGCTTTCGAGCTCTTTTTTAATTTTGAAAACGTAATTCGAATTTCGCATTTCTTTGTGCCATTGGAGGAACGCTCGGCGTTCTACCAACCTCCACACTGTCAAAGTCGTAGAACTTCAGCGGAGGCATTTTACCACAGTATTTTCGATTTTCAGATATATTGAAATGATGGGGAAAGACCTGCCTTTTTTAAGTTCACCGAATAAACCGATCGTCTTTGGAAATGCGCTGTGTGGTATTGGCAAATAACTCAAGCTGTCCGAAAATAGTGTTTGCTCGATCTTCATCCATATAATTTTAGTACCAATGGTGACAAGAGAAGGAGGTTTATAACCTTTCTTTTCAACCAGATGACGCAGGATGAACTGTGCGTCAAATCTGCGAGCATTGCGTGCAATACACACTGTCTGGTGAGCACCACACATTGCTATCTCAACTAGTTGTTTCACAGGATTTTCACGAAATATGTACTCGTGTACTCGTGTGTTTATAATTTTGAAACATTTTTTGCACAACTTTATCGTAGAAGAAACACGTGCTTTGTCTTGGAAGAAATCAGATTTTCGATGAAGTTCTAAGCATACGGGGACGGAAAAATATCTAGAACAATCATCGCACCGTATTGAATCTAAATTTCTGCCACATCGTGTTTTCGCTTTGCACCGTGGACAATCGTGTGAGCAACGGTGTTGTTCCGTTCTGTTATGCCTTTCGTTACATCAACCAGAAGAACAACTACCAGCTGCACCACGCAAATTTATTATTGTTTGATATATTTTTTGTACTCACAAAATGAGATATTTACCTAATATTTGATTGGTACATCTCTATTTACCATGTGCATAGAGCCATTATATAATGGACCTACTCCTTGGCCAAATGTGAAAAAATAAAATACTGTCATCTCAACCCCCTCATGAACTAGATGAATTTGACATTTTTTAATTTCTGGTATGTCGCATCCATCCTCCGGCATTTGCACACTAGCACTCCCAACTGAATCTTGTGCCATTTCACCCTGCAAAGTTCTACACGAATTTCGCCTTTCATTTGAATGATCGTGTATTGCGTGTATTGCGCATATGCAAAACTGGTCAATATTTCTCGTGGAAAACAAAATTCATCGTTACTTTTAATGGTGAGTATCAAACTTCTTGCGGCATCCTCATGCGTGAAATGAACGCGTCCGCAACCAGCTGGTTCCTTTGCGACCATTGACGAGAGAACGACGTCATTCGTAATCCTCAAAGTTACGATACTCTACACGATGTCGAGGGCCATGAGCTTGTACGTCGTGCATGGAACCAACCCGAACAAATAGAGAAGAAGCGGGACGGCAAGCATATAAGTCGCAGATATCTCATTCAACGCCGACAGATTGGAAGATTGTCGAAGAAGACATTTGTATCTGCTTCAAAGAGCAAATCCCCCCAGCGTCAAGGTGTCAAAGCACTCCAGTCGACGAGCTCAGGGTCGTCGGGAACGCCAGTTAATCGTCCTCGCCTCAGATGAATCTTCGTACACTTACCCAATCCAAAGTCGTTACCAATTTCTCGTGTGAACCTCTCGACAATCCGCAGAGCACCCTTGAGATGCTCTGTTCAAGAAGCATAGATCTTAAAGTCATCCATATAAAATATGTGAGTGACCTTATGCTCACAATTATTAAGACCACCACAGAGATACGCATGAGAATCGCGTAGTGCGAAAGATAGCAGCAAGAGTGTGATGCAAAGGGGAAACGGACGCTGTTAGTTGTCACACAATGTTTCCAGATAAGATAGTAAATCTGATTTTCCAAAGGGGCGTCAATCTTTCTATACATCTCACTATGTGTGGATGAACCTTCAAGGTTTCCAACAGGTAGATAATCAGTCTGTAGGAGGTTGAATCGAAAGCGTTCTGGTATTGAAGCCTGGCCATCGTCAGATTGTGATTATAGTATGCAGCGTCTTTGAAGACGCTCCTGCAGATAAGCAGCTTCTCCCGACAGCCTGCTTCGCCTTTTTTCATTCCACGTTGTTCGTAAATTTCTCTGCACATAGGTCCAATTATCCGAACAATCCTGTCGTTCAGGATAGCTGTTAAGATCTTATACAGCGTGTTCAGACAAGTTGTTGACCTGCAGTTCCTTGGGTTGGACAAGTCGCCTTTCTTCAGTAGGAGTGCAGCACGTCTTAATACCAGCCACTGTGGAATGGATGTCTCTGACTTTAAATATGAGGCGAAGATCTGGGCCAGATGTTTGGTGCGTAGAAGTAAACTTCTCCCACCAAAACTTCTTGATACCATCTGGTTCAGCAGCGGAGAAGTTCTTCATGCCCCTTGGTGCTTTCTTCACTTTTAGGGACGCGTCCTGTCTAGCGCAGCTAATCTTCTTGTTCAGTTGATGCAAGTGCCTTTTGGTCTCTTGATCCATCGTCGGCTTTACCCTTTGATTTGAATCGGCCAAAGCTCTCGCCGCAATATAAACTAAACAAGTAATGGTCGAGAAGTCAGACTCTTCCTAGAGATTCTCAAGATGGGCGGAATCCATTTCAGCCAGATCTTGGGGATCAGAGGAAACCTGAATGTTAATGTTCCTCCTTTCCTGAAATCGCCATCATCTCTCAGGGGATGCCTGTTTTTCGCGGTCAGTCTTAAAGTCGCTTCCGTTTCTTCGGCTGCGGCTTGTTCCTGCAATGGTTGGGAAAGCGTTCTGTGCACGTACTCGCATACTGTTCGCGTGAGGTGCTCTACGCGGTTTCGTAACAACTGTTGCGAAAGGTGCGAAGCTCTGGCTGTTTCTGGTACCACATAGTGTGTAGGCACCAAGTAACACTTGCGATCAGGGATAATGCTGACACGTCCATCGTCTCGCCGGTCTGTCGTCGTGTTTCCATCAAAATTATTTTCAGCACGCCGAACTCTGGGACGGGCAAGGGTAAGTCTGCTTACTCTAGGAGGTCGCCCGTTATCCCAGAGACCTTGTTACAGGTCACCTCACTCAGGTGCCATTCAGCTTTCGGCACGGTTGTTCGCTCCTCAGTTAGGGTTTTTTTCCTTCAGAACCATCCTGGACAATTGTCCGCGACTGATTATACAGGTTTGTAACCGTATTTACCAGAAACCCTCGATACAGGGACCTTCTATCCGCAACCTGAGGACGCGTTCGATGGCTGTGTCATGAGCCCTCCGGCTCAATTCCAAAGAAATCGTACCGAACTGCCGGTCTGAACTGGAAAATTTTTATTAAAAAAAAAAAAAAAAAATTGTCGCGGACTTACCTTCCAAATGTTTATAATCCTCCTTAATGCTATCCAATGAACACTTATCATTTTTGAACTGTACAACATGCTAGTACACTTCTCTCACTAGAAGATATCTGTGACGAAAAAGTCCTTTTTCATGCGCATCAGTCAAAGCACATACAGGAAGATGTGCCACGAACAACATCAACTTTTTTCGCAATATCCGAATGCAACTTCTTTTATTAATTAATTTGAAATTTGCAATCCAGTGCGAATAGCACTTCCGACGGATAGAAGAAAACCGCTACATCGAAAAATTGATTAAATTTGTAATGCATTTGATATAATCTTTTTTTAATGCCATGTATCGTGGCATACTGATCAAAGAATTTTAAATCATATTCTATAATAATTCACTAGCATCAAATAATGCTCCATCAAAGAATTTTTTGTATTTTAGAAATCTCGCATTACATCTCACGTGTTCACCTAGAGCATCGCTTTTCCTGTCCCTTCAGCATATTTTCGACGTCCTTTCCGAATTCTGTCACATTTTAGACATTCAGAATAAATACAACATAGAAATTAATATTTATCTTATTTGAACTGAAGCGTTACTTTTATTCAGCAGTTGTGAATTTAGTGTTAAAGTATTATTTTTTCAAACTTCTCGTAACTGTTTGTAATGTTTAAAGGTTTTTAATGTTAGAAGTGAAATCGTTATCAATTTTTACGATTATAAACAATCCAAAAAATATTATAATAAACAATTAAATTAATTAATTTGGATTTTCTTATATAGATTATTTTCAAATGAAATAAATTTTCCAAGATAAAAACTAAAATTATTATTTGCTCGTATTCTTATCAAAAATTGATTATTTGTTTATTGTTTATAAGTTTTTGAAATAATTTTTAAAAAATGATCAAATTGAAAGACAGAAAAAAAATAAATATGAAGTTCTTTTAGTAATACATAAAAAATGTGCAACGTCATCATAATACAGGAAATGACTTTTCGCGAATATAGCGTGGAGCCCACTATGACGAGGAGGTGGTGGGGAGACGGGTGACATGGACATCACACTGTCTTCACTCTAGAATATAGGTGTGGTGTGGCGGGGTGAAGAGCGGAATATAGGAGGAGTGAGGTTGTCTGCCCAGAGTTGTACCTTCACTACTGGGGCGTCTTCAACTCCGTTAATCTCACACTCTAAGCGAAGCGGGACGCTTAGACGCCGCCGTTTAGGCGCGACTGTTTGGCCGCAGACGTTTAGGCGCGGGATATTTAGACGCGGGGCGTTTCGCCGCCCGGACATTTCAGCCGTAAACGCAACTGGATACATCTCCTATCGCAAGATGACGTCCGAAAGCTCGGTGTAAAGTTTGGGTCCTGCATGCAATAAGTCATAATCGGCTACAGATCGTATTTCTTCACCAATTTTGATGTTTTTTAAAGAAACAATCAGCATTAAATTTTAAAAAACTGTAGTTTGCGATTTTTGAACTTTTTCTCAGTGCAACAGTATGTAAACCAACATAGTGGTAAAATTGGCCATTTCAGCTATAGGAATTTTTATCTTGAGAAAAAAGTCTCAAAAATGCATTTCGAAAGAAACGAGGGTAAAAAATCGCCACCAAATATTGCGTTGCAATACCATTAAACAAAATAAAACTTTAATTATGGAAAGCAAAAAAGTTTCACATGCACGGAAATAAACTTGGGACGGCTGCGATATTAAGACGTATCACGCAGTGCGCCCTCTATTTCAGACGTCCGCTATCACACAGTGGGTGAACGAAGCGCCAAACGTTTCTTCAGAAACATTTGGTGCTACGTTCGAAGACGGAAGATAACAATAGAGGCCAATACTTAATAATTCCGGAAAATTCTAGAAAATCTTTTCAATATTTCGTATGACACAAAAATTATTTAATTACAGAGTTTTGACAATTCATCACAAAAAAATATTCTTATCTTATCGATTATCTCATCCAAGTATACTTTGAAAAAATCAAAACTGCGATTGTAACACAATATTCAAAAATATTCTTAATATAATTGCGTCTATTTAAACTGGTATTTTTAACTTAGATGGAGAATCTCAAACTTTAATTAGAAATCAATGTTCCCATATTATCATGAATCATGTTTCCTTTTTAACAAATAAAAATCGATTTAAATTTGAACGTATAGCTGATTCTAATGTGATACGTGAATTCAAGCTGAGAAATCGAGATGTGATGTTTACTAATTCTGATAAAGGCAATGTTATGATTGCTGTGTCTAAAACTGATTACTACCAAAAAGTGTCTGATATCCTCAATGATAAAAACTTTATTCCTTATCCAAGTTTAAATACGCTGCTACTCTTCAAGACAAAAATGATAATTTGATCTCTGATTTAGAATTCAACAATTTAATTTCTTCTTACGAAGCTAAAGAACTCAAAACTTACTCAGCCATCACTCCAAGGGTCTACGGCCTTCCTAAAATTCATAAACCTGATACCCCCTTAAGACTAATTGTTCCTATTATTAACGGCCCTCTATACAGATTATCTGCCTTCTTGTCCAAAATTTCAAATAATGTCATTGAAAAAAATTATTCACACGTCACAGATAGCTTATCCTTTGTACAAAAAATCAAGTTATGTCGTATCCCTTGTGATTACATCCTAGTTTCCTTGGATGTAGTTTCCATGTTTAATAACATTCCTACACCTGATGTTCTAGGCTTTGTGATTTTAAGATAGTCTGAAATTTCTGAATTTGCTGACATTCCACTTCGTTACTTTTTAGATTGCATTGAATTATGTTTGAATTCCACGTTTTTCAAATTTGGTGGCTTCACTCTTGAACAGCAAAGTGGCTTAGCTATGGGTTCTCCCCTCTCACCTGCATCTGCCAATTTAGTTATGGAGAAACTTGAATCTCACTGTCTCAAA
This sequence comes from Melikaiella ostensackeni, assembly GCA_032362435.1. Lineage (NCBI taxonomy): Eukaryota > Metazoa > Arthropoda > Insecta > Hymenoptera > Cynipidae > Melikaiella > Melikaiella ostensackeni. Next base: position 3,942,123 of record JAUMHM010000078.1, read on the forward strand.
AATCTACCTTTTTCAGTTCCATTTTTCTTCCAATATGTAGATGACATAATCACAGCTGTTCCTAAAGATAAAATCCATATACTTCTCGAAAATTTCAATTCTTACCATCCTAATATTAAATTCACCATAGAAGTTAAAGATAATTCAAAAATTAGTTTTTTAGATACTCTTGGTATTAGATGTGAAGGTTTCACAAAAATTGATTGGTATCAAGAGAAAAGTTGGTGTGGTCGTTACCTAAATTTGAACTTCTTTCATCCTAGTTGCTATAAAATTGGTTTAGTCACAGGATTATTTTACAGAATTCTTAGAATATCAGATCCAGAATTTAGAATAAAAAATATGAATTCAATCAGAGATACGTAAAAATATAATGGTTTTCCAACATACCTGATCGACAACTGTTTAAGAAAAGAAACTTCCCGATTATATGATACTGAATTTGCTTCTAAATCTAATAACAATAAAAAAGTCTCTTATTTTGTTTGAACAGTTTCTCCATACATAAAAGGTTTATCGGGAAAAATTGAGCAAGTCCTTAGAAAACATAAAATCAAGATCATTCACAAACCAACTAATAGCTTTTCAAAATTTTTCAACAATCTCGAAGATCCACTTCCCAAAACCAAAATATCTGGAGTTTCTTTAAAATACAATTGCGCTGTCTGTCTCTTTTCTTATGTAGGTGAGACTGGCAGACCTATAGAAAACTGTGGTCGTAAGCATAAATATTCTATTTTCCATCCTGGTGAAGCTGCACATACTGCTCTTACTAAACACTATATTGATACCGGCCATAATTTCGATTTGGATAATGTTGAGATTTTATCACTGGAAAACAACAGAGCCCGTAGAAAAATGGTTGAAAACTTTTTTATCAATAAAGTACCAAATATAGTTAATCTAAGATATGAAAATGATTCATTTCCCGATGTTTACACGCCTTTTACAAAATTTAAAAAATTTCAATTGATATGTCGTTAAAGATCCTTTCTACCTTATCGACCAAGTCCTCTCTTTCTGGTTTCTTGTTCGAATTCTCGTAATTTCCTTCAGTTGTTCAGTCACTCGTCTTTACCTTTCCAAGCTAGATGTCGGGCTTTAGCCTTTATTCATTTTTATTTATTTGTTTTCGTTTAATATTTATTTGTTTATTAATTCGTTTTTCACTTTTGCTGGATTTTTACTCTGATTCTATCTTCGATTTTAACTTGTACCAGGTATGTTTCGTTTTTATTTCCTTGTTGACCTTTCGTTTTCTTCGCAGTTCTTAATATTTATTCATTTGCTGATATAGTTTTGAAATAGAGGGCCTTCTCTTGTGAGAAAATCCATTTCTTTTCACTGAAATTTTCAATTTTTATTAATTATTATTTATTCTGTTTTATAATTTTTTCTACATTATTTGCACGTTTTTCACAAACGTAATAAATGTTTTTTGACTGATGAAGGTCCAAAATAGTGATCGAAACATTTCAGAAAGGATTGTCGCTTCTTTTATTTTGACCTTCATTTCCATAACTTGCTTGGCTGTTTAATAAATCTATGGATTCTCCTAGATAATATATTTGCAGTATCTTTCTGGCCGTGCCCAGGCTCACTGAAATTCGTTGTGCTTAGAACAAATATCGCTTCGTTTTTTTGTACCAGGCGTCGATTCGCTACCTTGAAAATATTGACTTTGTAAAATATTCTTCTGGAAGATTTGGTAGACGTTTTTCTTGTTGCACATTTTTCATACAATTGTTTCTAAGTTGAAGCATTAAGAGCAATTAAATTTGCCGTGAAATCGACATGTTTGTAAATTTATACCTCAGAACTTATTATTGGGCCAAAGAATTTTGAAAAAAATTTCCATTGCTTTTGAGGACACGTATACTCGACAAAAGAAATATTAATTTTCTAATAGAGCTAAAACTTTGAGTTGGACACAAATTATAAAAATGGCCTCATTCAACGGATATGTCTCCATCAGAAAATTTGTCTTTCCTCATTCGTGGAGTACGTATCTTGAAACGCAATCTACATTTTTTCCGAAATCGTTGGCTCAATAATAAGTTCTCAGACAGGAATCTGCGAATACGTAAATTTTAATGCAAACTCAATTGTTTATTACGCTGTACCTTAAAAAGGGTTAATTTTATTTAAAAAATGGATGAGAAGAAAAGTCTTGTTTTAGACCAATCTTTTGAAAACATATTTTTCAACATTTTTCTATGTAAAAAATACATTAGTTAGAAAAATAAACGAATAATCTTTTTTAAAAAATTCCTGGATAATAATGAAGATCTCTCAGTATTAGTGCCGTCTGCATTATATGTCCTGCTTTGAAAATTGTATATACAAAGACATTATAAGCCTAGATACGGCACGGGACGTCAGAGTGGGGGAACGATATATACAGGCGCCGAGTTTTATGCTGCTAGGAGATTCTGCCCTCTCATCGAACTACGATCCTTTGCGCTGATTTTCTTAAACCACCGGTAAATAGGAGCGTTCTGATTTCTGAGAGCTTGAGACAAAAATAATGCAAGAATAGTGAATTGAAATTCATTTTTATGTGCCTATGTCAATTTACATAAGGCAAATTCAAGATTTGAATACATTGGTATCAAATTTCTGCTACATATATTTCGGAATCCTGAAATATTTTCTTATTTAGTTCAACTGGCAATTTATATTCAATTTCTGTTGTATTTTATTATTGAAATCCAATAATGTTTTTCGCATAATTTTATCATAACTTAGCTGTATTTTTTACCTGAAAAGGTTCAATGAAAATTCATATTCAATCTAATTCTGAAGTTTGAGGTTTTAATTATTTTATTAACGTATTTTATTCCGAATCTCAGTAATTATCTTTCCTGCATCTGAATCAATTTTTATTAATTGATAAAGATTTCCAAAGGCAATGCTCTTTCTTACAAAAAATCTTTAAATTAACTAAACGAAAATCTGCAGATCAATTTCGTGTCTTCTTAGTGACGGAATTGGGGAAATTTAAATAGCCATTGTACGAGTAGCCACTGTCAATTTGAATATATAACTTCCAGATTGGTTTTAATTCTACAGTTCTATTTTCATTGAAAGTGGTAGTCTGCTAGTAGTCTAATCTTATTGAAAATAAAAGTTTTAATTATTACTTATTATGAAAAAATGAATTTTTAATGAGATTCATTCTTTAATAGAAAAATCTACAAGATATTATTAGAAAAACTTACCTTTTTCTCTTTAAATGTACGATATTTGACAATACAATATTTCAGTTGTACAGGAAATTCCTTGAAATTAGTAAATGAACGTAAGAACTATAAGAGCCATTGTTCGTATCACATCTTACAAAATTATCCTATTCAAAACTAGAATATGCTGCCACGTGTAGTAAAAGTTTAATTTGATAACTAACAGAATTATATATTTATGATTAACTTAAGTTTTTTAAATTGAAATTCAACATGTTATTTCTTTATTTATATAATTCAAGTAAAATGTTTGGTTACAGATATAATACAGAGCAAGACATATAGCTCTAGGTATGTATATGAAAATAATAATGAAATGGATCTATATGATATTGAAGCACTTAAATAAATTATTTATAAATGAATAAAGTACAAAATTAAAAAAAACAATACAATGTAACACAAATATAACAATGTAAGTGCAACAAGTTTCAAGTGCTGAAAAAATCCATTGAAAATAAATATTCTTGAAAAAAACTTCAAGCTTAAACTTGAATTTTTTTAAACATTTAAATGCTTATTGGAAATATTAAAAGCAGAGGCAGAAGTTGTTATCCAATATAAAAAGTATACAGTAATTGAAGAAATATTAGAAGGTGAACACTTTTTAATTGTAATATACAAAGTTATATAATTAAAAAATGGAATATTCGAAGTTTATGAACTGCAAAGTTAAATTTTCTGACATGAACAATTTAGTTACACGTTAAGAATTAAGCCACTTGAAATTTAAGTCTGTGTGAAAGTGTTGAGCAGTCTTAAAGTTTATTTTTACATCTTGTAAAGAATTTGCAAATATTTATTTTACTGATTTTAAATTAAACTATTTAGGATTTAAATAAAACTTTGAAGCTAAACTATTTTTAGGCTGAATCTATACGAATTAAATATTTTTGAAATGTGAAATATTTTAGGCGCTCAAACTTGAATTATATTTTGGAGTTTAAGAGCATTGAAAAATGTAGTTTCAAATTTCCATTCAAAGTATCAATTAAAGCGTGCTCTGAAGTAGTGTATCATGCGCAATCCGTCATAAGGGTCATCCAATATGTGAATATTGGTACCAAAAGAACCTCTTGGCAAATAACGTATAACGCACTGTTATAGAGCAGTCTTCAGTTATAGTAAGGACGAAGTAACAAATCTTGGAAAGAAATATTTAAGTATACTTATAAGTATCACGATTTAATTATCAATGATGGAATTTTTAAAAGCGAAAGTATTCTGGATTTTGAGAATGATTTGAAACATATAAAAATTGTTCATTTAACAACTTTTATTTCTTATCAAACCTTTTTATATCGCCGTGATTGGATTTACAAAGACTTATGTATATCGGATTTTAAAATCTAACATATTTAATGGCAGGAATCATCAAAAAATCAATTGAAATTATTTCAAAATGGCCTATAAGGCAGTACCTATTTATAACAAAAAAAATCCGGCTATTTTTACCGAAATTCTTGTACCAATAATTCATTTTCCAGGACCCGCTATTCGTATCGAAAAAAATCTGTATATTCGTATCGAAATTTCGGTAGTTCGGTACACGTAGTCACGGTCTTATAAGAAGATTGTTTCTTCTTTTCTGCATATAAAAATAAATGTTTTATCTTTCCCCTATTTCTCCCCTTTTTTGTTAAAAAATTTCTTTATTTCCTCTTTTTGAGCTCCTCTTGCGTTGTGATCCCTGCCATGTAAGAGAGAGTGGCCATCAGTGGGTCAGGTAAATTTCAAAAGTTCTAATTTCTAATTTCTAAGGACACCTGCATCAGTGGGTCGCGCTTTATAAAACACTGTTTAATAGTTCCGGAACCACATTCTCTTTTGTATGTTGTCAACAAAATTATTTTGCACTGAATTGTAGGCGAAAATGTTCAGAATAGTGGATTTATGTAATGATGATATAAAATAATTAATTTAATATCCAAGTTACGTTTCTTGAGTGATGGAAAACTAGAAATTGTTGGTACTTAGCTCCTCCATTGTTCTAATCATATTCACAATGACACGCGAATTTTAAACATGGGTTTTACTCTTGCTCAGTAGCAATGTAACAATTGTAATTTAAAACTAAGAATAAATTAAAAACCAAACAAACCAAATGACAAAAAAGATTTTATAATGAGGAAAACTTTGTTTTTTATTATAGTTTTCAAACATTTATTAGATTCATAAATAATGATAGCATAAACACAACTTCACTTTTGGAATTCCTGATTCTTGCCGCCTATATTTGTTTCATATTTGGAAATAAATTAGAGACTATAAGTTTAGTATGCAATATATAATATATGAGAAAATAGAATGAAAAAAATTGTTTTCATACGTGATATTTTTATCAGATGTTCACCTGCATACTTTCAAAAACATCAAATATTATCGGAAGCGTTCAAATAGCAAATGATTTTGTTTCACCAGGGCTGCCAATCTAAATCTAAAAAATCTTTCTGGACCCACTGTTTCCACCTCAGTGTTTACGAAATGTCGCCTGTAAAAAAATTATTCATAAGAATTTACTTATGCGATCTTAAGAATTCTATATCATCGGATATTCTAGCGGAGGTCCTCAGCAATACTTATCATAAGCTTACATACCACCTTGGTCAAAAACTATTAGTACTCGTCACCGTGTGGCGCTCTCGTTAGGCCGATTTCAATTCTTCTTTTTTTGTTGTGTTGGTAGAAGTGTCATTGA
>JAUMHM010000078.1:3949814-3967773 GCA_032362435.1 Melikaiella ostensackeni
CACCAGCCGATTCGGTTGATCGCTTGGCAGACGCTCCGCGCGGGAAGGCTCATTACTTTTCAATCAAACCCTGTAGGTGCTAATATAGTCTACGTATAAAAAAATTTCCCATTTTGTATTTTTTTTTGTTTATCGGGGAAAGAACTTTTTTTTTCAAAACCCTGCCCTTTTTGCAATTTTAGAGATTTTTAGGTTTTTCTTGCTCCAGTTTGTTAAGTTTTTTTACTTCTTCCAAATCAATGAGAAAAATAAAAGAAGTAAAAGTAGTAAAGAGAAAAATCAGAAAAATCCAAAAAAGGAGAAAACCCAGAAAAATATGTCAAAAAAAAGCTCAAAGAAAAAGTAACCAGCTTTGCAGTTTTTGACGCATTATATCATTACGTCCAATAAAATAACAATTTTCTGATTTGAAGTAAAAAATAATAATAAATAAAAAATATAATTTTGTTTATCTCGAAATATAAATACAACCCGAGTTTAAAATTTATGGTAAGTTGAAATAGCCTTACCATTTTGTATTTCTTCTTAATTTTTCTTTTCGGTTTGGAAAGAGTGAACAAAACTTAATAAACTGGAGCAAAAAAACTTTAAAATTTCAAAAATTGCAAAAAAAGCAAGGTTTTGAAGAAAACAACATTTTTTTTTCTCCCAAAAAACAAAAAAGCCAGATGGAAAATTTACGGTAAGTAGACTATATTAGTACCTATGATTCATAAAATATTAGGAAGAAAAAAAGGTGGGGTTTTTGAGAAAATTTTCCTATTTTTTTTTTCGGAAAATCAAAATAACTTCACCATTTGTTATTCTTTCTTCGCTTTTCTCTCCGGTTTGGAAAAAGTGAAAAAAAACTTGACAAACTGGAACAGAAAAAAACTTTAAAATGTCAAAAATTGGAAAAAAGGCAAGGTTTTGAAGAAAACAAATTTTTTCTCTCTCAAAAAGCAAAAAAGCCAGATGGTAAATTTATGGTAAGTACACTCTGTTAGTACCTATGATTCATAAAATATTGTGAGGAAAAGAGGTGAGGCAATTTAGAATTTTTGTTAGTTTGTTTCAAAAAATCTGAATGACTTTGCCATCTTTTATTCCTTCTTCTCTTTTCTCTTTGGTTTGGAAAGATTCAGAAAATTTTGACAAACGGGAACAAGAAAAAATGTAAAATCTCAAAAATTGCAAAAAGCAAGGTTTTGAAGAAAAAAATTTTTTTCTCTCCCAAAAAACAAAAAAACCAGATAGTAAACTTATGGTAAGTAGACTATGTCAGTACCTATGATTATTAAAATATGAGAAAGAAAGAAGGTGGGGTTTTTGAGAAAATTTTTTCATATTTTTTTCGGAAAATCAAAATAACTTTAGCACTTGTGATTCTTTCTTAGCTATCCTCTTTGGTTTGGAAAGAGTGAAAAAAAATTTGACAAACTGGAACAGAAAAAACTCTGAAATCTCAAAAATTGCGAAAAGAGGCAAGGTTTTGAAGAAAAATAATAATTTTTTTCTACCGAAAAAAACAAAAAAAGCCAGGTGGGAAATTTATGGTCAGTAGACTGTATTAGAACTTATGATTTCTAAAATATTTAGGGGAAAAAGTGTGGTATCGAAATAATCTTTTCTATTCTTTCTTCGTTTTCCTTTTTGGTTTGGGAAGATTGGAAGAATCTCGACAAACTAGATCAAGAAAAACTTTAAAATCTCAAAAATTGCAAAAAAGGCAAGGTTTTGAAGAAAAAAATTTTTTTTCTCTCCCAAGAAACAAAAAAGCCAGATGGAAAATTTACGGTAAGAAGACTATATTAGTACTTATGATTCATAAAATATTAGGAAGAAAAAAAGGTGGGGTTTTTGAGAAAATTTTCTTATATTTTTTTTCGAAAAATCGAAATAACTTCACCATTTGTTATTCTTTCTTCGCTTTTCTCTCCGGTTTGGAAAGAGTGAAAAAAAACTTGACAAACTGGAATCGGGAAAATTGAAAAAGGCAAGGATTTGGATAAACAAAAAAATATATAATTTTTTCCTCAAGAGAAACAAAAAAATTCCAGTTGAGAAATTTATTGTAAGTAGACTACTCGTACATTCGTGCCTGTGATTTCTGAAATATTTAGAGGAGGCGGCGCGGCGGGGAAGGCAGGGTCAAATTTTTTTTTTCAGAAAATCGAAATAACTTTACAATTTTGTATTATTTTTATTATTTTTTTGCGGATTTTGAAAGGGTAAAAAAATTGACAAACTGAGATAAGAAAAACTTTAAAATCTCCAAATTTGAGAAAAAGGCAAGGTTTAAAAAAAAAGTAATAATTTTTTTTCCTCCCGAAAAACAAAAAAATACCAGATGGGAAATTTGTAGTAAGTAAACTGTATTAGTACCTACGATTCCTGAAATATTTAAGGCAAAAAAGTGGGGTTATTGAAAAAAAAAATTTCTTTTTTTTAAATGGAACTGACTTTACCATTTATTTTAACGTTTTTGTGGATTTTGTGGATTTTTGTGGAATTGTAGTTTCTAAATTGAAATTTGCAAAAAAAGTAATTTTACCCTTAAAATATTTAAATATTCATAACAAATGTAAAAAAGTCGCCATGTTAATTTAAAAAGTACATGTCTCCTTATTTTCCACGTTCAAAAACATATTTCATTGGCAAGCTAATCCTAAACATGTCAACTGTAGGCCTACATGATTTGAAATGTAATTAATATATATTGAAAGTTAAATATTTTTCAGAAGGAACCCCCTTTAGAGGATCAATGGAGCACGCCCCTGATCAAGGGCTTTCTTCCTCAATCAGCTGTACAGCGGGTTACGTCTGAGATACAATACTCCTCGAACATTTATTTTTAAATATTTATTATCATACTTTTTTGAATTTTGAATCTTATAAAAATTTTAATTTAAAATTTTCGTTTCTTAATTAAAATATTGAAAATTCGAGCATAATTCAGTAATTCTAGTCAAATGGAGGTTCCATTTATTGATATCTTAAATCTCTATCTTACCGACGACAGTTGTGATTTCAGAGCGTAACAGAATGGCGGGTCCGTGATACCAAATATTTACAAAACAGCAAAACTATCAGTTAAATAATTCTCAGAATCAAGATTATTAAACCGCAATGGCATCTGGGTACATCAAGGATGACCAAGGTAATTAAATTTCTTGAAATTTCGAAATCAGTATACATTTGTTATTTATAACCTCAAACATGTAAACAACACATTTCGGTCTAAGAATATTAGAAGTCTTGCACGAAATAATTCGATTAAAGTAACTCGATCAACCTAATTTTAAAACCTACTTGTGCCATTTTATGTCAAATTTTCTACTTTTATCGGTTTTCATTCACCATTATTCTCTTTATAACCCCAGATTTTTATTCTATTTTTATCTTTTTTCCTATAAGGGATTGTAGGGAATAAAATCATGCTCTATTTTTATTAATTATTAATTATATGAAAACTGAAGAGAAAATAGATAATTATTATTCATAAATTTCAATAATTTAATTTTTCCATCTTTAATAACAATAAGTATTTTAATACCTATTTCTATTTTGAAAAATGGAATAATCTGAATATATTGGTTCTAAATCAATTTACAATTTTTGAACTTGGCACTATGATCTATTTCCTTCATTTCTCATGTTCTGTTTACATAAGTCTTATAATAATTTTTTCAGGTTCAAGTTACAATTTCTTTTATCATTTGAATATCATCCTGGTACTTATCAAAAAATAAGTTTGCCAGAAGGGTGTACATAAATTGTGGTATAATAATCAATATAATTTAAATGTAAACCTCGTACTTATCTAAAAATAAGATTCCCAAAAAGTTTTACATATATTAAGGTAAAAGAAATGATACCCTCCTTATCTATAAAAAATGGTACTCAGTGGAAGATGCGATATACAAAAATTGTGCATTCTTTTATTATGTACCATTGAGTACTTTATTTACAATTTTTTGACTAGGTTTTATGTTTAACTTTTCTATTTTTATGATTTTTACGGGTATTTTTGGTTTCGAATTTATTTAGTATATATTTTTCATTCTAATATACAGTTGGTTTTTCAAATATATAGTTTTTATGTGCCATTGATTACTTTATTATTTTTTTTACTAGGTCTTATGTTGAATTTTTCTAATTTTCTAACTTTTACAGACGTTCTCGGTTTTTAATTTATATAACAATTTTTCAGTTTTATATAAAATTAATTTTTGTGCTAATTATAAAATTTTGATACATATTTTTCAAATTATCTGAATAATATTACTAAAATCAGTGACATTCTTCGAAAATGTGTTTTCTACGACAGGTAGGTTGGATGATATAATCGTGAAATTCGTCGAGTTAAAAAAATGGTCCTCGCTGACGATTGAAAAATTTGGAAAAAGTGGATTATTTTCTCAATGTTCAATTTTAAAATTTTAATAATTAAATCTAGATGAAAAGATATCTTTCGTAATTTAACTTTCTGAATGAATTCCTGACTATCTATTTCGTGTTTTCACAAAATTAAAATGTATGCTCAGTTAGTGTTGTGGTGAACGGCGCAAAATATTTTGTACTTAAAGTTCTGAACGTTCAAATGAACGAAATATTTTTTCTATTAAAATTTCTTCATTTTTATTTTAGGTAATAATTGATTTTAATTAATGTAGGTTTCATTGTTTATAACTGTAGTTTTCCTATAAATTATCCCTCAAGATTTGTTCCAATCTGCAGGGTTGCCTATGAATACCATTAAATTTTCTTTCAATGGAGGCATTAATGTTCGCATCAATTTACCAAAGGATTTCTATTTTTATTTTAATATTATTTTAAAAAGTCGATAATGTTAGCAATTTTTAGAAATGTATTATTGTTTGGATTATTATCTTTTTCTATTAAAAAAAAGAATAATCTGAATAAATTGTTTCTAAATCAACTCACAAGAATTTCAAAATAATTAATTATTCCGTTTTGATTTTATTGTAGGTGGAACGTTTATCCCAGCAAGTCAACGTCCAGATGGAACTTGGAGAAAACCGCGTCGTGTTCGAGACGGATATGTTCCACAGGAAGAAGTTCCTCTGTATGTATATTTAATTCACTGGAAACAAGTTTTGCGGTCGCTGAAAAATGTATTGCCTACATATTTTTGAATTCCTTTCCTTATTTCCTAATTCTTTTCAAATTCGTGAAAGCTTCCAATGATTATGAAGTTAACCAATACAAATAATAATATTGAATTCAATAAATTTTGCAATTTTTAATTAGATCCGCCTGGAATCCATTAATTAGAATTTATTATTGAAAAATGTTCGATAGCATAATTTGACTTGGGCTAAAGAATTAATTCTTGTTACAGATACGAAAGTAAAGGAAAGCAGTTTGTGAAAAACAAGCCGACATATCCAGTAGGTTTGCCTCCTGAATTCATAGCAGCTCACAAAGCTAAAAAGGAAGCCCAGGCAGCAAAAGCCGCTGGGGCTGGTTTGATCGTTCAAAGTGATGCTGCGAAAAAAAAGAAGAAGAAAAAGAATAAAAGCAAAAGTACAAATGCAGACAAACTAACAGAAGAAATAACAAAGATTAGAATTTCGGAACCAGAAGATGGTAAGCAGCAATCACTTACCAATAATGTGGCACAATCTGCGAAAATTAATAATTCTAAGAATTCTGAGGATGCTGAAAAATCAGAACAGGCTGTGGATCCAGCAAAGAGACTGAAAAACTTGAAAAAGAAAATGAGGGAAATAGAAACATTAGAGCTTAAGATAAAGGTTGGAGAAATTAAATATCCAGAAAAAGAAATGTTGGAAAAAGTCTCGAAGAAGGCATCAATTCAGAAAGAGATCAAGGAACTTGAAACAAGTCAATAGTTTTTAGTCAAAGACGAGTCTGGTACAACGTTTGTGTCATTCGAAAAAACTGGAAGTCATTTTTATTTCCCTAAAAGGACTCAAGCAATATTATTTTGTATTTCCTTATATTCTCTATGCTTTTATCGGCTTCGCTTAAACGAGGCGAATATATTGATCTATAACTTTATACATGGATATTAAAATTAATTATTATAAATTGAATATTTAGCAAGAATCAGTATTTTAAATTCGATTTTAAATCAGTCCCAGAACTTTTTTCCTTATGAAACAATAGAGGAATAGAGGTTAATTAAAAACTGGCAGGCTGGAAAGCAAAGAAAAAGGATTTCTAATAGGAAGTTTATATTTATGATATATATCTATATTTATATTTGTCGTGATAATTATTCCTCTGGCTATTGCCTCTGTCATCAATCCAAATGTGTTCCAAGAAAAGGTTAAAGAGGTAATATTGAAGATTTCATGACATAATCCTTGTGGGACTTTTCAGAAATTTAGGTTTTAATCAAGTATTCTTTTCAGAAATCTGTTGATGACCTAATTCTGACCTAATTCTAAATTTTGAATAAATAAGAGGATTTTTTCTCGAGTAGGACTTTTGCAAAGAAGTTAATTAAATGACTTGGTTCTGTGCCCTTTTGCTCCAAGTTTTTCTTCTTAATTGGGAAGTTATTTGCTATTATTTTTCTAAATGACTTCTCTGTTTTTTTTATTTTAATTGTAATACCACCCGCAGTTTATTATTTCCATATTTACAAACCCGATAAAGGTTCCCATATTGCAGATAGTCATTCGGAGATTTTATGTGAGTGATATTACATTTTCAGCAGAATACGATTGATTTCTGATCCGTTAGATTGTTTTTCCGAACTTGATTGAATTTTACAATTGTAAGATCTAGAAAGATTTTTTTTTTTAAATTAGATAGTTGGAATATTTAATTTGGAATTGTTATTCTATCACTGAAAAATAATGTAATATGTTGTGCAAGTGCCAAGTTAACGAACGTGAAATTGTTCATTTGTGGCGTAGAGTGTTTTTAACAGTGATTGCTTTAATTGCATTTATAAGATATTTTCATGTCTGTAAACATCCTTTAGGAAAAAATCTAGATGTTAATTGAATATCTCTTTGATGTGGGAATTTTTAATTATTTTGATTGTAAGCTAAACTACTTTGTATAAAGTATAAAGCGATTCATTAAAATTTTGTGAGTTATTATTTACTGTTTATTTTATTTATTGTAGTATATTTTAGTATTTTCCTTCATTATCAGTTGTCGGTAAACTTTAATTTTTAATTTCATATTTTACTGTTAATTAAAAGTAAATTTTTTATTCCTTTTATTAATAGGTGTGACATTTATAGAAGTGTACAGAAATGGATCTTTGCTATATCGAAATTATTTATCTAGACTTTTTAATTGCTACCATATCAGAGGTTGAATTTCTCGGCATTATTGATAGAGAAGAAAATTAGTTTAGACTTGGAGTTAATTAAACTGTAATTTGACCCATTCTAATAATTTTATTATTTTTAAATTGCAAGAACCTTAAGAACAATAATCTAGAATAAAATGTAACGACAAAATCGAGTGTACCAGATCAAATTTTAATAATTATGCAGTGGAATTGAAAACAATAATTAAAATTTGAGGCTAGACAGTATTTTTGAAGTTGAAGTTTGAAAAAAATCAGACTAATTTTTTCTGAAATATATTTCTAGGCTTTTAGTGAAATCGAAATTTTTAGTTTATACTTTTATTTTGTATTTGTATTATATATTTACAATATTTACTCTTAATGGAAATTATTTAGTAATTTTCATTTAATAATAATAATCTCCACTTTATTCATTCACTCTGTTTTTATTAGTATACTTCAGTTTGACATCTTATAAAATTCTGTTTCAACTTGAAGTTGTTTTGATTGAATGGAAATTCTTTAGATTGAATTGAAATATCAAATTTGCATCATGCTAGATCGACGTAACAATAATTTTTATCTGACTTTAGGATCATCTAAAGTTAGATGCAATGTTGGGGAAGTTCTTTTAAAAAATGTAGTAATTACAGCTACAGTTACGTCGTGAAAATATTAACTTTTTACATTTCCAGTCACTAACTGAAGTAACTTGAAGTTCAATTGCAATTCTATAAAATTTAATAAATTTCAATTTTAAATCTTCGTAATTGAACTATTCAAAAAAGCATTTAAAATTACATCATTTTAGTAAACTACAAATATTCCAAAATAATGAATCTTCAATTGTAAATCTTGAAAATTGAAAAATTTCTAATTGAAAATTTATAAGATGGAACAAATTTTAATTTTATAGGTTTAAAGTTAAATAATTTTCAAATTCAAATCTTCAAACTTGAATTGTTCCAAAAAATGCATTCAAAATTACATCATTTTAAACAGTAAATATTTCAAATTAATAAATTTTCAATTGTCAATCTTAAAAGTTGGAGAATCGTCAATCTTGAAGATTGGAGAATTTTCAGTTGCAAATTCATCAAATTGAATAAATTTCAATTTTTACAATTAAAAATTGAATAATTTTCGATTGTAAATCCTAAAAATTGAATGATTTTCAATTTTAAATCTTGAAAATTGAACTCAAAGAAATGTTCAAAATTACGTCATTTTAAACTATAAACATTCCAAATCAAAAAATGTTCCATTTAGAATCATAAGAATTAAAGAATTTTCAATCACGATTCTAAAAAATTCAATAAATTTCAATTTTAAATCTTTAAAATTGAATAATTTTAAATTTTTAATCTTCAAAATTTAACTATTCCCAAAAAAGCATTCAAAATTACATCATTCTAAACACATTCCAAATTAATGAATTTTCAATTGTAAATCTTGAAAATTGAAGAATTTTCAATTGCAAATCTATAAAATTGATTAAATTCCAATTTTAAATCTTCAAACTTGAATAATTTTCAATTTTAAATCTTCAAAATTGAACTATTCCAAAAGAAAGAATTCAAAATTGCATCATTTTCTATTTTACACGTTAAATATTCAAGAGTCTTTAATTGTAAATATTCAAAATTGAAGAATTTTCGATTGTAAATCTTTAAGATCGAACTACATATTCCAAAAAAAAAACCTCCAAAACTACATCATTTTAAACCGTAAACATTCAAAATGATTGAATCTTTAATTGTAAATCTTGAAAATTGAAGAATTTTCAACTACAAGTCTATAAAATCGAATAAATCTCAATTTTAAATCTTCAAAATTGAAATATCACGAAAAAATCATTCCAAATTACATAATTTTAAATTATAAACATTCCAAAATAATAAATCTTCAATTGTATATCTTAAAAATCGAATAATTTTCATTTTTAAATCTTCAAAATTGAACTATTCCGAGCAAACATTCTGAATGACATTATTTAAAAATGTAAACATTTCAAATTAATGAGTCTGTAATTCGAAATCATAAAAAAATTAATAATTTTAAATTTCAAATCTATAAAATTGAATAAATTTCAATTTTAGATTTTCAAAATTGAAGAATTTTCCATTGCAAGTCTTCAAAATTGAACTACATATTCCCAAAAAACGTTCAAAATTGTATCATTTTAAAATGTAAAATTCGAAATTAATGAATCTTCAAATGTCAATCTTAAAAATTGAAAAACTTCCATTTATAAATATTCAAAATTGGACTATTTAAAAAAAACATTGAGAATTACATACCTTTAAAATATAAATCTTCTAAATTGAATAATTTGGAATTCTATATTTTCCAAATTCAAGAATTTTCAATTGTAACACTTCAGAATTGCAGAACTTTAAATCGTGAATCTTTAAAATTGAAGTTTTCGATTTTTAAAATTTACAAATAGAAATTATGCAACTTTTAAGTTTTACAGTTAAAAAGTCTGTAATTTTGATGATTTACATTTTAAATTTCTTGAATTTGGAAGATTGAGAATTGGAAAATTTTGATTATTGATCTTCAAAATCAGCAGAATTTAAGAATTTTTATTTGTACGTCTTCAAAATTCAAGAGTTCTCAGTTGTTAATGTTGAAAATTGATGAATTTTAATTGCAAATCTATGAAATTGAATAAATTTTAATTTTATATCTTCAAAATTGAATAATTTTTAATATTAAATTTTCAAAGTTGAACTATTGCAAACAAGCATTCTAAATTACATCATTTTAGATTATAAGCATTCCAAATTAATGAGACTTCAATTGTAAATCTTCAAAATTGAACTACATATTCCCAAAAAACTTTCAAAATTACATTATTTTAAAACGTGAGTATTTCAAAATAATGAATCTTCAATTCAAACTCTTAAAAAATGATTAATTTTGAATTTCAAATCTATAAAATTGAATCAATTTCAATTTTAAATCTTCTAAGTTGAACTATTCAAAAAAAAAACATTCAAAATTGCATAATTTTTTATTTTATACAATAACTTTTGAAGAGTATTCAATTGCAAATACTCAAAATTAAAGAAGTTTCCATTGCAAATCTCCAAAATTGAACTACATGTTCCAGAAAATCGTTCAAAATTGCATCATTTAAAAATGCAAACATTCCAAATTAATGAATCTTCAATTGTAAATCTTGAAAATGGCAGAATTTCAAATTCCAAATAATTGAAATTGTAGAATTTTCAATTGTAAATATTCAAAATTGAACTATTAAAAGAAGCGTTAGAAATTGCATACCCTTAAAATATAAATCTTAAAAACTGAATAATTTGGAATTCTATATTTTCGAAATTCAAGAATTTTTAATTGTGATTCTTCAAAATCGTAGAACTTTAAATTCTAAATTTTGAAAATTGAAGATTTTTTAATTTTGGAAAGTTTGCAATTAAAAATTATGCAAGTTTTAACTTTTGTAATTAAAATTTCCGTAATTTTGGTGATTTACATTTGAAATTTCTTCATTTTGTAAGATTTTTAAATGAAAACTCTTGACTTTTGATCTTCAAAATCAGCAAAATTTGAGAATCTTCATTTATACATTTTTAAAATTCAAGAGTTTTCAATTGAAAATCTTCAAAATTCAACTATTTAAAAAAAAACATTCAAAATAACATAATTTTAAATCATACACATTCAACATTGAAGAATCTTCAATTGCAAATATTCAAGACAGACCTATTTCAAAAAGATGTTCAAAATTTCATGATTTTAAACTACAAACAATCAAAATTAAACGAGGTGCCGATTAATATTATAATTGTATGAAAGCCGATCTAGCTACTTCAATATTTATTTTAATTTATGATTATTATTAATTATATTTTATTGTACTTTAAAATTAAGCGTATACTTTAATTTGATACTTAGGCAATTAAAATAAGAAACATATTATAAGTACGCGAAGCACGCTATTTTTTCTAGTTATATCAATAAAACATATAATTCATGAAAGGAAATGATTGTATTTGTATTTCTCTCATCATAAAAAAGATACAGGTTAAATTGGTACTTGGAATATGGCAGAGACATTGCGTCGAGAATATGAGTTGGCAAAGGATTCAGTAGGATACGACTATAAATGTACTGTTATATTACTTTACATTTTCATTTAAATTTGAAAATCTTTACATTGCAGCTGGGCCAAGATTATTTTATGTTCATAAAATACTGCAGTAATTTATTTATTGGATAAACTTATTGATTTTAATTCGAATTGCTTGTTTTTTTATTTTTCCATAGAATTGTTCGTAAATAAATATAATATTTATAAACTATATACCTGTAAGTATAAATATATACTTGTAAGTATAAGAGAAGTGTCGTCAAATATAACTCCCCTAAGGCTTGGAAAATAATTCAAGTAGAAAATAAAGGCTGACATCTCATAGAATCTCGAACATCACTATACTTTGAACTATTATTCATATTATCTATTTGTAGGCTTATATTTTATATTGCTCCTTCAGATTCAATTGATACTTTTGGAATTATTGATTTTTTTTGTCCAGAAAGTGTATTAGTGCAAAGTTAATTAACTTTTTATTCCTTTATAAATACTTCTGGACATTGTTGAAAAATTTGCTGATCTTTGAACAAACTGCCTCACCCAATTTTGTAAAATTCAAGGTTGGATGAGTAAAATCCGGAAAAAAGTAACGCAAATTTTCAGTAATAAATTTTTCAGGCTTCTTTACGTATTTATTCGAACGATGAAAAGAAAACCAGTGTATAAAGCTCACTTGGGACCTGACCAAAATTAAATTCTAGAATCATGGGATCTAGAAATAAATCGAAATTATTTCTTATCAGAAAATGTATTACTGCAAAGTTAACTAACATTTGAATTTCTTTATAAATACTTTTAAACATTAATGAAAAATTTGCTAATCTTTAAACAAACTGCCTCACCTAATTTTTTAAATTCAAGGTTGGAAAAGTACAATCCGGAAGAAAAAGTAACGCAAATTTTCAGTAATAAATTTTTCAGGCTTCTTTACGTACTTATTCGAATGGTGAAAAAAATAGTTTATGAAGCTCACTTGGGACCTACCCAAAATTGAATTCTAGAATCATGGGATCTAGAAATAAATCGAAATAATTTTTCATCAGAAAATGTATTACTGCAAAATTGATTAACATTTTATTCTTTTGTAAATACTTTTCAACATTAATGAAAAATTTGCTGATGTTTAGACAGAACGCCTGACCTATTCTTGTAAAATTCAAGCTTGCAAAAGTACCATCCTGAAAAAAGTAACACATATTTTTAGTAATACATTTTTCAGACTTCTTTACATATTTATTCGAATGATGAAAAAAAAAACAATTAAAAGCTCATTTGGGACCAACCCAAAATTAAACTAAAAAAAATAATAGAATGTATCAAATGGCGTTGAAAAAGGTTCGAGACTTACCCATTTGTAGAGTTCAATTTCATATTGATCCTTTAGCTTCAATTGATTCTTTTGGAATTATTGATGTTACAACTGTCAGTGGCATCTAAAAATTAATCGAAATGATTTTTTGTCAGGAAATGTATGACTGCAAAGTTAATTAACATTTTAATTTCTTTATAAATACTTTTAAACATTAATGAAAAATTTGCTGATCTTTAAACAAACTGCCCGACCTAATTATGTAAAATTTAAGTTTGGAAAAGTACTATCTGGAAAAGGGTAAAACCTGTTTTCAGAAATACATTTTTCAGGCTCTTTTACATATTCATTCGGATTAAAAAAAAACCAGTTTATAAAGCTCACTTGGGACCAACCCGAAATTAAGTTCTAGAATCATGAGATCTAGAAATAAATCGGAATTATTTTTGATCAGAAAATGCATTACTGCAAAGTTAATTAACATTTTGATTCCTTCGTAAATACTTTTGAACGTAAATGAGAAAATTCACTGATATTTAAACAAACCGCTTGACCTAATTTAGTGAAATTCAAGGTTGGCAAAGTACCATCCGGAAAAAAGTAACGCACAGTTTCAATAATAAATTTTTCAGGCTCTTTTACGTATTTATCCGAATGGTGCAAAAAAATCTAGATTGAAAGGCTCATTTGGGACTTGCCCTAAATTATACTCTAGGAAATTATGATATGGAGCAAATGGCGTAAAAAAAGTTCGAAACATATCTTTTGTAGAATTATATTTTATATTGATCCTTCAGATTCTATTGATTCTTTTGGAATTATTGATGTTACAACTTTCCGTGGGATCTAGAAATAAATCGAAATTTTTTTTTGATCAGAAAATGTATTACTGCAAAGTTAATTAACATTTTGATTCCATCATAAATACTTTTGGACATTAATGAAAAATTCACTGATCTTTAATGGAACTATCTGACCTAATTTTGTAAAATTCAAGTTTGGAGAGGTATTAGCCGGAAATACGTAATGTACATTTTGTGGGGTGACTAGAGCTGATTTTCAGAATTAGGACAACCGGACATATAATAAAATGTTTCTGCGCTTTGTTATTTTACAACACCATAAGTAGAAAATGAGGGTCAAAATAAATTGGTTAAATTATAAAATAAGATAAAAAGAAAAATGTAAAAACCATACTCACATATATTCTAAGGTTTAAAAATGAATATTTTACATTTCACATTCCCTATTTTCACGAAAATAGGGAATTGATTTCTTTGAAATAAAATTAATGTAGGTACTATTTAAAATTCAATTAAAAACCCTTTGAATTCTTAAAATTTCAAGTAAAAAATTGCGTTTTCAACAAAATAGATTAGTTTTTGACCAAATAGATGCATTTTGGAACAAAAAGGTGAATTTTCAACCAAAAGGATTAACTTTCTACCATAAAAGACCAATTATCATTCAAAGAAAGGCATTCTTAACAAAAAAATTTAATATATTATATTTCAACTAAAAAAGTTTTCAATTTTAAATCAAAAACAGGTAAATACAATCACAAACAAAATGAATATTCCTAAAAATAGTTGAATCATCAACAAAAACAGAATTATTTTCAACCATAGAGTTGCATTTTTAACCAAAAAAAGATTAAATTTCTACCAAAAAAGATGAATTTTCAAACCAAAAAGACGAATTTTCATCAAATAGTTGAATCTTCAAACATAAATGGACTAATTAGATTTTCAGTTAAAAAAATATTTTCAACAAAAAAAACAAATTTTCAAACAAAATATTTAAATTTTTAACCAAAGACATGAATCCTCACACAAAAAATTAATTTGTAACAAAATTCATCAGTTTTCAACCGAATAGTTTAATTTTGAACTAAAAAAGATGAATTTTCAACCAAAAATGAAGGAATTAAATTTTCTGTTAAAAAAGTCATTTTGAAGAAAGAAGAAAATGAATTTTCAACATAATTGTCAAATTTTTTAACCAAAGAGATGAATCTTCAACCGGAAATATGGACTTTTAACCAAGTACTTCAACTTTCAACCAAGTAGTTCAATTTTCTATAAAAAATATTAATTCGCAGCGAAGAATGTTATCCTTGATATTTCAACCAAGAAGAACGATTTTTCAACATAAGAGTTGAATTTTCAATTCGAAAATATGAATTTTCGAAAGAAAGATAATTTTCAACCAAATAGTTCAATTCTCTACCAAATTGTTGAATTTTCAACAAAAGGGGTGAATTTTCAGTCTAGGAAGATTTGTCAGTCAAGAAGAAACAAAATTTCAACCAGATTGTTGAAATTTGAAGCCAAGAAGACCAATTTTCAACGACAAAGTTAAATTTTTAACCCAAAAATAAGAATTTCCAACAAAAAATTTGAATTTTCAATAAAAGAGGAGGACTTTTTAACCAGAATTGTTGAATTTTCAATTAAATAAGGTCAATTTTTAACCGAAAATGGAGTAATTAAATATTCAAGTAAAAAAATTGTTCACATCTAAAAAAACGAAGTATCAACAAATAGTTAATTTTTTGACCAATAAGATAAATTGTCAACCCGAAAAGACGAATTTTCTATCCAGATTGAAAGGCTCATTTGAGACCAACTCAAAATTAAATTATAGAAAATTATGATATGGAGCCAATGGCATGGGAAAAGGTACGATACATATCTTTTGTAGTGTTGCATTTTACATAGATCGTTTATTATTACCGTTACAACTGTCCCTGGGATCTAGAAATAAATCAAAATTAATTTTTATCAGAAATTGTGTAACTGCAAAGTTTACAAAAATGTCAATTCCTCTATAAATACTTTTGAACATCAATGAAAATTTTCTGATCTTTAAACAAACTGCCTGACCTAATTTTGTAAAATCAAGGGTGGGAGAGTACCATCCGGAAGCAAATGGCATGAAAAAAGTTTGAGACATATCTTTTGTAGAGTTATATTTTATATTGATCCTTTAGATTCAATTGATTCTTTTGGAATTATTGAATTATTGGTGTTACAACCATCCATAGGATCTAGAAATAAATCGAAATTATTTTTTATCAGAAAATGTATTGCTGCAAAGTTAATTCATATTTTAATTCTTTTATTTACTTTTAAACATTAATGCAAAAATCTCTGATGTTTAAACAAACTATCTGACCTAATTTTGTGAAATTCATGGGCGAAAAAGTACCATCCGGAAAAAAGTAACGCACTTTTTCAGTAATAAATTTTCCAGGCTCTTTTACATGTTTATTTGAATGCAGAAAAAAAACAAATTGAAAAGCTCATTTGGGACCAACTGAAAATTAAATTGTAGAATATTATGATATGAAGCAAATGGCGTGGAAAAAAGTTCGAGACATATCTTTTGTAGAGTCACATTTTACATTGATACTTCAGAATCAATAGCTCCTTTTGGAATTATTGATGTTACAACTGTCCATTGGATATAGAAATAAATCGAGATTATTTTTTATAAGAAAATGTATTGCTGCAAAGTTGATTAGCATTTTTGTTCCTTTATATACTTTAAAGCATTAATGCAAAACTCTGATCTTTAAACAAACTGCCTGACCTAATTTTGTAAAATTTGTGGGTGGAAAAGTACCATTTGGAAAAAAGTAACGCACATTTTCAGTAATAAATTTTTCAGGCTCTTTTACATATTCATTCGAATGGAGAAAAAAAACCAGATTGAAAAGCTCATTTGGGACCAACCCAAAATTAAATTCTAGAAAATTATGGTGTGAAGCAAATGGTGTGGAAAAAAGTTCGAGACCTTGTATCACTCATATTCCAAGCGGTTGAATTTCTATCGCTAAAAGATGAAAAAAAATGCATAAGAAAATGTGTCGTACACGTTCGCGAAATGGAGTGATACATTCAGCACTTTTATAGGCATATACCCGCGAGAGTCGTATATTGAGGCTTAGGGGGGGTTCTCCGATTTAAAACCAGTTGCCAGATGGTTTCGATTCGATAAATCTTTTTCGCCTGGTGTACTTTCCGCGATGAGAAAAAAAAGAGAGAAAAAGAACATTCCGAAGGGAATGTTCGAGCATCGCTAGAACTGATCAACCGCACAATGTTCTGAAACCGTGGCACGATGGGCAAACTTTCGAAATTCGAAGGCAAATTTGTTTGCACAGCATTAAGCCTTCCGAACACAGGATCGAGTTTAATTATTCCTGATCAGGGATCTGAAATTTAATAGTCATCTACAAAAAGCTGGAGCAAACTTTTTGTGGTAATCGATTTGAATTTCATACATTTTTTTATGATTCCACTTAAGTGCTAGAAATAATTGTCTGTTCAGCGGAAAAGATTTTAGAAAGTTGGAAAGAGGTAACGAGTATAAGAAAGTCAAGACAAAGAGCACAGGAAAAACTTGCATGTTAAATAGAATCAATTTTCGGCTTCCAATGGAGATGTAACAAAACAGAATTACTGCGTTGTGAAATTCACTCATTTTTGAAATTGTATCCAACGGAATCAAATTATATCGTCCAAAAGAACCACTTTTGTTGACAGATTGGCACGAGAGAAACAAGTTTCAGAGAAGTAACTTTCCACTTGACAACTATTATAATTTAATGAAAAACTTTTAAAGTCATAATGTACTTGTAATTCATACAATAACGAAGATATTTAATGATTAAACCCAATTTGTAAAGATTTTATGTGATTTGAAATGATAGAAGGACTTTTCTGTAAACATCTTTTTTAGGTTAATTGGCGTGTTTGTGAACATTAAAGCCAGCCCCCTGGCTCTTTGCTCAGAATACACTGAATTAGAGCGTCGTGAGATTTGACTGGGGCCGACAGGTGGCGCTGATTGTTCACGAGGCCTGAAATAAAAAAAATGCATGGAGAAAAATGTAAAAATTCGATTTTCTCTAAATAAAAACTATTTGATCAATTTTTTTTCCACGAGACATTAATCCAAAAACTTTAAGATATTTTTTAAAGCAATAATAACTACCAAAAAAGGTGAAATGCTCGAGCTTTAGACGAAAATTTGCTTTGATATATGGCGGGAAGTTCAAATCAAAGTTCGGTTATCTCCATATATATATATATATAGAATCATTATTAAATTGAAATATCATAAATAATAAATAAATGAATGTTTATATATATATATATATATATATATATATATATATATAATAGATTAAAGTTTTGAACTAAAATTACATTTCTTTATTTCAGAGTTTGTATTTTAGATT
>JAUMHM010000078.1:3978249-3997359 GCA_032362435.1 Melikaiella ostensackeni
CACACACACACACACACACACACACACACACACACACACACACACACACACACACACACACACACACACACACATCCTTTGTGAGGAAGCAATTTAAACAATTTGGATTGTTCAATTTTTTAATTTTAGTTGTATATCTCCATTTAACTTGAGATCCTATTTGAAATTTTCAGTTCTAAAGTATGACACTTCAAAAAGGCGCTAGTAGAGAAAATTTCAAGTCGATAAGATGGGAATGGGAAACCGCTTTGCACTCTTTGCATTTATTTTTGTATGTGTGCGCGTATAGTGAAGAAGAGTCTAGAAAATCTGCATTTATAAATTTTATGTTTTTAGGTCCTGTAATATATTAAAAAGAAGGAAATGGTGTGGGAAAATAAGAGGCATAAAAGCTTCCCTAATGTTTGAAAAATAAAATCTCGTGTGTGCATAATGAATAGAAGAAATCATCACGGAGAAAAACATTTTTGAAAGAGAATTAAATTTCAGAAATGCTTGAAACATAATGAATATTTAATTTGGAGAGAATTCGTTTTCCCGGAATTAGCATTTAATCTAACTTCAGACAGCATTTCTTGAAATGTAAATATTGAACATTTCACGTTACTAAAAATTGCTAAACGGTCCAGAAATCAAAAGTTAAAAAAGGGTTTATGGAGTCATATTTCTGCACAATGTAAAATATGTCATATAATATAGACCACGTTTGAATTTACTAATTTTTTAAAATAATAATTTCTCAACTAAACTCGATTTTACTTCCATTAAACTGGAAAATACCATTAGATAAAAAATTGTCACGGAAAGCTGTTAAAAATGCATGGTCGTTATTTTTCCTTTAACACTGTGAAGCTGGCGTTGTAACCTAACACTGTATATAACTGGGTTGTCAGATTTTGTCTACCAGGAAAAAATATTGAGTTGAAACCATTTTTTACTTGTCTGCTTCGCCAACACATTTCAAGCAAAAAAGTGTGTTTCATGCTATCATGACGTGCAAGTTTCAAAAATGAAATGTAGCCCCATTTTATTTTGTGAACAGATAAAGTATTTTATTTACTGGAACCTTTTAACAACTTATTAAACATATTTTCATTGATATTCATTTAATCAATAAAGGTATTTAAATAATGTCAAAGAGTGTATTCTAATAATTTATTTATCGCAAGAATAGTTTTAAACTGTATTATTTATTATCTGTTAGACAAGTGTTCGTTATTGTGTGCATAAAATTCGCGTTAAACATTGTTTTGGGTCATTGCATCATTTGTTTAAAGCAATATTATTCGAGTTTTGAAATTTTTTATCGAGATAAAATTTCCTGCATTTCTAAAAGTTGGTACGTGTGTAAAGTACATGGTACATGTGTAACATTTCGAATTTTCTTCAGCAAAAGCCAGACTTTAGAGACTTTAACCTTGATTTATATATTGTTCTTGTATGATGCGATATTTGAGATTCCTCAATTTTTAAAAATGAGGTTGCGTACGTGTTCCTTTCACTGGCTTGATAAGTATGTAAAAAAATAAAAGACAAAAATCATCAGGGTCCATATCAAGTCAGATGTGGCATGTCTCCCCTACAGCAAGTCTTCCTTGGGGCATGTCTCTCCTGCAGTAAGTCTCCCCTGTGGTATGTCATGGCATGTCATTCTTGCAACATGTCACCCTTGCGGCATATCTCCTTGAAGGATGTCTTCCCTATGGCATCTCTCCCCATCAGATTTCCAGTTTTGTGGCAAGCCTCTCGAACTCAATTGTCACATCTACGGCTTGTCTCCCCGGCCACAAGTTACCCTGTGGCATCTCTTGCTCCAAGACAAAATGAAGTCTTCTTCCAGAGTGGTAAAAGTGCAGCAAGTCTCCCGGACTCAAATACCACACCTGTGGTTTGTCTTCCAAGCCGCAAGTCTCTCTGTGGTATCTGTTACCATAGAATAAACAAAAATTCTGAGAATCGGACATTTTTAAAAAAATTTTTCTCATTCAAAAAATTTTCAACATTTTCTTCGTTTAAAATAGTATCTTCTTGTTCCCCTTTTTGAAAATCTAACATTGCTTTTGTCAATATTTTTTTTTGTCCATAAATTTAAAATAATTTATATCTTTCGTCATCAATTGGAGGAAGACTTCTGTTTTTTTTTTTAGGGAGAGATGCCGCAGGGAGACTTGCGGCTGGGGGATAAGCCGCATGGGAGACTTGCCGCAGGGGAAATTTTCCGCAAGGGAGATATGACGCAGGGGAATCTTGACAGAGAGGTGACTTGCTGCAGGGGAGACATGCCACACTGGAGACATGCCGTAAGAGAGAAATACCGCAGGGAAAACTTGCCGCAGGGACCTGCCGCATGGGAGTCTTGCCGCATGTGACTTGATATGGATCCAAATAATCCTATGTGCTTTTCTACTTCTACTGAGGAAAGTGTTTGGTTCCGACAACAGAATAATTTTGTTGCTCTTCGTGCAACCAAATTTTTTTGTTGGTTCTATTAAATTTCTTTCAGCATAGCAAAACGTTACATTAAACCAACAAAACGGTTTGTTGTATCAACACATAATTTTTTGTGGCAACAATACAACATTTTGTTGCACGAAAATTTTTCCCAGAGTGTAAAATTTTTTTTTTCTCTAGTAGTTTTTAATAAATGCAAATGTTATTAGCACTGCGATGACAAAATATTTGTTGCATAATTTCAGATTAAACTTCAGTAATCTGTTCCTAACTATGAAGTTAACAAATAAACTTTCCTACTCTGTGTCCGCTCGTATGTGATTATCTTATCGTATAAAGTCCATTAAAGTTGTTAACATGCTGTTAATAGCTTTGCTAGTGAATATCATTATTATGCTTGGACAAAATTCTAGATTAATAATTAAATTCCTTATATTCACAGAGGCACATTATAATTTCCGTTATAAACTTGAAATTGAGACAACACTAATTTTAGGTTTTTTTTTCTCATAATTAACCGTGCAAAAAGAAGTAATTTTCAATATTTTCCCTCTCAGTCTCAGATAACTGTATGGAGTGAAAAGCTTCATTTCGTTTTTGTTAGGAGGAGAATGTAGTAGTCTTCTCTTTTTTGACTTATGAGGAAACTTGAACGTTGTCTGGATAATACTTTCATAGTGTCTTCTTGTTGTGTAGTTTCTCTTAAACCAGCATACACTTTATTACAGAGCAAAGATCGATAAACTCTCTTTTTTATGACTCCACTCTTTCGTATATCAAGTCAGTGAGCACCTCATTAAACTCACTCGTTCACTTTTTTGCGAAAAGAGATGTTGTAATGTAATTTCAAATGTATCAGATTTCATTCATCAACCGAAATCTCTTTACAAGGAATGCTTCCCGGAAAATTTAAAATTTGCTTGAAAACTTGTAGATTAAAGTACAACACTTTTCCACCATTTAAATCAAAGATATTTCCTCATAAAGATATTTTCCTTATTAAACTCACTCGTTCAGATCTTTCCTTGAAGAGAAGTTGTATTGTATTTTCAACTGTATCAGATTTTTTTTCATCATCCGGAATCATTTGAAAGTATTGTTTCCGGAAACTTTAAAATTTGCTTGAAAACTTGGAGATTTAACTTGAACACTTTTTCAACATTTAAATAAAAAATATTTCCTCATAAAGATATTTTCCTTATTAAACTCATTCGCTCAGATTTACGCTTAAAGAGAATTTGTAATGTACTTTCAAGTGTATCAGATTTCTTTTCATCGACTGGAATCCCTTTGAAAGTAATGCTTCCCGGAAACTTGAAAATTTGTTTGGAAACTTGGAGATTTAACTTCAACACTTTTGCAACATTTGAATTAGAGATTTTTCCTTATGAAGATATTTTCCTTATTAAACTCACTCGTTCAGATTTTTGCATGAAAAGAAGTTGTAATGTACTTTCAACAGTATCAGATTTCTTTTCATTATCCGGAATCCCTTTAAAAGTGATGCTTCCCGGAAACTTGAAAATTTGCTTGATAACTTCGTGATTTAACTTTAACACTTTTTCAACATTTAAATCAAAGATGTTTCCTCATAAAGATATTTTCCTCATTAAAATCATTCGTTCAGATTTTTGCTTGAAGAGAAGTTGTAATGTACTTTCAACTGTATCAGATTTGCTTTTATTATCCGGAATCCCTTTAAAAGTAATGCTTTCCGGATACTTGAAAATTTGCTTGAAAACTTGGAGATTTAAATTTAACACTTTCTCAACATTTGAATTAAAGATATTTTCTTATGAAGATATTTTCCTTATCAAACTCACTCGTTCAGATTTTCGCTTGAAGAGAAGTTGTCATGTACTTTCAAGTGTATCAGATTTCTTTTCATCATCAGGAATCCCTTTAAAAGTAATGCTTCCCGGAAACTTAGAAATCTGCTTGAAATCTTGGAGATTTAACTTTAACACTTCTTCTACATTTGAATTATAGATATTTCCTTGTGAAGATATTTTCCCTATTAAACTCACTGGTTCAGATTTTTGCATGAAAAGAAGTTGTAATGTACTTTTATCTGTATCAGATTTGTTTTTATCAACCGGGATCCTTTGAAAATATTGCTTTACAAAATCTTGAAAATTTGCTCAGAAACTTGGAGATTTAACTTTAACAATTTTTAAACATTTAAATTAAAGATATTTCCTCCCTGGAACTCTTTGCAATCCTTTGAAATCCTGTGAATTATTTGAAAAATTTGTAAACCTCTTAAAATTATTCAAATCATGTGAAAGTTCCTTGAAATCCTATGAATCTCATTAATATCGCGTATAATCTTTTGAAATCTCTTTAAAACGATTGAGTTCTCCGAAAATCCATTGAAATCCTATAAAAATAGTGAAAATTCCTTGAAATTCTTCGAGATCCCGTGACATCTTCTAAAATCCTTGAAATCGCTTGAAATCTTCAAAATATCATAAAAATTTCTTTTAATCTTCAAAAATGTATGGAAATACCTTAAAATCTCTAAAAATCGGATTAAATCCTTGAAATTTCGTAAAATATTTTGAAATATCACTAGATCCCTTGAAATCTTTGAAATCCCTTCAAAATTCATTCAAATGTATAGAATTCATGGAATCGTTCAGAATCTCTTGAAATCCCTTAAAATATTTGAAAATCTTTGAAATCTCTCAAAATCTCCTAATCCCTTGGAATCCCTCAAAATCCTTTGTGATTCGCGAAAATTGTTCTCAAACTGTTTAAATCACTAAATACCCGTCAAAATCCTCCGGTATCTTTTGAAATCCTGTAAAATCCTGAAAACCTGGAAAATTCCTTCAAAATCCTTTGAAAGCATGTGATTTCTCTTGAAATATTTCGAACTCTCTTAAAATCTCTTGTAATCCTTTTAAATCTATTGTAATCCACAGAAATGGATCTTAAATCCTCAAAATCCCTGAAAATCATGTGAAATCCCTTAAAAGCCTTTATGATTAGCGGAAATCGTTCTTAAATCCTTAAAATCCCCGAAAATCCGTCGAAATCTTTCGGTATCTCTTGAAATCCTTTGAAATCCCTTGAATTCCCGTGATTTCTTTTGGAATACTTTAAAACCACTTAAAAAATTTTATAATCTGCGGAAATCGTTCTTAAATCCTTAAAATTCATGAAAACCTGTCAAATTCTTTCAAAATCTTTTGAAATCTGGTGATTTTTTGAAAATGTTTCAAAACCCTAAAAATCCTTTTGAAATCCTTCAAATTCCTTTGAAATACTTTGATTTCATTTGAAATAATTTGAATTCCCTTAATATACTTCATAATTTGCGGAAATCGTTCTCAAATCCTTGAAATCCTTGAAAACTTGTCAAATTTCTTTAAAATCCTTTGAAATCCGGTGATTTTTTAAAATATTTTAAAATCTCTAAAAATCCTCTGAAGTCCCTCAAAAGCCTTCTTAATTAGCGAAAATCCTTCTTGAATCTTTGAAATTC
Source organism: Melikaiella ostensackeni (assembly GCA_032362435.1). Lineage (NCBI taxonomy): Eukaryota > Metazoa > Arthropoda > Insecta > Hymenoptera > Cynipidae > Melikaiella > Melikaiella ostensackeni. The sequence continues at coordinate 3,984,191 of JAUMHM010000078.1, forward strand.
CCCAGAATCTGTCGAAATCCTTCGATATCTCTTGAAACCCTTCAAAATCCTTTGAAATCCCGTAATTTCTTTTAAAATATTCTGAATTCCCTTAATACACGTTATAATTCGCGAAAATCGTTCTTAAATCCTTAAAATTCCTTAAAACTTGGAAGCCTTTGTAATTAGCAAAAGTCGTTCTTAAATCTTCAAAGTCCCCAAAAATCCGTTGAAATGATCTGGTATCCCTTGAAATCCTTTAAAATCCTTTAAAATACCGTCATTTCTTTTGACATATTTGGAAATCCCTTAAAATACTTTGTGATCCACGGAAATCGTTTTTAAATCCTTCAAATTCCTAAATACCTGGGAAATTCCTTCAAAATCCTTTGAAATCCTGTGATTTTTTTCGAAATTTTTCGAATCTTTTAAAATCCTTTGAAATCTCTTAAAATCCTTTTAAACCGCAGAAATTCATTAAAAATATATAAAATCCCTGAAAATCCTTTGAGATCCCTTAACAGCCTTTGTAATAAGCGAAAACCGTTCTCAAATCTTTAAGATCCCTAAAAATCCGTCGAAATCTTATGGTATCTCTTGAAATCCTTCTAAATCATTTGAAATCCCATGAATTCTTCTAAAAGATTTTGAAATCTTTTAAAATACCGTGTAATCTGCGAAAATCGTTCTTAAATCCTTAGAATACTTAAAAACCTGTCAAATTCCTTTAAAACCCTTTATAATTGCGCGATTTTTTAAAACTTATTTCAAAATCTCATTAAAGTCCCTTGGAATCCCTTAAAGTCCTTTTTGATCTACAGAGGCTGATCAAAAATACTAAAAGTCCCTAAAAATCCTTTGAAATCCCTCAGCAGCCTTTGTAATCAGCAAGAACCGTCTTTAAATCTTTAAAATCCCTAAAAATCCGTCGAAATCCTTCGATATCTCTTGAAATCTTATAAAATCTCTTGAAATCTGATTAAACGCCATGAAGTCCCTTAAGATCTTGTAAAATCCCTTCGGAAAAATTGAGATTCTCTCTGAAGACTCTTCAATTGCAAATATTCATAATTAAAGAATTCTTCATTGTAAATCTTTAAAATTGATCTACATATTTAAAAAAGAAGTTATAAATTAGATCATTTTAAACTTGAAACAGTCCAAATTAATGCACCATCAATTGAAACTCATAGAAATGAATGAATTATATATCACAAATCTATAAAGTTGAATAAATTTCAATTTTACATCTTGAGAATTGAATAATTTTCAATTTTTTATCTTAAAAATTGAACGATTAAAAATAGCATTCTAAACACATAATTTTGAATTACAGACCTTCCAAATCGGTTTGTATTTTACACACATTAAATATTGAAGACTCTTCAATCACAAAGATTCGGAATTGAAGAATTTTTCATTGTAAATCTTCAAAATTGATGTACATAGTTTTAAATAAAAAAAGTTATAAATTACATCATTTTGAACTGTAAGCATTCTAAATTAATGTTCCTTCAATGGATGAATTTTATATTGCAAATCTATAAAATTTAATAAATTTCAATTTTACATCTTGAGAATTGGATAATTTTCAATCTTTAATTTCGAAAATTAAGCGATTAGAAATAACATTATCAATCACATCATTTTAAACTATAGACCTTTCAAATTATTTTCTATTTTACACATTAAACACTTGAAAGTCTTAAATTGCGAATATTCAGAATTCAAGAATTTTCAACTGTAACTGTTCAAAATTGTACAACTTTGGATTAAAATATAAAATCTTACGTAAGAAGAGCGGGTGGGTCTCAAAAATCTTACGAATCCTTACAGAGGGGGTTGAGGAGGTCAAAAATTAAAAAAATGATCCTCACGTAATAAGTGAACGTTCCTTTAAAAGGAACAAAATGAAATTTAAAAAATCTTACAAAAATATATCAAACCGTCGGAACTGCAAAAGTCTCCGCTTTTCGACAATGACCCTTGAAACTTTCTTCTGAACTCATTTATGGAAAGCCTGTAAAAAGACACTTGAGAAAACTAGAACGACGAAGGAGTGTAAAGTGCTTATTTTACATGAAAGAGTAAATTTCGCAAAAGAAAATAAATAAAAGCTGCATGTTTTCTTTGTCGCGAGATTTAAAAAAATGTATGCATATAATTATTTCTTGGTGGAAAGCGAGTATACTCTTGAAATTTCACGCCAACTTCAATCCCAGTCGCAGCGTGGTGCTTCTGCATGACTCGTTATACATTCACTTGTATCAAAGAAGACTTGGAGGCTCGTTAATTTTGTCTCTTGAGGCACGATAATGGTGACCTAGAAGGCGTGAATTATCTTACACTCTCAGTTTTCGAACACGTTTTTGCCAATGGGATTTACAATCTCTAACGAGGATATCACCTCCAGGGAGGGCAAAACTCCATACTCAATCTGGATTTCAAAAACTAGAAGCTCCCCAATTTTTTTTTTCAATTTTGCTCAACATTAAAAATAAATAAATACAAAAGTTAAAAAAAAACTTCTTAGGACTGAGCGAAATTATTTTTTTTCCAAATTCACAAGTCTCTGTCCTTCATGAATAAATAAATAAAAAAATTTATCGACTTTGCGAAATTAATTATTTTCAAATTCACAAGTCTCTGTCCATTATGACTAAATAAGTAAATGAATTTACCAACTTTGCCAAATTATTTGTTTCCAAATTCACAAGTCCATTTCTTATAAACAAATAAATTTCCTAAGTTATCAAATTATTTATTGCCAACTTCACATGTCTCTTTCTTGTAAATAAATAGAAAATTTATCTGAGTATTCAATTTATTTATTTATAGATTCACAAGCCTGTTTCCTTCATGTATAAATATACTTACCAACTTTGCGAAATTATTTATTTTCAAATTCATAAGTCTCTGTCCATTATGAATAAATAAATAAATAAATTTGCCAGCTTTCCGAAATTAATTATTTTCAAATTCACAAGTCTCTGTCCTTCAATAAATAAGTAAATAAATTTATCAACTTTGCGAAATTATTTATGTCCAAATCCACAAGTCTCTTTCTTGTAAATAAATAAAAAAATTCTTAAAGTTTTCAAATTAATTATTCATAGATTTACAAGCCTATTTCCTCTATAAGTAAATAGATTTATCAGCCTTGTGAACTCATTTATTTATGAATTCACAAGTCTCTCTCCTTTATGAATAAATAAAAAAATAAATAAATAAATTTTTCGAACTTTGCGAAATTATTTATTTTCAAATTCACAAGCCCACTTCTTATATAGAAATAAATTCCCTACTTCATTAAATTATTAATTGCTAACTACACAATTCACTTTCCTTTATAAATAAAGAAATTTACCAACCTTGTGAAATTATTTATTCATTAATTCACAAGTCTCTGTTCCTCATGAATAAATAAATACATGAATTTACCAACTTTGCGAAACTATTTATTTCCAAATTCACAAGTCCATTTCTTATAAACAAATAAATTCCCTAAGTTGTCAAATTATTTATTAATAGATTCACAAGCCTATTCCCTTTATGAATAAATAAACTTACCAGCCTTGTGAAATTATTCATTTATAAATTCACAAGTCTCTGTGTATTTTGTATAATTGAATAAATAAATTTACCAACTTTGCGATATTATTTATTTCCAAATTCACAAGTCCCTTTCTTGTGAATAAATAGAAAAATTCTCCAACTTCTTGGAAATAATTAATTTATAGATTTGAAAGCCTATTTCCTTCATCAATAAATAAATTTTCCCAACTTTGCGAAATTATTTATTTTCAAATTCACAAGTCCACTCCTTATATACAAAATAATAAATTCCCTACGCTATCAAATTATTTATTGCTAACATCAAAAGTGTCTTTCTTGCAATTAAAAATAAAAAATTCTGAGTTTTCAGATTATTCATGTATAGATTTACAAGACTATTTTCTTTGTAAATAAATAAACTTATCAGCTTTGCGAAATTATTTATTTCCAAATTCACAAGTCTCTTTCTTGTGAATAAATAAAAAAATTCTTTAAGTGTTCAAATTATTTATTCATAGATTATCAAGCCTATCTCCCTTATAAATAAATAAATTTTCCAACCTTGTGAAAGTATTGATTCATAAATTCACAAGTCTCTGTCCTTTATGAATAAACAAATAAATAGAACCAACTTTGCGAAATTATTTATTTCCAAATTCACAAGATCATTTCTTATAAACAAATAAATTTCCTATGTTGTCAAATTATTTATTGCCAACTTCACAAGTCACTCTCCCTTATAAATAAATAAATTCACCAATCTCGCGAAATTATTTACTTATAAATTCACAAGTCTCTGTCCTTCATAAATGAATAAATAAATATACTAAATTTGCGAAATTATTTATTTCTAAATTCACAAGTCTCTTTCTTGTGAATAAATAAAAAAATTCTTCAAGTGTTCAAATTATTCATTCATAGATTAACAAGCCTATTTTCCTTATAAATAAATAGATGTACCAACCTTGTGAAATTATTTATTTATAAATTCACAAATCTTCGTCCTTCATAAATAAACAAATTAATAAATATACCAATTTTGCGAAATGATTTATTTCCAATATCGCAAGCTTATTTCTTATGAACAAATGAATTTTCTACGTTGTCAAATGTCATGTTGCCAGAAAATAATTCCCTTTGACAAAAGCCGATAATTTAGCACGTGCCAAATATCCGACTTCCAGGGCCGTATTATTTATGAACGTGTGAATGAATAAATGAATAAATTTATATTTTAGTACAATTATTTATTTGCAAGTGTGAAATAGAGACTATATTTGTAATAAATAATATTACAATACAGTACATTTATTCATAAAAAATAGAAAGTTGCGAATTTGACAATGAATAATTGCACAACTTTGTAAAGTTATTTATGTGTGAAGGAAAAAGGCAACCGTAATTGGTAATAAATAAGGTTACAACTTAGGGGATTCATTTGTTTGTAAGAAACGGACTTGTAAATTTGAAAATAAATAATTTCGCAAAGTTGATAAATTTATTTATTTATTTATTCATAAAAAACAAAGACTTGTGTATTTATGAATAAATAATTTCACAAGGTTAATGAATTTATTTATTTATAAAGGAAAGTGACTTGTGAAGTTAGCAATAAATAATTGTCAAAACTTAGTAAATTAATGCATTTATAAATGACTTGTGAACTTAGTGACTTAGTAAATTTTTATATTTCGATAGTGAGTTTTGAGGAAAAAGATAAATTGCCGACCGCGGTTCTCTGGGCTTTCTGTCATTTTATCATTTTAGTACAAAAAGTGACTGCTACCGCCTTGTGAGCGTGCTGTTAAATCGGCTTCTCCTGCCTCTTCGTCTGACATCTTCCGCCGCCTAGTTCTCAAAAAAGTTGAAAGTATTTTTCATTTTTGTTTCGTATTGAATCGCAAAATTCGCTTCATAATTGTAAAGTTTAGTTGATGGAAGGACTCTATACAGCGCTTTTTTTTATTTAAGGTCGGTGTTGTGTGCATAATGAAATAATAATAATAAATAATGTATATAAAAATATATAAAAATCAGAAATAAACATGGGGACAGGGCTGTTTTCATAATTGGGGGCACCCAAAAAGATTTCTTAGTCCCCTTTATCCAACGTCCTTAAACGAACCTATTACTTCTCTATTTATTATTCCCATCTTATTCTGATAGGGGAGAAACGGGTAATGCGGCGCGGTCGCTCTTACAAAAATTTGCGTATTATGAACGAGTGAAGTTAGATTCAGTATATAAATTTATGATTTTTTGAATGTAATATCAAAGAGTGAAAAAATGAGGTTAATTAAGATAATTATTTAATTCTTAAGGTGAAAAGTTTGTTTGGGGTGTTCCTCATCTATTATGACAGGTGCAAAAAAAACATTGAAGCTTGTGATATAATGCTCTAAATGCATTAAAACTTTGTTAATATTGATCTTCTAACTTTTTCGAAGGATACGCGGTGTCACAAATACGTAAAGTTAGTTAATCTGCAAACTAAGCTTTTATTTCAATACTACACATAAGCGGGTAATGCGGCGCGGACGTTCATTTTGATAGTAAAATGTCGAAACGTTGAATACTGTATCTTCATAGTTTTGGATGCTGATTGCTCCCAAAATATAACCTCCGATATATTTTTTTTTAACTGAAACTAAACAAAGATATCTGATTTTACTGAAATTATGCGTTTGGTTGTTAGAAAATTATTTTTAATTTGCAAACAGATAAAATTATTAGCGTGCCGCATTACCCAACAGGTAGGGTAAGTTGAGGTACATGGACATTTTTGGAAGACTTGATAATTATTTTAACTGATATATATCAAATCTCCCCTATAAATAAAGCAAAGCTAAGATATTGATCTACGTGTTACATATTTTGCTATTACAAATAGATTATATTTTTCTTTCTACTGACTGATATATGTTATGCGCGCCGCATTACCCTTTTCGCCCCTAATACCATTAAAAATAATAATTTTCAAATTCATTTATTTACTTTGCCCACGTTGAAGCTTCTATGTTCCTAGTTTGGTATCTTATAAAATTAATTCTGTTTCCACTTGAAGTTGTTTCGATTAAATGAAAATTCTTTAGTTTGAATTAAAATATCAAATTCTCATAATGTTAGATCGATATAACAATCATTCTTATCGGACTTTAGGATTCATTAAAGTTAGTAACTTGTTACATTTTCAGTCACTGATTAAGGTAACTTGGAGTTCCTGCAAAGTTTCTATTTTTTATCTACGGAAACATATGTCACATATGTAAAAAATTATAAGAATTTCCTGAAAATGAATCAACTTTGTCATTTTTCTGTTCACAATTGAAGAATTTACAATGGCAAATGTATCAGATTGAATAATGTTCGATTTTAAATCGCAAAAATTGAATACTTTTCAATTTTAAATCTCCAAAATGGAACTATGCCAAAAAAGCATTCTAAATTACATTATTTTAAACATGAACATTTCAAAATAACAAATTTTTAATTGTAAGTCGTAAAAATTGATGATTTCAAATTGAAAATCTATAAAATTGAATAATTTTCAATTTTGAATCTTCAAAAGTGAACTATTCCAAAAAAAACGTTAAAAATCACATCATTTTGAACTGGAAACATTCCAAATTAATGAATGTTCAATAGAAAATCAAGAAAATTGATCAATTATAAATTACAAGTCCACAAAACTGAATGAATTTCAATTTTACATCTCCAAAAATTGAACTATACAAAAAAAAACATTAAAAATTGCATCATTTTAAACTGTAAATATTCCAAATAATGAATCTTCAATTGAAAATCATAAAAATCAATGAATTTCGTTTTGCAAATCTATAAAATTGTATAAATTTCAATTTTACATCTGGAGAATTGAATAATTTTCCATCATTAATCTTGAAAACTGAACGATTGAAAATCGCATTCTAAATCACATAATTTTAAACTAAAAACCTTCTGAATTGATGAATCTTCAATTGTAAATCGTGAAAATGGAAGATTTTTCAATTTCAAATCTAATTGAACTATACCAAAAAAAAAAAGATTCAAAATGGCATCATTTTCTATTTTAAACATTAAATATCCAGGAGTCTTCAATTGCAAATAATTAGAATTTAAGAATTTCAAAATGTAATTATTCAAAATTGTAGAACTTTGAATTGTAAATTTTAAAAATGAGGAAGTTTTCAATTTAAAAACTTACAAGTAAAAATGATGCAACTTTCAATTTAAATTTTATTTTATTTCATTCCATTTCATTTTAATCACATTTTATATTTAATTTTTTCAAATTTTGAAGATTTACATTTGGATTTTCTTGAATTTGAAATATTGAGAATTGGAAAATTTTGACTATTGATCTTCATAATCAGCAAGATTTAAGAGTTTTTATTTGTACATCTCTAATGGTCAAGAGTTTTCAATTGTAAATCGTAGAAATTGAAGAGTTTTAAATTCAGAATCTATAAAATTAAACTATACCAAAAAATAAACATTCCAAATTGCATGATTTTCTACCGCACACATTAAATATTTAAGAATTTTCAATTGCAAGTATGCAAAATTGAAGAATTTTTCATAGTAAATCTTCAAAATTGAGTTATATCAGAAAAATAAAGATTTAAAATTGCATGATTTTCTGTTTTACACGTTAAATATTGGAGAGCCTTCAATCGCAATTATCCAGAATTCCAGAATTTTCAATTAATTAATTCATCTTCAAAATTGAATAATTTTTAATTTTGAATCTTTAAACTTTAACGATAAAAAAAGCTTTCTAAATCACATCATTAACTATAAACCTTCAAAATTAATGAATTTTTGATTGTAAATCTTGAAAATGGAAGATTTTATTTATTTATTTTTTATTTATTTATAGAAGAGTCTTCAATAGCAAATAATCAGAGTTCGAGATTTTTAAAATGTAGCTATTCAAAATTGTAGAACTCTGAATGATGAATTTTTAAAATGAAAAAGTTTTCAATTTTTAAAATTTATAATCAGAAATTATGCAAATTATGCAAGTTTTAAGTTTTAAAATTGAAAATTCTGTAATATTGATGATTTACATTTCAAATTTCTTGAATTTGGAAGATTGAGATTTGGAAAATTTTGACTATCGATCTTCAAAATCAGCAAAATTTAAGAATTTTTATTTGTGAATATTTAAAATTCAAGACTTCTCAATTGTAAATCTTCAAAATTGAACTACTTAAAAAAAAATTCAAAACTACATCACATTGAACTGTAAACCTTCCAAATTTATGAATCTTTAATTTGCAATCGTAGAAATTAAAGAATTTTAAATTGAAAATCTATAAGATTGAATTATACCAAAAGAAAACATTCAAAATTGCATCATTCTGTATTGTACACATTAAATATTGAGGAATCTTCCGTTGCTAATATTCAGAATAGAAGAATTTTTTGTTGTAAATCTTCAAAATTTAACTATGTTTAAAAAAAGAAACGTTCAAAATTACATCATTTCAAACTGTAAACATTCCAAGTTAATGAATCTTCATTTAAAAATCATAAAAATTGATGAATTTTATGTTGCAATTCTATAAAATTGAATTAATTTCAATTTTACATTTTCAAAATTGAACAATTTTTAATCTTTAACCTTAAAAATTGAACGACTAAAAATTGCATTCTAAATCACATCATTTTAAACTACAAATCTTCCAAATTAATAAATCTTTAATTGCAAATCTATAAAATTGAATAAATTTAATTTTTAAATATCCAAGATTGAAATATACCAAAAAAATAAAGATTCAAAATTGCATCATTTTCTGTTTTTTACATTAAATATTGAAGAGTCTTCAATTGCAGACATTCGGAATTTGATAATTTTCAAGCGTAAGTTATCAAAAATGTATAACTTTGAATTGTGAATCCTTAAAATTAAAGAGTTTTAATTTTTTAAAATTTACAATGAAAAATTTTGCAAGTTTTAAGTTTTGCAATTTAATATCCTGTAATTTCGATTATAAACATTTGAAATTTGTTGAATTTGGAAGATATAGAATTGGGAAATCTCGACTATTGATCTTCAATATCAGCAAAATTTAAGATTTTTTATTTGTACATCTTTAAAATTTAAAAGTTCTCAAATGTAAGTCTTCAAAATCGAACTACTTCAAAAAAATAATTTAAAATCACACCACATTGATCTGCAAACCTTTCAAATTAATAAATCATTAATTGTAAATTTAAAAAATTGAAGCATTTTAAATTGAAAATCCATAAAATTAAACTATACTAAAAAAAATTCAAAATTGCATCATATTCTATTATACACATTAAGTATTAAAGACTCTTCAATTTTAAATATTCAGGATTGAAGACTTTTTCGTTAGAAATCATCAAAAGTGAACTACATATTCAAAAAAACGTTCAAAATTACTTCATTTTAAACTGTAAACATTTCAAGTTTACGAATCTTCAATTGAAAATAAAAAAATTGATGAATTTTATATGTCGAATACAGAAAATTGATTCAATTTCAATTTAACACCTTCAGAATTGAATAATTTTCAATCTTTAATCTTGAAATTGAACGATTAAAAATAGCATTCTAAATCACATCATTTTGAGCTATAGAACTTTCGAATTAATGAATCTTTAATTGTAAATCGTGAAAACTGAAAAACTTGGAATTGCCAATCTATAAAATGGAATAAATTTTAATTTTAAATTTTCAAAATTGAAGTATGTTAAAAAAAAAAGATTAAAAGTTGCATTATTCTCTGTTGTACACATTAAATATTGAAGAGTCTTCAATGGCAAATATTCAGAATTCAAGAATTTTCTACACTTACTATTCAAAATTGTAAAACTTTGAATTGTGAATCTCCAAAATTACAGATTTTTTAATTTCAAAAATTTTCAATAAAAAATTATGCAAGTTTTAAGTTTTACAATTGAAAATTCTGTAATTCTGATGATTTACATTTGAAATTTCTTGAATTTGGAAGATTCAGAATTGGAAATTCTTGACTATTGATCCTCAAAATCAAGATAGACCTATTTCAAAAAGATGTTCAAAATTTCATAATTAAAAACTATAAACATGCAAAATTAAACAAGTTGCCTATTACAATTAAAATGGTATGAAAGCCGATGTAGTTATTTCAATATTTTTTTCAAATGCATGATTATTAATAATTATGTTTTACAGTACATTCAGTTTAAGCATATATTTTAATTTGATAATTTCGCAATTGAAAGTAAGAAACATGTTATAAGCACGCGTAGCGCGCTAAATTTGCAAGTTCGAATAATATTTTACGATACATAAAACAGTTGAATTGATAAACCAAGAACCGAATAGTAGAATAAAAATCCTGAATGGTAAGATAAAATCTTTTGAACCCTTAAATTGCCTCAGTCTTTAAAATTGATGAACCGAGTTTTATGCTTCCTGGCATAAATGTCTAGTTGACAAAAAATTGATTTTCAGGATTATTACTTTTTTACTATCCAGCATGAATACCTCGGATTACAATTGCAGTAATGAAAGTTCTGCTAATCCCTGGAGCATATTCGCAGACCTAATTATTACTTCAGTACTACGTCGTTTGAAAAGTCCCGGGCCTAAGTAATAAAACAACATTTTTATGAGAAAATTCGTATTTATTCTTCAACATAGTTTCCTTCCAACTCGATACACTTCTTCCAACGAGTTTCTAAAAGCTTGATGCCTTTTTTATAGTAGTTGGCGCTCATCTCATCAAAATAGGCGTTTGTTTCGACAATTGCCTCTTCATTTGAGTGAAATCTATTGCCAACCTGCCATCTCTTCAAGTTTGGGTACAGAAAAAAGTCGCACGGAGTCAAGTCTGGAGAATAGGGTGGATGAGGAATCAGTTCAAAGCCCAGTTCGTGTATTTTTGCCATTGCGATTCCGAGGGTGTGAGCCGGTGCGTTGAGGTGATGAAACAACTCTTTTTTGTGCGCCAATCGTGGCCGTTGTTTTTCTAGCTCGGCTTTCAAACGGTCCAATAATGATGCATAGTACGTTCCTGTTATAGTTTTATTCTTCTCCAAGTAATCAATGAGGATAATTTCTTGGGAATCTCAAAATGCTGTAGCCATCACCTCCCCAGCTAACAAAACAGCCTTCGCCTTCTTTGGCGCACTTTCACCAGGCAGTATCCACTGCTTTGACTGCTGCTTTGTCTCGGGCGTATAGCGATGGATCCAGGTTTCGTCAATGGTTACAAAACGGCGCAAGAACTCCTTTGAATTACGCTTGAACATGTTCAAATTGGATTGAGAAACATCAGCTCTTTCCAACTTTTGCTGGTCAGTGAGCACGTGCGGCACCCGTCGCGCACATAGCTTTCGCATGTTCAAATAATTATGCAAAATATTGTGTACACTTTTAGTTGAGATGTTTACCATTTTAGAAATCTCACGCACCTTCAATTTACGGTCTTCGGTCACTGAACGAAAAACTTTTTCGATTGTACGACCAAACTTAAACTCTTTCATCCACCTTTTGACTGCTGTATTCGCTGGAGCAGATGTGCTATAATACTCATCAAGCTTTTCTTTAGCTTCTTTAGCTGTTTTGCCTCTCAAATAATAATGTTTAATGAAAAGACGAAATTCGTTTTTTCCATTGTTCACAAAATTACTAAGAAGATGACGCGACAATTACAATAAACACAAAGTACTTGACAGATTGTAATAAAACTTCCGATCTAGTGTTTTCAAGGTTAGCACTTCACAAGAATATACTAGTGGCGCCATCCGGTCGTCAGGCCCGGGACTTTTCAAACAACCTAGTATTTGTCTGATTGAGTCAGAGTTGAAGTTGAAGAAGTCCCAACTGCATTAAGACCAACTGCGCCAGATTTAAGACAGCATATTCATGAAATGGGTTCCTTCATTAAAAAAAAGGGTACAAGGTTTTTTTCTTTCTGCGGTTTAATGAAGTAACGCTTAAGGTTTCCGGTAGCTTAATGCAGAATTAGAGACTCAAAACTTTTATTCCGAGGTTTTATACTATTTAACGATTTTAGATTTACCTCGGAAAAGAAAAAAAAAAGCTGTACATTTTATTCGGAATTAAAAGCAAAAACTCTCTCTACTTTTAATTCTACTATCAAAATTCCTAAAGTGCGAATATGTGAACATTGACATTCGTGTTCCAGATTTATGATATTTGAAGCAAAAACGAATCCTGGAAAAGTTACTTAAAAAAGGAACATTGCACTTTTACATCCCATTTTCAGCTTTGAAAAGCAAGTTGTAGTGCAAAGGAATTTCACATTCGAACTTGATAAGACTAGTTTACAAATTTTTGGTTCATCGCGTGTACCTAAAAGAAAAAGTGTTTTCTAGACTAATTTTCGGTCGCTGCCAAAAAAATTAAACTCATTTATTTTTCCAAAAAAGTGTTTTCGAGATATTTGCAAGAAACATGTTTTTTAGCTCTTTTTTCAATTACGAGCATAAATTTTGATGACAGTTGATCCAACTTACATGAACTGTATATCATTCGAAAGGTTTGTTCTTCTTCTTTCCGACGATATACTGTTTGTGTCAATCGGATTAAAATTTATTGGGCCATGGAATATAGTGATTTTCGAATAAGGTCGAAAAATCCACTCTTTTTTTAC
>JAUMHM010000078.1:4012250-4028419 GCA_032362435.1 Melikaiella ostensackeni
GAAACTGTCGTTTTTTTCGGCAGTATCGTCCAAACCCCCAACCTCTTGTAAAAGACACATGTTAGAAAATTTTCAAAAGACTTCATGAAAATTAGTCAATCATTTTAGCCTATGAAATCAAGATTTAGAGAATACCTGCTTCAGAAAAAAATTATTCAGTTTTTATAAGTACCAATATGACATTATGATTATATTTACATAATGTTCAATAAATTCAAGAATAGATATGAGAAAATCTCAAATAGATACAGAAAAACACATAAGCATCTGAAAAATGATAAAATTATAAAAATTAGAAACATAAATGTTAGTCAAAATACAGTACACAATGGTACATGACAAGATATGCACAGATTGTTAATATGGCATCTTCCTCAGAATACATTTTTTGTAGACAACGAGGGTATCGTTTCTTTTTCTTGAATGTATATAAAAACCTATTGGCAACCTTATTTTTTGATAAGTACCAGGTTTACATTTTAATGAGTCGTAAAAAAATGAAAAAAAATATTACAATATTGATGTTCACAGAAACATGCGAAATGAAGGAAAAAGATCATAGTGCCAAGATCAAATTTTGTGGGTTGATTTGAAACAAATCCATTCAGATTATTCCATCTTTCAAAAATAAGAAGGTAATAATTCAAACCAATAACACTTTTTTTTAAATTGCTAACTATATCGAATTTTAAAAATATATTTAAGTAAAATAGATGTTTTTCAGTAAACTGAGTTAATCATTAAAACCTCAATTGATAGAAGTCTTAATTATTCATAGGCAACTCAGTAGATTGGAATCAATCTTTGCTTAATGTCTTTTTTCTTAATTTCTTGAAGATCGAAAAAAAATCTATTTACTTATGAAAATTTTTTGTGTACTGAAGAAGAACACCCGAAAAGTTCACAATTTACAAATTTGAGACTACCTGTTTTTTTGGGTCGTTAGAGACAGATGTACAATAAATGTACACTGAAAGTCCCTAATAAGTCAGTGTACAATATAGTATGTCATTCCGAGAATATCGTTCGAGGATAAGGGGTCGAAGGGGTACAGAAAGCGGCACTCTACAGCCAGCAAACTCGTACAGTACCGTACTAACAAAGCGGGCAGTTTGAACACTCGCGTGCATATTTCGCTATTATTTTTGAATACACACGGAAAATTCTCTTTTCATTAATTAGTCTTCATTATTGAAAAAGGTCCACACCTTATGATAACAAAAATCTACATTTGTACAAAATTAAGTTAATTAATATTATGTATTCCTCTTGGAAATAGTTCACACGGCCCTGACTGTGGACATTAGAGTCGTTCCGCTATATGTCCAAGGCCACTTTAGGCAAGAACCAAAGTCGGACTTTTTCGGGACTTTCAGTGTACCTGTACTTTACTTGAACACCGTAAGACCTAAATAATACCTCCTCACAGAGACCCTAAAAATTACATAAAAAGTTCGAACACGTCATTTTTATGTCATCCTATGCCGCTTCTCTTCTTGATTATCAGTAATTTTGTACGTATTAATTAAAAAAATGAATTAAAGCTGCTTAATGGTATCTCGTTCAAGAAATATGCGGAAAGCTTGTGGAATGAAACTGAGTATTGCAAAAAAATTAACTTCTCCAAGCGGATTTCATACCAGTCTCAGAAAAAGATTATGCGCGTCACTTATATTTTAAAATGTATACCACGTATTTAGACGTAGGGGAGAAATTTCATTGAGAATAATTGTATGCTCGAAATATTTTTTCCAAGTGTGTTGACGCATTCTACTACATTTATTATATTTATTCATCTAGTTTTTGTTCACTTAATAAGAATAAGATGCAGCTTGTTTTTAATTAGAAATAACACGTTTAATTGCCATTAATGTCTAAAAATATAAATGATTGCATTCTGAATGGCAAAATCACAGCCTTATATATTCTATAAGCCCCATTTAATAATGAACTGTCTTCTTGGTCCTCAATAAAAAAAAATGATGTCCACAATTAAAGCAAAAGAGCTCACACATAGAATCCATTATTTCTGTTTTCCAACTAATAAAACTTGTTTGCTTGAGCTAATAAAAGTCAGAGAGAGAAGAATATGTCTGAGAAATTCGCGCCACTTTTTTCATGTGAGTATGTATTCAACCCTTAGGGATGCGTTTCCTGGTTCTACTTCATTTCAAACTAGAATTGTAGACGAGAAATAATATGACAGTGAGAAATACAATAATTCCGAGTTTCGTCTTCACCCGAAGTCGTTTGGATTTTGATATTTCGCTTCCGTTCGCAATAAACGGCCTCTCCTGCGATGCGGCATAACGATACTTAAGTACACGTGAAAAACGTTATCACCAAATCAAGGTCATAACTCGCATAAGGAGGGAATAGTGTCACGGCTGGTAACTTTTCTCAAAAGGGCCACTCGGAAAACAAATCATTCGGTAATCTTTCTAAGCCCTTAAGAGCAAACAGCAATTTATTGCCCAAAAGAACAATTTTGGAATTTTTTTCACGGAACCCGAATGAAAATCATAAGTACGGGAGTATCATCATATCAATCATTGTTTTTCCAAAGTATAAAAAATGTATGGCAAATAAGACAATCCAATACTTCAAGTATATTGAAAAAGTGTAGATGAGGTATAGCTAAAGCATAGATAAAGTATAGCTGAAGTATAGCTAAAGTATCGGACACAGAATTGCACTCATTTGTACTCCAAGGCATCCTGGCAGTGGGATAAACATAATGTATCATAAATGATAGCTCGTCCGGAAATTTGAGAAATTCGCATTCACAAGAACAAGATATATAACGGAAAAGTAACATGGAGATTCTAATATCATATATATTGGTAAGAGTTCCAAAATTTTGCATAATACAAAGTCAAAAAACTTCCTAGTTGAAAACTGCCAATGTTAGCCATTGGCGCAAGTATGGTCCGATGACATTGGTTAATTATTGGTGGCCAAGATCGAGCAAACTTGTCGATTGCGCGGATGCAAACAAAATTGTTTAAGTGCTACAAAAATTGCATATCAAACTGCTGCTGCCTCCTCTCTTATATTTTCAAGACATGAGTTTACTAGCAAGAAAGAATGATACCAGCGCGCTCGGGTGGCAACAACAAGCAGGATCTGACATTGATCTATGTCCTCCCCCCTTCTCACCAAATTTCAAGGTTGTGCGACCTTCAGTACGACAGTGACCTTTGTTCGAAGTTGACCGTCTACCTGAGCCCCACCGGAATTATGTTGAGTGTGAAAGTAGAACAACACGTCAACGTGAAATTTCTTGTGAAACTTGGAAAATCCGCTAAAGAACCCTATAATTTGTTGGAGGAAGTTTATGATAATGAGTGTCTATCTCTTACTCAACTGTTTGATTGGTTTAAAAAATTTAGGGAGGGAAGGGAAGTGATTGAAGACGATTCGCGTCCCGGTCGTCTTCGCACATTGAAAATTGACGTTAACCAGGCATAAGAAAGCAACAAAAAAGCTCAAAATCGAAGAAGTTCACAACACTACACAATTATGTTAAATTAAGGAAGATTCTTAACATTATACAATTTTGTTCAAATTTTTAATAAACTTTATAATATTATTTATTCAAAATTGTGTTTTTTCATAGTATATTTTACAACATCATCAAAATGTGCGCAAAATGTTTTTAATTTTATCATACTTTATTTTATTGCTTTTAAAATTGATTTCAATATTGCAATTGGACAGAATAATTTTCATAATTACACTTCTACTTATAAAATTGACGTCGTGTAATAAATTATTCCAGAACAATTAAATTATCCAAAAAATTTTTCTGGATCTCATAAACTACGCATTCCCCCAAAATATGAAAAATATAACTTCGTATATAAATACATTAGTATATATTATGAATACCTCTTTTAAAGACTCAAGCAGTCAATTTATATTTTATTATCAATATTTGAATGCGAAAGTTTGACGTAAAATATTTCTAAACGGCGTAAAATAATATCAGGAATTTAAGTGCAGCTTGGCGATTATGCCAGTCTCTTATTGAAAAAATTGCAAACAGGCGGTTAGGTTATTCTACTTTTATGGCAAAACTAAGGTATTAAATTGTATAATGGTTGAAGTTGAAAGTTTCAAAAAGTTTCAAAACCGAAACGTTTGAATGTGAAGAGTTTTAAATATGCTACCTTCAAAATAGAAAATTTTAAACTAAAATCTACAAAAGGGCGCAGTTTAAATTTGCAACTTCAATTTCTTGAATTTTAATTTTACAGATATGATTCAAAATTGACAAATTTTTATTTTCATTTTTCCAAACACTTTGATAAAATTCTAAGGAAATTAATTGTACAACTGAAAATAGAGGAATATACTTAATTTATATTCAGGCGGGAAATCATTATAAGCAGTGCTGCCAGGTCTGCGGATTTTTCTTCAGATCTGAAGAAATTTTTACATGTCTGCGATTTCTAAGAATTTGAAGAAATTTGTTTGAAATCTGAAGATTTTTGCAAATTTACTATTTTGGTTCAATTTTTATCTATCAGAATTAATTTGCCAAGGAACAAATCACAACAAACCGTGATATATAAAATTTGAAGTTGTTATTGGTGAACTATCGTTCTCAGTACATATTTAAGTGGTGAGAAAATGGTGCTATCTTTTTGCTCTTCAGTTTCACATGATATTTCTTCAACTATTGATTAGTATTTTCTCCGTTTGCGATTTCACAATCCGACAGAACAAAATATAATGTCCAAAATTTGAGATTGAGGTGACGTGAGAATCATGGCTACCATGATCCGCTCGTCTGAAACTCCGGGCATTTTAACCTCGAAATTTTTGACATTATATTGTTTTTAAAGAAATTTCAAAATTATAAATAAACCCAATTACCAATTCACACTTGCAAACCTAATTTTTGTACTTGAAAAGCAGAAAGTTAGCACAATTTTCTCAGCATTCATGCACTGCAAACAATATTTTACTGAAATTTCATATAAACAATGCTTATTAAGATGCGTGATTGTTGATAATTTGATAAGCAAAGTGCAAAACGAGATTTGTTCTTTAAAAATTGTGATTCGTTGATTAAGGCCATGAGAGCATAACCTAAAAATTTGGTTTCATATTTTTTTTTAAACCAACTTACTTTCACACGAAACTCGTTATCGTGCGAACGTAAGTTAAATTATAAAATGTGTTTCAGTACTTCATTGCTTTGCTACTTTTGATGAAAAACTCTTTTTTCTTTTTTGTTTGTGCATTTATCGTACATTTGTCTCTAATGACCCGAAAAAGCAGGTAGTCTCGAAGTCTAGTCTTGATTTGTGAACTTTTTAGGTGTTCCTTTTTCAGTACACCAGAAACTTTCATAAGAAAGTAGATTTCATTTCGATCTTTAAGGAATCATTTTAAAAATAATTTTAGTGGTGAAATATCTTACTGAACAATTTGAAAAACAAAATTGGTATATATTGCAAATAGTCTTGTGTATTTGACATTTCTAGGTATTTTGACCAGTCGTGTGTTTGCAACGTGAAGTTCATGTTTTGAGAGCTTTGTGCATTGTGCGCATGTCTCGTGGTTATATTCATGAAAATTTCTATGAATAATGAATTTTTTTAACTTAAATAGCTATTACAACTTGAAAAAACTTAAATATTTCATAATAGTATTATTAATGATTTGAAAAATTGACTTTTGAAATCTGAAGAAATTCTGGAAAAATTTGAAGAAATTTTTTGAATTGTGTTAATAGATGTTGGTTGTTGATCAGTGCAGTAAATATATACAAAGATGTTAATTTTTCGATCTACTGATCAGTAGATCGAAAAGTTTGCTGTCCCTTAGCTAGAATGGCAGACCGTTATTTTTGCATCACTCGGTTCAAAAATATTAAAAGTTAAATATGCAATTTTGGCAGCATTGAACATTTTTTTGCGATTGGCGGCCAATTTTACGCCATCACTGGTATTACTGGATCCCAAGCTTGGGCCATGGATAAATTCCTCACTAGATTACGTTACAATTAATATTTTACTCAGTTGCATTTTATTCATTTCAGAAGTTGCAAACAATACCTTTTGATATTGTGAAAATCATGATTTTAGATCTCGATTTTTATATAATTCAGATATCCGATTATCACCCATCATCAATAATATGGATATACCTACTATAGCCATATCTTCCCTATACTTTAGAGATAATTCACGTATTTAAACTATACCTTACTAATACTTTCACATACTTCAAGCATACATCATTATACTTTAGCTGTATTTGAATTATACATTCAATATACTTTATTCAAATATACATGAAGTATGGGATAGTCTCATTCCCATACTTTTACTATACTATCTGAGAGATCACTCCCATATGATTTCCTAGTTGTTTTCCTAGATCAATCCCATACTAACATTTTCTTATCCGGGAAGCTAAGAACATTGCTATTGGTCCAAAAAAATGGTATACCGGAAATAAACGTTTTCCACTGAATTTGACATGGGAAAACGTGATTTGTCTTCCAATTCAATGAACGAAGGACGAATGTCTTAAATGTGGGGAGAAATCCACTCGAGTCATTAGTTTATGAGTTTGCTAAACTTGTTCAAGGCTATAGCCTGGATTAATTTCAACCCAAAAGTTCTTGCACGTCCATTTTCTCTTTTATACGTGTTTAAGGGATGCCCCCCGGTTATTTGAGCCAAAGAAGAAAAAAATCGTGCTACGCATTTTTGAGAAAAACGATTTTCTTAATTTTTAACGATCAAAACTCTTGTTTTTCTTGAAAACGACGAAAGATACACTGCCGGCGACAATTGTCTACACGATTATTTATTGTACTGTTACTAAAGCGCCTTAATTTTTATAATATTACATGAGCTTTTTCTCATAATTGGATGAAAGTTAATAATATGAAAATAATAAAAAAGTCTCCATGGCATTTCGCTAAATTATTAAATTTTTTTTAGATTTTTTCCCCTATATTATACTGTAGGCTTAAACTTGGTGCAAAAAGTCGCGAGATTTCCAATCACTATTGTACTCACCAAATGATTTTTGAAAATTCGAAACAGTTATATTTTTATGAATATTATTAAAATTTATTAAAATACGATTCATTATAATTTCAACCAATTTCTGTAGGTGTTCAAAAATTTGTTAAATTTCACAACTTCTTTGCATCAAGTAGACCCTAGAGCAGAATCTATGGAAAAAATTCTAGAAATGTCTTTATTTTCACAGTTATTCTAATTTTTCGAAAACATCGAAATTTAACGTTTTTTGCAAATTTTTTTTATGAAATTGATATTTTGCCTTCAACTTGGGTATATTAGACGCAGAATTTCATTCACTTTTGTAGTATTGTGAAAACAAAATTCGTATTTCTTCTAATTTCTTGAATTTCTGTCTATGATCTTAAAAAAATTATTTGAAGCTTCGTAAAAGAGGACGATGAGAGGAAAATTGTGCCAAATTCTCGATTTTAGGTGTTTTTCAAATTCAAGTGGGAAAGAAGGGGAATGGGTAAAATAGAGGGCAGTTTGTAATCCCTATATTGTTGATGCGAAAAATATGTTTTTTATTACTTTATCTTCTTTGATAATTTTAATTTAGATCCTTTTATAATTTGAGGTGATACATTTTCCCGCGAAGTCTGAATTATGTATTCATTATTTGAGTATTTTAAAATAAATTCAGCTACTCAGGCGGTTTCGATTTGAAATAAAATGTAAACAAGGAGACATTTTTGCTTTGAAAGTTAATAAAAATCAGTGATACGATTTTTCAAATCTTAATTCAAAATTCATGTGAGCCGTTAAATGGCTTCAATGGTCATTCAGCCTGAGACAAAACCATCCGCATCAATTTGGATAAGAGTATATATTTATATTAGTATGGCGACGTTTCTGTCCTGAACAGACCCTTTGATAAAAAACAATCCTATAATTGAGATAACAGAGATAAAGAATTTAAATATGTAAAATTTAAAAACAATTAATAAAATCTCCAACACAACAATTGTGTAACAAAATACTTACAAACTAGATAATAGTTGTGTATACATAAATAACATTGATGTCCAATTGCCACAACATTCCAATCATAACTTCATTCAATACCAAAAAAAAACGGTAAAAGAAGTTGAAATTAATATCTAAATGAACTCTCAAACTCGTCTGAAAATTTTATTTTGTAAATAAAACTGTGATTGTATATTACAAAATTCAAATTATGTGAAATTAATGAGGTTATGTCAAAACTTGGTTATAAATTCAATTTAAGAATAACTCACCAATTTAAAAATATTGCATCAAACAAATCCGTGAACATTCCTTTTGGCAATGAGAGTTAAGAACGGAAATATAAATTTGTCAATCACATTCTTAAAATTTGATTAGAACATTTTAATAGAAATACAATAAATAATACAATTGAATCAAATAGTGCAAGTCATTTCCGAAAGTAAGAGTTCTAAAAGATATTGAATCTAATTGAGTGTTCTTGAAACGATCAATTCATACATTATGGCGCCAAATAACTTTGAATTCAAGAATCATCACTCCGCTTCCAATAATAGTTTAATGAAATTTGGAAGAAAAATGACGAACAATTTGATTAATTTAAACTAGAATATTGTGATAATGTGATGATGATAATGTGAAGGAAACCTAGAATTTTCAGATCTAAGGTTTGCACCATTTTTTTCCTTCATGATGTAAAAAGATTTTAAGGTTGAACGTTTGTTTAGATTTGATTCCTGTTTCAAAATTATTGGATTGTCTAAATCAGAATTGTGTGTAAATTCTAAACAATGTTTTACTAACGCTGTAGAGTTGTCATGATTCCTTACATTTCTGTCATGTTCTTTCATTCGCTGTCCTAATTATCAACCTGTTTGTCCGATGTAACAGGCTTTAAAATTCAAACATTTAACTTTATAAACTACTCTAGTTATTTTTAATTTTGGTAAAGGTTCTTTGGTGCTTTTGAATATGTGGTTCATACTTTGAAAGGCTTATAAATAACTTTTACATTGTATTTTTTGATTAAGTTTGTGATTTTATTCGAAAGATAAAGAACATAAGGACAAAAAGTCAGACCAACATTTTTTCCATTCTTTTCTCTTTACATTCCATGTTGTGAATCAAGTGCACTCTCGTTTTTATCAATTGTTTGACCATGGGTACTGGGTAACCATTGTTAAATAAGATGTGACTTAAAAATTTTAAATTATTTTCCCTGAATTCTAAAGAGGATAATTTTGTAGTGCAATCAATCAAACCAAATATCATGTCTTTTTTGTGTGACTAAGGATGTTCAGAATTTTTATTTAAATACCTACCAGGCCAAGTAGGTTTTTGATACAATTTAGTAAATAAATTACTATTTGAAAACCTTATGACAGAAATATCCAAAAAATTTGAAGTTATTTAATTATTCAAAATGCCTAATCCAAGATGCTCATTAAATTCTCAAATCACATAAATGTCGAGCATATTCTCATGCTCGTGAGAATTTCTCCAAACATTTAAACTCTTCAGAACACTAGCCACGTGTTAGAATATATTTTTCTCTGACCAAGGTAAATATTTCGAGATGTTGTGAAGGAAATTCGAAAACTTATTGTTCACAGGTGGAAACATGGACTACCCTCTGGTAAAGCTGTGGTGTGACGTGTGACGGATCACTGGGTTGGGAGATTTCCTCAAAGCAGTGATTGCAAGAAGCGTGCTTAAGCGACACAAAGGTGGCCTTCCATATTGAAGTCCATGGACTTTGATATATACGTTCCGCGCAAAAGGGGAAAGGTCTCAGGAAATATCTCAGAAACTGGTACAATATTTGAAAAACAGGAGTCGTCTAGATGCCAGTTCCTGAGAAAGAAGAGTGGGACATTGTTCCTTCTGGAGGGACTTGTGAGGCACTGAATTTGATAAGTTGGAAACGCGATTTGAAAAATTCAGGTCGCGAATGAGGGAAAAGCAAAAGACTGGTAGTGCGAGGGCGAGAAAGTTCATAGGCTTGGAAAGATGGTGCTGGAGGCGCCAAGTTTGTGGCAGGCTGGGTTCAACATATCTCAATGGCTGATGATCATTATACACGGATATCGAGCCACGGCTGTTATACTGTCTCTTCTGCTTCACGTGCTGGTGAGAACTGGTGAGTTTCACACACCCTTCCTTTCCATCTTCCCAACTTCCCATCCTCCCAACTTCCCATCCTCCCAATTTCCCATCCTCCCAATTTCCCATCCTCCCAATTTCCCATCTTTCCATTCCACCCTCTGACTCGCTTGTGGAATAAAAAGGGGTGGCATGATTCTCTGAGCCGTCTAAACTCTTCTGACGCCCCGGGCGAGTCAAGACACTCCCTGAATGCGAGTACTATGTGCGATATAATACCATTTAAACGGAACAAACTGTCAGTGGGAATTTAAAGAGAAGCTTGACTTTGTGAATAGAAAAAAACTGGCTTTTATCACGAACAGACGGTTTATGTGTTTGGTAAACCTCTTGTGTCTCATTAGGGGCCGTCTATAAAGTACGTTACCAATTTTGGGTTTTTTTACCTCCCCTCCCTCCCGATGAAAACTGCAGTTTAGTTTTCACTACCCCTCTCTCCTGAAAGTATCTAATTCGAAAATTAATCTTAAGATTAAGAAAGATTAAGATTTAGAAGAGAAAATAGAACTGAGAAGATAAGATTAAGAAAGATTAAGAAAGAATAATAATCAAGAATTAAAATATTAGAATATTAGACTTCAAAGTCCAAAATACGAAAAAGGGTGAATTTTCAACCCAAAAAGACGAAATTTTTCGAAGATAATTGAATTTTCAATGAAAATGCTGATTTTCAGTCAAGAAAGATGAATTTGCAACCAAGGAAGATGACTTTTTTACGAGACGAATTTTCAACAAAATACATGAATTTTGTAACAAATAGTTGAACTTTCAAGCTTTAAATGATAGATTTTCAACCAAAAATCGAGAAGTTAAATTTTCAGATAATTTAATTAATTTTTAACCAAATAAACAACGTATTTTCAACCAGACAGTTCAATATTCAACCAAACGGGTGAATCTTTGAAAAAATTAATTTTTAACGAAGTAGTTCAACTTTTAACCAAGTACTTGAATTTTCAACCAAAAAAAAAAAGAATTTTCAACAAAAAAATTATTTTTCAAGCAAATAGTTTGATTTTACACCAAATTCTTGAATAGTCAAACCAAAAAGACGAATATTCTACAATCAAATAGTTGAATTTTCAACTAAAGTGACGAATCATTAACCAAAAAAATGAATTTTTCGAAGACAGTTAAATTTTCAATAAAAAAGTTGATTTTCAGTCAAGAAAGATGAACTTGCAACCAAGTAAGATGGCTTTTCTACCATAAAAGATGAATTTTGGGTCCAAAAAGACAAATTTTTATGAAAACCGTAGAATTTTTAACTAAAAAGATGACTAATAAAATTGATGAATTTGCAGAAAAAAATTTAATTTTTAACAAAATAGTTTTATTTTCAACCTGCAAAGATGCATTTTCAACCAAATGGTCGGATTTTTAACAAACAAGTTAAATTTTCGACCAAAATAGGTGACTTCAATAAAATAGTTGAATTTTCAACTAATTAAATTGATTTTCTACAAAATAGTTGAATTTTGAATCAAATAGCTGAGTCTTTAACCCACAAAGATAAATTTTGAATCAAGAAGATAAATTTTCTACCGAAAGACGATTTTTCAACCAAATATTTGAATTTAAAAAAAGACATGAGTTTTCAACCAAAAATTCAATAGCTAAATTTTTACTTTTAAAAAATACATTTTAACTGGAAAAAAGAACAAATTTTCAACTAGATGAATTCAAAGAAAAAAAAGACGAATTTTTCACAAAAGAGTCAAGTTTTCAAGCATAAAAGTCGAATGTTTCTAGAAAACAGCTGACTTCTAAACCGGAAAAGATGAATTTTCAACAAGAAAGTTCATTTTCTTTCAAGAAAGTTGAATTCTCTACCGAATAGTTAGTTCAACTAAAAAGATGAATTTTTAAACAAATATTGGAATCCTTAACCAAAAAGATGAATTTAGAACAAACAAGATGATCTGTTTACCCAAAAAAAAAAACGAATTTGCAACAAAACACATGAATTTTGTAACAAATAGTTGAACTTTCAACCCATTAATGATAAATTTCTAACCAAAAATCAGATGATTAAATTTACAGACGAAAAAATTAATTTTCAAACAAATAAATAACGAATTTCCAACCAAACAGTTAAATATTCAACCAAAGAGGTAAATCTTTAAAAAATGAATTTTTAACAAAGTAGTTCAACTTTCAACCAAGTACTTGAATTTTCAACCCAAAATAAGAATTTTCAACAAAAAATTAATTTTTAAATAAATAGTTCAATTTTCTACCAAATTGTTGAGTTCTCAATTCAAAAAGACGAATATTCTGTAACCAAATAGTTGAATTTTCAACTAAAGTGACGAATCTTGAACCCAAAAAATAAATTTTTTCGAAGATAGTTGAATTTTCAATAAAAATGTTGATTTTCAGTCAAGAAAGATGACTTTTCCACCATAGAAGATGAATTTTCACCCCAAAAGGACAAATATCTTATCAAAACCATTGAATTTTCGACCAAAAAAGATGACTTCAACAAAATAGTTGAATTTACAGAAAAAAATTAAATCTCTAACGAAATAGTTCAATTTCAACCTGCAAACATGAATTTTCAACTGAATGGTCGGATTTTTAACAAAAAAGTTGATTTTTCGACCGAGAAAAATGACTTTAATAAAATAGTTGAATTTTCAACCAGCTAATTAAATTTACAGCAAAATAGTTAAATTTTGAATCAAGTAGCTGAGTCTTCAGCCTAAAAAGATCAATTTTGTATCAAGAAGATAAGTTTTCTACCAAAAGACGAATTTTCAACGAAATGTTTGAATTTAAAAAAAAACATGAGTTTTCAACCAAAAATGGAATGGCTAAATTTTCACTTTTGAAGATAACATTTTAACAAAAAAAAAATTTTAACTAGTTGAATTCAATGAGAAAAAAGACGAATTTTTTTCTAAGTAGTTCAGTCCTTGACCAAATAGATGAATTCTCAACAAAGAAGATTAATTTTCTACCCAAAAAGACGAGTTTTGAACAAAACATTTGAGTATTCAAGATTAAAATTCGAATGTTTTAGAAAACAGTTGACTTTTAAACTTTTAAAAGACTCTTTTTTGAAAAAAAGGCTTTTAAAAGAAAAATTCTCAACTAGAAAGTGAATTTTCTATCAAGAAAGATGAATTTTCTACCTAATAGTTAATTTAACCAAAAAGATGAATTTTTAACTAAATAATGGCATCACCAACCAAAAAGATAAATTCAGAACAAACAATTTTAATTTTTTTACCCAAAAATACGAATTTTCAACAAAACACATGAATTTTAAACCAAATAATTGAATTTTTAAAATATAATGATAAATTTTAAACCAAAAGTGGAATAGTTGAATCATAAGATAAAATGATAATTTCTTAACCAAATAAACAACGAATTTTTAACCAAACAGTTAAATATTCAACCAAAGAGGTGAATCTTAAAAAAATGAATTTTTAATAGAGTAGTTCACAACTTTCAACCAAGTACTTAAATTTTCAACTAAAAATAAGAATTTTCAACCAAATAGTTCAATTTCCTACCAAATTGTTGAATTCTCAGTCCAAAAAGACGAATATTCCACAACCAAATAGTTGACTTTTCAACTAAAGTGACGAATCTTCAACCTCAAAAATGAATTTTTTCGAAGGCAGTTGAATTTTCAATAAAAAAATTTATTTTTAGTCAAGATAGATGAATTTTCAACCAAAAAAGATGACTTTTTTTACCATAAAAGATGAATTTTCAGTTCGAAAGGACAAATTTGTATTAAAAACGTTGAATTTTCGACCAAAAAAGATGACTTCAACAAAATAGTTGAATTTACAGAAAAAAAAAAATTTTTAACAAAAGAGTTAAGTTTTCAACCTGTAAAGATGCATTTTCAATCAAATAGTCGGATTTTCAACAAAAAGTTGAATTTTCAACCAAATTATTAGATTTTCGACAAAATAGTTGAATTTTGAACCAAATAGCTCAGTCTTCAACCTACAAAGATGAATTTGGAACTAAAAAGATAGATTTTCTACAGAAAGACGAATTTTCAACTAAATATTTGAATTTTCAAATAAAAACATGAGTTTATAATCAAAAATGGAATAGTTGAATATTTTATTTTTAATAATTACATTTGAACAAAAACGAAAAACAAATTTTCAACAAGTTGAATTCAACGAGAAAAATGACGAATTTTCAACTACGTAGTTCAAGCATTAAACAAATGGATGAATTTCCGACAAAGAAGATTATTTTACACCAAAAAATACGAATATTTAACAAAAGAGTTAAGTTTTCAAGCTTAAACGTCGAATGTTTTGGAAAACGGTTGACCTTTAAGTCGGAAAAAATGGATTCTCAACAAGAAAGATAATTTTCTACCAAGAAATATGAATTTTCTACCAAATAGTTGATTCAATAAAAAAGATGAATTCAGAACAAACAAGGTAAACTGTTTACCCAAAAAGACGAATTTTTAACAAAAAACATGAATTTTGTACCAAATAGTTGAACTTCCAACCTATAAATGATAAATTTTCAACCAAAAATTGGATACTTAAATTTTCAGATGAAAAAATTAATTTTTAACCAAATAAACAACGAATTTCCAACCAAATAGTTAAATAATCAAGTAATGAGGTGAATGTTTAAAAAAATTAATTTTTAACAAAGTAGTTCAACTTTCAACCAAGTACTTGAATTTTTAACCAAAAATAGGAATTTCCAACAAAAAAAGTAATTTTTAACCAAATAGTTCAATTTTCTACCAAATTTTTGAATCCTCAATCCAAATAGACGAATATTCTACAACCAAATAGTTGAATCTTCAACCAAAGTGACGAATCTTGAACCCAAAAAATGAATTTTTTACAAAGTATTTCAATTTCAAATCAAGTAGTTTTTTTTTCAACGAAAAAAAGCTGAATTCTCAAAAAAAACTTCGTTGATTTTAAGTAAATATTCAAATTCTTCAAAAAGAAAGTTAATTTTCTACCAAATTGTTGAATTTTTAAGTCAAAAAGACGAATTTTCTACAACCAAATAATTGAATTTACAACTATAATGACGAATCTTCAATCAAAACAAATGAATATTTCACAAAGTAGTTCAATTTCAGACCAAGTAGTTGAGTTTTCAACCAAAAAATATGAATTCTGATTAAAACATGTAATAGTTGATAATTCAAGCAAACAAGATTATGATTTAAACACAAAAATAGTTGAATTTAACCAAAAAGACGAAGTTTGAACAAAACAGTTAAGTTTTCAACCAAAGAGAAGAAGTTTCAATTAAAAAAGAGAAATCTCCAACTCAAAATGGAATAGTTAAATTTTCGATTAAAGAGGTTAATTTTCAATCATAAATGAAACTAATTTTCCAAAGAATAGTTAAATTTTAAACCAAAGAGATGAATTTTCAACAAAAAAAAAAAAAACTTTATAACAAAATAGTTGCATTTTCCATAAAATAATTAAATTTTCAACCTAAAAGAATCAACTTTCCACCAAAGATAGTTACATTTTCTAATTGGGTTCCATTAGTTTAGTTCGAATTTAAACAAAAAAACAAGAAAACGGAGAAAAAATTAGAAGTTCCTCGGAAACAGAGGGACAAAGAAATTTTTCCTAAAAAAAGGGGTATAGAGGCTCTGGTAAAAATTCTGGAAAGGAAATTTCGATAGGTCTGTGTACGATTTTCTTTCAGACTCTCCCCGAGTTCTGCATCTGAAGCTTTCCGTTTTTATCAGAAATTTTGACTAATTTTTGCCGAAAAATTTAAGTTAGTGCGAATAGCTTGTAAATCAATTATAAATGAAATTAACAGCGTTTTTGCTCCAAAAGTCATATGAATTTTTTATCAGAAATTTTTGGAAAGAATCGGATACAAATTTCGGAAAGATTTGGAAACAAATGGAAAAGATTGGACAGTTTCGGAAATAACTTTCGATCAAAAATTTCTACCAAGGGGGGGGGGGGGCATAGGGAAAGAGTGTGACGCCTAAAATATTAA
>JAUMHM010000078.1:4061911-4090006 GCA_032362435.1 Melikaiella ostensackeni
TCGAAAGAATAACTGAAGGGCTCCTTTGAGTGGGTGAAGAGAAGCAAGCCTCAGATCTCTGACACACGACACAACGCATGTATCAGAGCTCTGCATCACACTTTCGAGCCATTGTTTCACTCGACTCAGGTGCGACTCCTCATCTCTAGGTCTAAGATGTTTACACATCAAAAAGGATCATTTTTGTTGCAGAGCATTTCGCTCCAGCGATCATTTGATTATCAAGATCATAATGATATGTTAATTCGGATCATTTTGATCTACTTTGAGGGTTATATGTCGAATTAAACAAAATGGCCGCCAGTTTTTGGCGCGAATGGCATAACTTAAATTGTTTTGTTATTTTTTAACTTTTCAAGTATACTGCACGATCCGAAATAATAAAAATCTTGCATATGAGCTAAAGTACTCCAAGAACGTCGGCCATATTGGCTTGACTTGATACATGACCCCGAATCAGATCATTATGAGCCCAAAAATCGATCATTCATTCTGGCTGATCAAAATGCTCTTAATTTCGGTATCATTTTTGTTACATATCAAAATTATATTGATTACCGTATCATTTTGAACATTTTTTTTTACTGTGAAGTCTCCCTTGCGACATGTCTCCCATGCACTGTAGGCTAAGAGACACCGCAAAGTGGCCAAAAACCAACTTGAAAGTTTTTGGTGAAAGACTTGTTTTTCATAATGTACATGAGTTGAAGCAAGTATTTTCCGAATATCATTATTTTTCAACAAGTCCTCTTTACCCTAGAACGTTATGAATTAAATAAATGTTTTTTTTTAAATTTCAGTCTTTTAAGAAATTGGTTCAAGGAAACTTGTTTATAAGATAACTAAAAAATATATAAATATAATATTATATAAATAGTTATAAATTAGTTGAGAATGCAGAATTGTTCCTAAGATTAATTTGAATGCAAAACGTCCTTAATAATTTTTAATCTCACTTTATTTTTTTAAAAAACTTGATTTTTGTATTTCATTATAAACTTTTTCTTTTCTTATATCTTGTTCTCAATATAATTATTTCAAGTAGTAAACTGGAAATGTACTCATATCCATATGCTTTTTAACACTAAAAACTCATTATCATAGGCCGATAACATTCTTGAAATAAAAAAATATCTTCATACAATTCGAATAATAATATTATCTGTTCTAATATTTTCTCTGATATGAAACAGTGAAAAACGAATTTTCACCTCTTAAAATAAAAAAATCAAGTTAAAAAAAAACGAACTGGGACTGAAAATTATAAAGAAGTTCTTTTTGTTGAAATCTTTCCGAAGAACAATTTTTCTCTCTTAAATTTTTTCCATATCTCGCCTTGTGTCAAAAAAACTCCCTTGTACCAAGGTTTAGGAAAATCAGTCAAAAAAATTAAAATTTTGTCTACCGTATTGGATCTGCTATTTTGAATTTGTAACTTTTGACGTCAAAATCGAAGTTAGCGAACTTAAAAGCCCCCTAGTACCAAGTTTTAGGCAAACCTGTATAAATTTTAGAAATTTTGGCCGTTATATTGGGTCTGCCATTTTGAACTTGTAATTTTTAACGTCAAAATTGAAGTTAGCGACCTCAAAAACCCTGTTATACCAAGTTTCATACAAATCCGACAAAATCTTGAATTTTTGACAATTTTCGAGGTCTCTCAGCCCACTGTGCAATGCAGCAATCTCCCTGCGGCATCTCTTCCCAGCAGATTACCAATCTTGCGGCAAGTCTCCTGAAACCAATTGCCACATCCACGACAAGTTTCGCCAGACGCAAGCCACCCTGTGGAGTCTCTCTCCCGAGAAAAATTGCATGTCTTCCGCGAAAGTGACAAAAATGCGGCAAGTCTACCGGACTCAATTGCCACATCTGCGGCTTGTCCCTCCAGCGGCAAGTTTCCCTGTGGCAGGGAGGTTTGCGAATAGGGAGACAGGCCGCAGGTGTGACAATTGGGTTCGGGAGGCTTGCCGCAAAATTGGCATTTTTCTGGGGAGAGATGCCGCAAGGAAGACAAGCCGCAGGGAGATTTGCCGCAAGGGAGACATGCTATAAGGGTGACATGCCACAAGGGGAACTTGACGCAGAGAAGACATGTCACAAGGGTGGTCTGACACAAGGGAGACTTGCCGCATGGGAGACATATAGCAAAGGAAGGCATGCTGCAAGGGAGACATGCCACATGGGAGATATGCCACAAGGGAGATATGTTGCAGGGTGGACTTGCCGCAAGGGAGGCATTCTATAAGGGAGACATGTCGCAACGGAGACATGACACATGAAGACTTGTCACAGAGGAGACATTCTGCATGGGAGACTTAACACAAAGGAGACATGCTTCAAGGAGAGTTGCTACATGGGAGACATGTTGCGAGTGAGGCATGTCATAAAGGAGACATGCAACTGGGAAGACATGCTACAAGAGATATATAATGCAGAGGAGACTTGCTGCAAGAGAAGCATGCCAGAAGGGATATATACTGCAAGGGAGACATGTCACAAGTATGACATGTTACAAAGGTGACATTCCGCACGTGAGACTTACCACAATGGAGACTTTCGCAGAGGAGATGTTGCTGCAAGGGTGACATGCCGCAGGGAAGACTTGCCGCAGATGAGACATGAGGCATGCTATTAGCTTTATGTGGGCTAAACCATTTTTTCATCCGGGAGAACTTTATTTTCTGAAAATATAATTTATGAATTTTTCTCGTATACCTATGTTGCAAGATGTCACAAAACAGGAATAAAACTTTTTTGTAGACATTTTCTAGATGTGCAATTTTTTATCTCAAAATATTCGTCCATCTTTCGTTGTTTCCGGAAAAAAATGTGGAAATTCGATTTCATGAAGAAAAATTCTCCTGGCCTCAAAAATGGTTCAACCTGTAGAAAATTCACAGGATTCCTATTT
Organism: Melikaiella ostensackeni; assembly: GCA_032362435.1. Lineage (NCBI taxonomy): Eukaryota > Metazoa > Arthropoda > Insecta > Hymenoptera > Cynipidae > Melikaiella > Melikaiella ostensackeni. The sequence goes on from JAUMHM010000078.1 coordinate 4,064,826, forward strand.
TATAAGAAGCCAATTCAACCAGAAATTGGCAAAAAATATAAGCGTGGGTTTTTTCGTGATAATCGACTTTTTGTAATTTCGAAATTTTTTCAAATTTTCCGAAGGATTTCGAAAGAATGCGGTAAAACTCACCAAGATCTGAAAATAAAATGGGAATATCAGAATTATAAAAAAAAAATCGGAAAAATACTTTTCACCTAATTTCCTCTAAAAAATATCATGAGGTTTTTCATTTGATCCAGAGTCGACCACTGTCAAGCATGAAAAAACACTGAGATCCCTAGGAAAATTTTTCTACCTGCAGAAATTCCCAATTTTATGCCAAAAATCATTTTCGGGGGAAGGGGAAGGAATTGATCAAATGGAGGGGAGAGAAGACCGCTCCGCTGGAAGCGTTTCTTTTAGTCCGATCTTCTCCTCGAGGAGAGCCTAAATTGAAGCTGTTGGCATGTAGATGTTTAATAAAAAATAAATTTTCGTACGTCATCATGTTGTTTTTTTGTTACCAGTTGTTGCAAACTAGGAAAAATGAGAAAATTTGGTTTTCCAGTCCATTATGCTGGAAGCCTTTCCTTCAGTTCGATATTGTTTGGTGTATCTCAAATTGAAGTTGTTGCCATGTAGAATTGCAAAAAAAAGATTTGCTATGTTGTAATGTCGCTTTTTGTTATCAGTACTTGTAACCTAGAAAAAATGAGAAGGTTTTAGTTTTCAGACCATTATGCTGAAAGCTTTCCTTTCAGTCCAATTTTCTTCGGGGGTTCTTCAAATTAAGCTATTACCATGTAGAATCGTAATCAAACCTAAAAGTTTGTATGTTACGGTGTTGTTTTTTTGTTATCAGTGCTTAAAAACTAGGTTAAATCATCATCGTCATACAAAAGATATACGCTCGCCTAAGAAACCCTTCTTGATGGGCGCTTGACACCCGCTTCACGTACTGATTTTTATTGGAAGTTGTTCTTGAAATTAGGTAATGATATTATCCTGCTTTTTACATCAGGTGACGTATATTAGAAGAAAAAGGTCCATGAGTTGTTAACTGCTAAAATCTAGGTAGAATGAGAACACTTGGTTTTTAGACCACTATGCTGGAAGCTTTTCTTTTAGTCAGATTTTCTTGGGAGGAGGCTCAAATTGAGCTGTTGCCATGTAGAATAACGTTGAAGAATGAAATTTTCTATGTCATAGTGTTGATTTTCTGTTATCAGTGGTTAAAAACTAGGAAAAATTATCATCATTATATAAAAGATATATGTACGGTCGTCTACGGAACCCTTCTTGATGGGCGCTCTCCACTCGCTTCACAAACTGATTTTTGTGCTGGAAGCTTTTCTTTTAGTCGAATTTTCTTAGAGGTGGCTCAAATCATGCTATTACCATGTCGAATCGTGATCAAAAATAAAATATTCTATTTTATAGTGTTGATTTTTTCTATCTGTAATTAAACACTAGGAAAAATTATCATCATTATATAAAAAATATACGTTTGTCTACGGAACCCTTCTTGATGGGCGCTCGCCACTCGCTTCACAAACTGATTTTTGGGGAAGTTATTCTTAAAAGTAGATAATAAAGTTATCCTGATTTTTTTGACTTTGGGTGACGTGGATAAGAAGAAAGAAGGTCTACGTGTTGTTAAACGTTGAAAACTAGGAAAAATGAGAAAATTTGGTTTTACAGACCATCATGCTGGAAGCTTTTCTGTTAGTCTGATCTTCTTCGGGAGTGGCTCAAAATAAAGCTGTTGCCATGTAGAATGGTGATGTAAAATAAAAATAACTACATGATAGTGTTGTTTGTTTGTTATGAAATGGCTAAAATTTATGAAAAAATATCATCATTATACAAAAGATATATATATTCGCCCACGAAACCCTTCATCATGATCGGCGCTTACCACCCGCTTCACGAACTGCTTTGTCTTGGAAGTTGTTCTTGAAATTAGATAATAAAATTATCCTGATTTTTTGACTTCAGGTGACGTGGATTGAGAAAAAAAAGTACACGAGTTGTTAACCGTTAACGAATAGGAAAAATAAAAAAATTTGGTTTTCCAGACCATGATGCTGGAAGCTTTTCTTTTAGTCGAATTTTCTTGGGGGTGGCTCAAATCAAGCTATTACCATGTCGAATCGTGATCGAAAATGAAATATTCTATTTTATAGTGTTGATTTTTTGCTATCAGTTGTTAAAGACTAGGAAAAATTATCATCATTATATAAAAGATATACGTTCGTCTACGGTACCCTTCTTGATGGGCGTTCGCCACCCGCTTCACAAACTGATTTTTGTGAAAGTTGTTCTTGAAATTAGATAATGAAGTTATCCTGATTTTTTGATTTCAGGTGACGTAGGTTGAAAAAAAGAAGGTCCACGCGTTGTTAATTGCAAAGAAAACGGAAGAATGAGAACATTCGGTTTTCAGACCATTATGCTGGAAGTTTTTCTTTTAGTCAGGTTTTCTTCGGAGGTGGCTCAAATTAAGCTGTTACCATGTAGGATATTAATCAAAATTCAAATGTTCTATGTTGCAGCATTGATTTTTTGTTATCAGTAGTTGAAAACTAGGAAAAAACGTCATCATTATACAAAATATATATATTCGACTATGAAACCCTTCATGATCAGCGCTTGCCACCTGCTTCACGAACTGATTTGTTTTGGAAGTTGTTCTTGAAATAAGATAGTGAAATTATCCTGATTTCTTTTACTTTGGGGGACGTGGATTAACAGAAAGATGGTTCACGAATTGCTAACCGGTAAAAACTAGGAAAAATGAGAAAATTTGATTTTTCAGACCATTATGCTGGAAGCTTTTCTTTCTGTCAGATTTTCTTCGAGGTGGCTCAAATTAAGCTGTTGTCATGTAGAATACTGATCAAAAATAAATTATTCTATGTTGCTATTTTGATTTTTTGTTATCAGTGGTTCAAAACTAGGGAAAATCATCATCATTGTACAAAAGATATACGTTCGCCTACGAAACCCTTCATGATCGGCGCTTGCCACCCGCTTCACTAACTGATTTGTTTTGGAAGTTGTTCTTGAAATTAGATAATGAATTTTTCCTGATTTCTTTGACTTCAGGTGACGTGGATCAGGAGAAAGAAGGTCCACGAGTTGCTAACCGTAGGCTTGACTACTTATGCAAGCGACGAACGCTTTCAGGCGATACATTTTCATCACAGTGAAGATTGGACCCTTCAAATCAAGTATGTTCAACAAAGGGATGCCGGAATGTACGAGTGCCAAGTATCTACCCATCCACCCACGAGTATATTTCTATTCCTCGAAGTTGTCGGTAAGCATGATTAACTACTCTGAATACGTACTATTGTGTTCATTGTTAGGATCGATCTCAACTTCGGCAGTGTTTGTTATTTCAGCTTTGAAAATAGTCCAAGATGCATAGAATCTACTCTACCTAGCAAACTCAGTATTACACGAATTGATTGGAATTGATATCGTTTCCGTCGAGCTTGAAAATAGAAACAAAATCAATTCATCCGATTGTTTCGTTCTCACAAAGCTATCTCGTTAAACTTCTTGAAATCACTCCTTTCATTCAAATTTTTTCAGTCTATTATTCATCCTCTTTTTGGAAGATTGACTTCCGTAATGATATAATGTAATTGGTGCGTCAATAATTGGCAAATTTGCGGAAAATTCATTATCCTCATTTCTTTTACAATCTGGGTAAACAAATTTTGCTGTGGGATTTATGCAGGAAAACATCTGGTAAATCATATGGGAGTGATTTCTCAAATAGTGTAGTACATGTACAGAGTGTACTATAGTATATGTATATAAAAGTATGGCATATGAGACTATACCACTCATCATATATATTCGAATAAAGTGTATTGAATGTATAGCTTAAATATTGCTAAAGTATAACGATGTATATGTTTGGAGGGAAAGTATTACTAAAGTATATCTTACAATTAGAAGTGTAACTAAAGTATAGCTGATGTTCAGCCAAAGTATGGCTGAAGTATATCTCTCAAGTATAGTTCAAGTATGTAAGGTATGTCTAAAGTATAGGGAAAGTATGGCTAGAGTAGATATAGCCGTATTATTGATGATGGAATATAATCGGATATCTGAAAGACATAAAAATAGAGATCCAGAATCATGATTATCACAATATCAAAAAATATTGTCTCCATCTTCTGAAATAAGTAAAATGCAAATAAGTGAAATGTTAATTGGAACATAAGTTGTTTGACATTATATTATACAAAATTTAGCAGTAAACATTTCATCTGAATAACAGTTTGATTAAATATTTGTATGCTAATAATACTATGGTTAGAAATCAAAAATTCTGGATCTCTCACGAATATATATGATATTAGAATCATATAAATTTTCCATTGTATGTCCGATACTTTAGCCATACTTATGTATAAATGAAGTATAGTTTATACTTTAGATATACTTAAACACAGATGAAGTATATCCTATACTTTAGATAGACTTAAGTACTATATAAAGCTATACTTTAGGTATACTTTATCTATACAATTTTAATATACTCGAAGTATGGGATTGTTTCATTTGCCATACATTTTTTATACTTTGGAAAGTCAATGGTTGATCACTCCCATACTTATGATTTTTACTCGGGAATTTTTTCCAATTCTCGACATTTCCATTTGCATTGTACTTTGTCTAAAATAAAATGGATATTTCTGTTCTTGAATTTAACTTTTATTTTAAGAGTGTAGTTGATTCTAAGTTATGAAACAGATTCTAATGTGGATGGAATCTTAGCACACGATACACGAGACGTTTTTTATTTACGATGCAGTAGAAAGGTGTGTGTTTACGTTCCATAAAAGAATGTCATTAATGTTAGTGGAGATTTCGAGAAGCATAAAACTAACTGACATGAAAAGAGATAATTTGTATAGACTGCTTAATTGTGTTTTTTTTTAATTTAACACATTTTGTCTTTATATTTTATCACATGAACCTAGGCGGAAATGTTGTACATACTAGAAAAAAATTATGTATAATTTTCATTTGTTTTCTTTTTTCTTTTTATTTTTCCCTCTATGCATAACTTTTCGACCTGGGGAAGTCTTCATATTATTGCTAATGTAATTTCGCATAATCCCATTCCAAATCATGCAGAGAGGTCTAGCTTAGGTTGTCAAAATGATTTAGTATTTGGAAATATCATTCTAAAGTGAAAATAAAGGGACATGTACTTCAACGATTGACCAAGAACTTTATTTCATTTTTTACAATCATTTGAAGCTTAGATGAGATTTTTCAAAAAGTAACAAGTATTTTTTGCAAAATGTATTATTTTTCGGACTTGCATATGTACCTGGGATTTTTTATTCTACGTGGAAACTCCTGTTCTTTCAACTGATTCAAGAAAAGTTAAATAATTTTGAAAATAGCTTTTATCAAAAACCCAACTTTTTAAATTTTTTATTTTTTTTTGATAGATGCTTAAAGACTTTTAGTTTATGCGAACCGCAAAATCGCAAAATGTCTCAAAATTAGGTATAACTCAAAACTTTCGTGTTACATAAAGTGTTCATGACAAATATACTCAATGTCGCATGAAAACGCATAATTTTAAAATTTTCGCATAATAGCGCATCATTTCATATTTTTATGAAATATAAGTAACAAGTTGCAAAAAACATGCTTTTAAATGCACTGTTAGAAATTTCTATATGAAATTTCAGAAACGTGTATCTGAAGTTTTTAACAGATACAAAAGTACATGAAATTTCATGCACTTATGCAATTCATAAATTGATTGGATTTGCAGCTTTAAAAATTGTACACGATTTTTGGAAAATTTTTCAAAAATATTTCCGGCACACTTCGTAGTCATTTCTAGCAAATTTGGAATTTGCATCAGGACTCCTCAATAAGTCGTTTCGGTAAAAAAAATGCAGATAGATTTTAACTAGAATGTACGTTCATGAAGTTCAAAGGACTGTGTATGAATTTTCACATCTGACGATAATTTTACATTCTGTTCTGAAATTTCAATAAAATTGCAGCTTGAATTTTGAGCACAGTTTCTGGAAATTCAATTCATCTTAAAATCTAATAGGCAGATTCGTAATTTCATAAACGTTCATAGCTTTCAAATGCATGCACATGGACTTTCAGTCATGTTACCAATTTTACTAATTTCTTTGAAATTTCAAAGACGGAAAGCAAATCTCATAGACATTCATAATTTTCAAGAATAAATATCTGATCCTTTAGACATATTATTAATTTCACCAACTTCTATGAAATTTCAAGGACACTACAACCTTAATTGCAAAACCTGTATTCAAAATCCTATTTCTTCTCGAAAATTTAGTAGCAGAATGAAAATTTCATATACGTTCATAATTTTCAAAAATAAGTATCTGTGTTTTTCAGGCACATGATTAATTTGAAAAATTTCTTTAAAATTTCAATATCACTACAACCTGAATTTCAAAATCTGTATCCGACAATCCTACTCTTCTTGAAAATTTAGTGTCAGAATCAAAATTTCATAAACGTTCACAATTTTCAAAAGTAAGTATTTGAACTTTGAAACAAGATCTCAAAATGTTCCGAACTTTTTGGAAATTTCAACTCAGATTATCTGAAACTTCATACGATCCATAGTCAATTTCCATATTTTACAGAAAATTCATAAATATATATCATTTTTCAGTTACAGGAAAATTAAATAGCCTAACTTTAAAAATGCATACACTTTCGTAAGCTAAAATCACAGAAACTTTCAATCGTGTATGACAATTTTTTTCAACGAAATCATAAAAAATTTGCACTTTGAAATTCGCGCAGTTTTTCCAATTTGGCTCTGGCATTCAAAGAAAGTACAACCAAAGTTTTTAAAATCGGTTAATGTTTGCTGTTCCGTTTTTAAATTTGAAAATTGAAAACGATTTCCCTACATTCAGAAATTTTTTTTTGATCCCATATCACAGATAGAATTTGTTTGATTCAAATAAACTTTGTTGGATTCGAACAATGGTGTGTTTGAATCAAATAAATTTTGTTTGATTCAAACAAATATTTTTCTGAGTGTGGCGAATTTTTTGTAAGTAAGGTTTTTTGTGGTGATCAATTATAAAAAATTAAAATTTAAAATCCAAATTTTTTGAGAAAGTTGTAATGTTTTGAAAATGTACAAAACACATTATTTCTAAAGATTTCGAGGGGTTGCCCAGGATTTCGATTTCTAAATATTTTAAAGAATTACAGAGGATTTATAGGAATTGCAAAATATTTTTTAAGATGTAAATGGGACCCTAAAGATTGCAAGTAATTTCAACAGGTTTAAACAATTATGATGCATTTCAAATGATTAATTCTACAAATAATTCCTTCTAATGAGAAAAAAATCATAAAAAATCTTATGCGAATCGAGAAACATTTGTGCTATTTAATACTCTTGCGCGCTTAAATTAGAACTTTTAAATTATCTAATAAATTATTTAAAATATTATACTTGTTTTATGTCAGTGCTTTTCACCGGAAATTAGCATTTTTAAACAAAAGTCACCATCAGGATTCCCAATTTACAACAATTTCATGTTATTTTAGCGTTTTACACCAAAAATATTGGTATTTAAAAACAAAAATTATTATAGTTCGAACAAGATTGGCAATTTTTGAATAGTTTTAGGTTATGTTAACGTTTTCCACAGGAAATCGGTTATTTAAGCCAAAACTCATTGAATTTCGGAGAAGATTTACAATTCTGAACAATTTTTTGTCACGAAATGTTATGTCAAGGTTTTTCGTCGATAATTATTGGTATTTTTATTAAAATATTATTATATTTTAAAGAATATTAACAATTTCTAAACAATTTTAGGTTATTTTGATGTGTTTCACCTAAAATTGGTATTTTTAACCAAAAATCATTAGATTTGAATCCAATAATTTTTGCTTAAAGTAATAAAATTTACAAGGCTTTTTAAATTGCGCTAGTGTTTTTCTTCGATTTCTTCGATTCAATTTTTTAAACAATTCAAGGTTATGTTAACATTTTTTACAGGAAATTGGCAATTTTAAACAAAAAAAAAATCGGTTTACAAGAAGACTAACAATCTTGAACAATTTTTTGTTATGATATGTTAGTGTTTTTCTTCGAAAACTTGTATTTTCAATCAAACAAATCTTAAGATTTTTCAGATTATCATTATTACTCAGATTATATTTATACCGGGACTTGGTACTTTCAATAAAAAATCGTTGAAATTCAAAGAAGATAACAAATTTTAGAACACTTTTTCGGTATAGATTTCAAAGAAGATTTACAATTTTGGAACAATTTTTGGTCATGGTATCTTAGTTTTTTTCTTCAAAAATTGCTGTTGTTAATAAAAAATCAATATATTTTAGAGAATATTTACTATATTTGAACAGTAGTGGGGTATGTTGTCGTTTTTACCGCCAATCATTTATTTTAAACAAAAATTATTTGACTTCAAATATTAAACTTATAATTTTGAACAAATTCAGGTTATGTTAGTGTTTTTCATTGGAAATTGGAATTCCCAAACAAAAAGGGAACGGTTTGTTGTCTATAAAAAAATGTTATGTATTAATTTTGAAGTTAAGACATCATTTTTCATCGATTATCAAAAATATTGTCCTTGCTTTGCTTTTTTATTATTTGAGAACAAATTTTAATAGATACAAAAATGTTGTGTTAATATTAATTTTATATTTAATTGAGAAATTGCGCGAGGCAACAAAAATAATAATCGCGCGGAGCGCGCGTGTGTGTTTTCTAGTCACAATAGAAATCATATAGCGTGTCCTCCACAGTCTTGATCTCATTCATTGTTTTGTACTGATTATTCTTTTATTTCTATTTTAAAAATATTAGTATTTTTGACGCAGTTCCTTCACGTAAAGGAAATTCGGTGAGATGAATCAACAAATTTTGATATTGTTATAGTTAAAACTTAGGTAATTTTTTACATATTTTATTATCCTTATTGTAGTTGATTTAAAACTCAAAACGAGAAGTAATTGTACAAAAAACACGAAAATTTTCAAAATTGAAAGAAAAGGATAATCAGTACAATATAATTAATAGGATCAAGACTCTGCGAAGGAGACGCTTTATAATTTATATAGTAATTAAGGATTAGTGATTGCGCTGCCAAATAATGAAGAGTGCAAAAATACTTTCTTTGTAAAATTTTTAACCATCATCGTCTTCACATTTTTCCCTTTGGCTAGTGATTTAAAATAATTATAAATTTTTATTTTTTTTTTAAATATAATATTGTTCAAAGTGAAGCACTGGTTTGCCAAGAACGAATCTGATAGAATATGTAATACATATTGCCATATCTCTTTAAAAAAAAAATCAAGATTATAAAAAGTGGGGTTCTTGAAAAAATTTATTTTCAAGAATTTTATAAAAATTGCTGCCATTTCGTCATTTTTCAATAAATTTTCTTTTTTTATCTATTAAAAGAACAGGAGTTTCCACGGTAGATGAAAAATTTCAAATATCTATGTTCGTTCAGAAAATACTTCATTTTTAACAAAAGTCCTGTCATTTTTTGAGAATTCTCAGGTATTCTTCAAACGATTGTGAAAAATAAAAAATAAAATTTCGAAAATGAGTGTAATACGTGTTCCTCTTATGTTCCCTCTAGAATAATATATCAAATACCAAATCATTTTGACACCCTAAGCTGGACCACTCTGCATGATTTGAAATTAAATTGGTCAATGCATTCTAGAATTTAATTAAGAGGGTATTAACTAGTTAATTGAGAAATTAGAAAGATCCTGAAACGCTAAAGCTTATGTAGAATTACAAATTCTTATTTTTCTCTTCCCCATTATATATTCTGGGAGATTTAATGAAATAATTGATTACTGAACAAGAAATTTGACATGACTTCTAAGCTGCTATTTCCTAATTAAACGTTACCAGATTCAGCTCCCTTTTGTGATTGAAAGCCCATCCTATCCTCTGAATTCCATTTAATTAATTCACGAATGGTAAAATTGGAAATAAATCTTTCGAAACTGGAGGTATAAAATTACTAATTAGAAAATTGACGAAGTATAGAAAGAATTAAGCTTCTTTCAAAATAATAGTCGGTTGTTTTCCTGCTTTAGGAGCAAATCTGCTTTTTAATAAATGAAATATTTGTTTCTCTTTACAAGAACAATCTAGCTTGTTGGAAAGCCTTCGATTAATTTTCCTCTTTTCTCTTGAGTCAAGAAAATAATTTGTTAACTTCGTACCCTAGCAAATTTCATTTGTTTCGAAAGAACTGACGTATTTCTCTGCTGAAGTCGTAATTTTCTTCATCACAACTGAACGTAATGGGCGGTCGGTCCTTCATGGGTTAAAAACGACCTTAAACGACTCTAAATTTCGTTCTGCTGCTGACACTTGTCCGAGCTATCCTGCACAAAATGTCTTTTTTGAAATTGCAGTATAGAGTTTCGAATGTACAGTAAAGTGAAGTAAAAAAAAAATTATGTAGGAGAAACCAGTCCAAGGTGGATACCAGTATGAACCGAATTATGAGAAAAAGTGACTGGGTTTCAAAGCAAAAAGTTCTGTAGTATTTTTTTACGAGAAGCAATATTAAAGACAAGTTTCATAAGTAGTCTTTTTATCACTTACTTGCTATTTTTTGAATCGAAAAATTGAAAAATGTGTTTTTGACATGCAGATGAGAATTTTGTCCGCTAACAGATTATCATCTTTTAAGAAATGAAATTACTTTCACTATTCTTTCACTAGTTTTATCGATTCGTCAAACTCTTGGCTTGGAAAATTACTACTGTTTAATTCTCTTAATTTTCATCGAAAATATATATTTTATGTTTGTTTATGAGAAGTGTTATTCAGTATGAAGTGGATCAATTATTGACAGGTTAGAATTGTGTATCGAAGTAATTATTCTGCTTTTAGGTTAACGACACAAAAGTGAGTCCTACCAACCAAACAACTTTTAAATAAATAAGTAAGGTTATGATTTTTAAAAACATAAGCAAATAAAATCATTTGTAGTTTTTTTGGCTATTATAGTTCGCAGCAATCACTGTCATAATTGTATATTAAATACGACACACTTTAGAGCTCGTACACTTTTTATAATGAATTGAAAAAGTCACTGCATAAATTAAAAAATGTTTTTGAGTAACAGTTTTGGATTAATTTTTCATGAATTCATACACAACGTTCTTCGAAAATTGATCGGAAAGTCTTCAAATGTGAATATTCACTTCGTACCACAAGAGTACTATCTGAATGAAATTGCAATGTATTGAAAAAGTATAAAATATAGGATAAGTGGCTAATATAATTCATGTGATGGCATTGCTGTTTTTAAAATGAATATTTCATTTGTAATTTGGTATGTTATACTTTCCCCACTTTTTCATCATTTATCAATATTATGATTTCAAAAGTTTTTCTTTTCACTTTGTACTAATTTCCCCCACTTCATTCACTACTATACTTTATTCTATCTTTAATTTGGTATGCAATACTTTCCCCACTTGTTCATCAATTATCAATATTATGTTTCCAAAAGTTTTTCTATTCACCTACTACTCGTTTCCCCTATTTTAAATTTTCGTTTCTCTCCAAAGCATATGGTGCACTACATAATCACTTAATCCGTTATTGACATGTTGATTGGTTCTGTAATTGTCATTCAATTCAAAGCCCTTTGTTGTAAACTTCATATAATAGACAGGTTACATAACAAATCACTGAGTTGCTGTTAATTACAGCATATTACTCTAAAGCTAAATATGTCTTATGTTCCAAATGTCAGAGTAGGCAGAAAGACAGAAATTCAATAACATTCACGTATGAATAAAATGGATCTTGAAACCTAAATATATGTGTAGATGAACGTCATTTTGATAAATTATCTATCGAAATATTTGAAAACGATTGAAGTCTGAATTATTCAGTTTCTAACAATCATGCAAAGAGCTGCAATAAACTTCAGAGTAAAGTTCGCTAACTCCGTTACACAACCATAACTTTTGACAGCTATATGTGTATATTCTAGTTATAAAATATATATGAAAGAGAGATGCACTAGATATTTTCACATTATGATAAGAAATCGTGGAATAAAAATTCATATGAAATGAGTCCCAATTTTTTAACAATCAAAAAATGTTGATCATGCGAAATTCACTATTTTTGAATTGTTAGCCTTCCAGAATAGTCAATTATGAACTTGAAGCCTTTCAAACACAAAAAGTTCGAAATTGGTATGGAAGCGTCCATTAATCACGTAAGGATTTTTTGGGGGGGAGGGGGTCAGGAAAATTTTACGAATCCTTACTTGAGCATACATATTCATAAATTCTCTCAGCCACACAAGCAAATATCCGCCACCATTCTTAAGCATTTCAGCGATGATACCATCCACACCAGCTCGATAGCTTGACCTCCATGCAATCTCTTGAAAAAATCACTCATATTGTCTTTTACTTTGTCCAAATCCCATACCATTTCACCATCATCATTCTTCATGCCGACTACCTCAGTTTAAGTACTTCCTCTCCTATTCATCTTACAAGGGGAAGGCGTCTTCTGCGACACTGACTTTTTGATGAGATTATCATCACTCGATAGTGCGTCAAAAATAATTAGACACGTGTCCCGGCTTCTTTGTACGTGGGCCCTTGTTTAAGAATTATGAGCGTTTGGAAATCACGGTCGCCGTGGTTGCCAAAGGTACACCGAGACGCGCGCGGTTGCTTTCACCAAGCACCGCCGGTGCAGCGGTAAAAGGGCCTGTCTAGCGATCACGCTGCCGCTGGTTCAAACCTTTCTGTCGACATTTTTTTTATAAATATTTTTTATTTTTCGCATTGTAAACATGTCAAATGATTATCTTTTTATGCTCCCCCGGCGATCAAATTTTTTCAATAGTTATATTATTGGGGAATTAATATCATGCAGAAATGTTATACACTTCAGAAGCAACGTGTGAAATTTTATATCGTGGAAAGAGACTTTTGCAGTTGAATTCGGGAAAAATGAGTGTGTGTATTCATTCTACTTTTTCTGAATCCGGTTACGGACCCATTGTCACGATTCATGGAAGAGAGGAGAGAGTCGGGCCAGCTGCCGCTGTCATCGATTCTCATGCATGATATTTATTTCCCAATAATTTAACTGTTTCAAAAAAAAATTATTTGCTGGGGGAGCATTAAAAAATGATTATTTGACATATTTACAAGGCGAAAAAAATAAAACAGTTCAAAAAAAAAGTCGACAAAAATATTTGAACCAGCGGAGCATGGTCGCTAGGCAGGCACTCTACCGCTGCACTGGCGGCGCGTGGTGAAAGCAACCGCGCGCGACTCGGTGGACCTTTGGCAGCCGCGGCGACCGTGATTTTCAAACGCTCATCATTCTTTAAAATTTTTTTTGACATGTTGTTTTGCTCTCTCATTCATAATCAGACCGATTCCTTGAGTACCATACGATTCATTATCTACTTCTGACCAAAGTTCGAGACCATTCTCTGTGTTTCTTACTTGACATTCCTTCTTCTTTGTTTCCGTTGCACATTAAATATCTATCTTCTTTACGCGCTTTGTATTCCGCAATTCATTTTTCTAAAGATCTTTACACCTCTAGTATTCCAAACACCCAATCTCAAATCATCGCCTGAAACTTTTCCGAGGGCATGCCTTTCGCCAACAGAAGTGGCAATCCTTTCTGAGGCTACATTATTATTTGTACTATTCATTGTTGAAAGTATACACCCAACTACAGCTTGATGCGAGAAATTTATTTCATAAGTATAAAATCATGTCTAAACTAAGAAGCTAAATCGTCATATAGTAAGGTGGTGTTTATTCATAACGTCAGTCCCACCAAACTTCGGTCATGCAAAGAAAAGTATGAAAACCAAGCCAGAACCAAAGGAATTAAGATCAGTTTGTGTTGTGCACTGAGGAGGGCACCAGTCTCTTACAGTTTGACCTCTGAGATGGGAAAAGACCATCCATTGCTCCAGAAATGTGATAAGAATTCTCAACCGTGAATGAAAACTCAAGAAGCTCAAAGACTGCCCTAAATTTTTATTCCAAAAAATCAATTTCTAAAAACTGTTACAAAAACCTCAAGGATAATAATTTAAATTTCAAACCAGAACATTCCATATGAAAAAAATGCCAACTACACGTGAAGAATATTGGAAAAGCTCTACACAATAATGAAATATAAGCGCGTGGAAGAAACTGACGTAATTTTGTAAAACTTTTTTTTCTTTTTTGAATAGCGATGCGAAGCGTCTCAGATCACGATGTTCGTAATACTGTTTAGGGAAAGATACTCGAGCTGTAATATGATGCCTTTACGAAGCTCGTCTTTGTCTAAGTGACGGACCTTGTAAAATTTGTTGCGTATTTTTAAAAAAAAACCTATTCTCTCTAAAAACTGAAACCTCTGGGAGATTTATGTATGACAGAAAATAAAATATAAATTATACAGAAATTTTGATTCTGAGATACATTTCTATTTCTACAATAGGTTAGTCCATTTTTTTAAAATTTCCATGCTGTAGCCCCCCAAATTTGTTCGAATCAACAACAAAATAAATGCTAATTTTTTTCTTGAAGAAGATGATTTTTGGAGGTTCTGCAAGCCCCATGAAGTTTAACACGTACTTCCCATAAGAAAAATGACGTTTTTGTAAATCTTATTCGGAATTGTCAATATTAGATGTATTGAGTTGAAACTCAACAATTTTCTTTACGATTAGCCATAAAATGGAAATCTAAAATCACTTTTTGAATTTCAACCCTATAAATCTATTTCATAGGGTCCCAAAATATTCCATGAGTGAAAAATTGGGTTTTGCGAGTTATTGGCACTAATTTTTATTTTTTTGCGGTTTCTTTTAGTTAAAATTGCTTCTAGTAAATGAAATATTGATTTTTACTGATAATTAGCTGCTTAAGTTAATTTTTTAAGCAATTTATTATTGTTTATAGCATTTTTCTCTTAGAACAGAGTTAGATAGTGGCGATCCCAATTTTTCAACTTTTTAGTTAGAATGAGGTAATAATTAATGAAATTTAACAAACATAATTGTTTGAACAATATATTATTATTCATAATAATATTCGTTTAGAATATTGCTAGAAAGTTGTGGTTTTTTCTGAAATTTTTAACTGTTTGCCCACTTTTTAAAGAGAGTGAGGTAATAATTAATTAGGGTTAACAAACATAATTGTTTAAACGATTTATTATAATTTTTAACAATATTTTCTTTGAATAATACTACATAGTTTCGGTATTTTTGAAATTTTATACCTTCTTTCCACTTCTGACTTAGTGAGGTAATAATTAATGTAAGTTACCAAACATAATTGGTCAAACAATTTATTATTGTATATAGCTATCTTCTCTCTGAGTAATGCTAGAAAATTGCTGTTTTTTATGAAACTTAAAGCTTTTATTTGACTTTTTAGTTATGAAAAAAATAATAAATGAACATCAACAAGAATTATTTTTAAAAAATTTTCTGTTAAAAATTAATATTTTTAAAACATTAGCGAAAGGATAAAAATACTTCAGTTAGAAAAAAAATGGAAGCCTATTTAAAAAATGATTCTTGTTGATGTTCTTTCATTATTTGTTCTCGACTAAAAAGTGAAAGAACAGCTGAAAAATTTAGAAAAAAACCAGAACTTTCTAGCATTATTCTAAGAGAAGATAATTATAAACAATACAAAATTGTTTAAACAATTATGTTTCTTACTTACATTTATTATTACCTCAATGAATGAAAAGTGGACAAAAAGTTAAAAGTTTCAGTAAAACCGCAACTACCTAGCATTACTATAGGGTAAGATAGCTATAAACAATAATAACTGGTTTAAACAATTACGTCTGTTAATTTTCATCAATTATCATACAAATATAAGTGAAAAGTGGAAAAAAGTTGAAAATTTCAGTAAAGGCTGCAACTTTCCAGCATTATTCAAAGGGAATATTATTAAATATAATGATTAATTGTTTAAATAATAATTTTGGTGAACTTTAATTGATCATTGCCTCGCTCAAACTAAAAAGTTGAAAAATTTGAAAAAAATGGCTACTTTACTTCTTTACTAAAATTTCTACAGGGAATGTGGAAATGTTGAGCTGCGAAAAATCTCTTACAATTTTTATTTCTTTCTCCTTCTGTATCTGCTTTCTCGACTATAGTGCTTTGAGACTTGTGAACTTGGGACAAAAATGTCCGTTCACAAATTCTAGCAGTAAATCTTCTTGGTAGCAGTTAATACCTCCCAGAAGTTTTTAAAAACACCGTTTCTTGTTAACTTTTAATCCTGCCCTTAAAAGGGTCGCTCGAAAGAATAAATCTTCGTGATTAATTCAGACCTATATCAGTAGTTTCCTTTATTTTACAGGTTGATTTAGAACCAATCTATTCAGATTATTTTATTTTTCAACAATGAAAAATGTAATAATCCGAAACCATTATACATTTCTAAAAATTGCTTACTTACTCAAATTTGTAAACTATATTTGAATGAAAGTAAATATCTTCTTTGCTCAATTTTTCTCTCTTCAAATTTCTTAAAAATCGAAATAAAATCTACTTTTTTATGAAAAATCTTTTGTGTGCAAAAAAAGAACACCCAAAAAGTTCACAAATCAAAAATAGATTTCGAGACTACCCACTTTTCCGGCTCATTAGAGAGAAATGTACAATAAATATTCAACAAAAAGAAAATCAGGGAGGAAAAGGAAGAGTCAACCAAAACGAATCTCTCACTCTTTCTTTTCTGCGGTTTTTTTTGTACTACTGGGAACCAACCTATTTCGAAGACAATTTAGACTTCCTTATCAGGGGTAATTCATATGAAAAGTACAGTTATGAATAATCAAACATATATTAATTAAATTCACTTAAAGATTGAAATGAAATCTACTTTTTTATGAAAAATTTTCATGTACAAAAAAGAACACCCAAAAAGTTCACCAACCATAAATAGACTTCGAGACTACCCGCCTTTCTGGCTCATTAGAGACAAATGTACAACAAATGTACAACAAAAAAGAAAAAAGAGGGAGAAAAAGAAAGAGTCAACCAAAACCAACCTCACGCTCTTTCTTTTCTTCGTCTCTTTCATACTGCTGGGGACCAACATGTTTCGAAGCCAATTTCAACTTCGTCATCAGAAATTATTTATAGAAAAATTATAATTATTAATAATGAAAAAAATTTTTTAAATTACATGAAAATAAAAATAAAATTTAGTACCAAACTTTATTTGGCCAATCTTGCCATTTTCCTATTAAAACCAAAAATCTTCAATATCAATTTAAATTCAGTTAATTATGAGAATTTTTTGCATATTTTCTTGTTAATATTGAATATCTTTTTTGGAAAATTCCATGAACCTTGCATTTTATCAATAGATCTCTCTGTGATGCATTCAATCTAAGATTTTCCTTTTCTATTTGAAGATAGAATTTTAAAATGATCTCCTACGATACGAGATTTTCTCTTAGGTCTTGTGTAGGCAGTCAATGTCAGTTTGCGGCCAGCTTTTGATCGTTGCACTTCGTATTTCTGAATTTTCTTTTCGGTTGAAATCGGAAAAAAATTTTCACAGTGAAGAATATTTTCTCATAAATTAAAATTTAGATTTAGGAGTGGATTACTGTCTTCATGTTTAAAAAGAATAAGAAAATTAAGAAAATTTCACAATTTTAATAAATAATTGAAATGTTTGCTCCATCAGTGTCGTGGTGATTATTGTTTACAAAACGTTGGATTATCATTATTGGATTTTCTACGCAGGAAGTTAAAAAATTTCCTCATCTATTCTGATTTTACTGCATTTGGTATTATGGTTTTCAGTAAAATTAATAAAAATTGAGGGCAATGATACTGTTACATAATATATTTATTACAAATCAACCCTATATGAAATCCATGCATTCAAAATTTTGGTGTAACGCTAAAGTTTAGTAACTATAATAAGATATTGTAATAATATTATAAAGACTTTAATATCAGTATAATTAGCTTAGTTTTCTGCTTTCTTTTCCATCACTCTGTAGACAAATATACATAAAAATGAAGTTTTTTTAAATTTTTGAAATTACTGCTACCCCCGAAAATTTTCAACCTTTTTAAAGTTTATTGGGATTCATTGTGATTGCAATCGTTTCAAAAAATGTATAGATTACTTTAGTTCACGTTCAACTTGTCGAGAAATCTAGAAAAATGCATAACCAAATCTACGGCTTATTATAGTAAATAGCACTATTTACTAAAATAGTGAAAATTGTAAAACCGAAAAAATTGAAACATTTGAAAATTAATCTATTGAAGCTCAGTAATAATCATTTCAATTTGAAAGCGTTCAATATCGAAAATTTTCTAAATTTAAACACTTAAAGTTGCAGAATTATGAAAATTTTCAGCGCAGAAAAGTTAAATTTCATTTGAAACTTTTCAATGTTTCATAGTCAACATAAAAAATTAAATATTTTCCAATTGATTGTTGAAATTTAATCAATTTCGAAGCAGTCAAAGTTGACTAGTCTTAAATAGTAAACGTTAAAAATTTGAAAAATTAATTCTGGCAGAGTAAGTATTAAAAGTTATATTGAAAAATGTACTATTTTATATAAAAGAATTATAAAAGAAATACTTTCTAATTTTAATTAAAGGAGTTGATGAATTTAAAAAATAGATTTTTGAAAATGGAAACTTCAACAATATTAAATTTTAGATTTTAGAAAGTGACTACGAACAAATTTTGAAGGCTTGAAATGATACAACTTTAAGTTTTATTTTTTAAGAGAAACAGTTTTAATTTGGAAGCGATTAATGTTCAGAAATTTCAAATCTTGAGCGTATAAAATTGAAACACTTTTTTTAATTTGCAACATAAAAAATTGAATAATTCATTAAATAAAAATCTCAAGCTGTAAACAATAAGCAAATTAAAATAAAAAATTTTAAAAACTTATCAAAATCAAACATGAAATATTATTAACTGCACAGTTCCCGATTAAGATTGCACAAAATTTCGTTGAAGAAGAATTGAGAAACTGAAGTTTTGAAAATATTAAAATTTTACTCACATAGAAGCCTTCAGAATACAAAAATTACATTCATATTAACATTAAAATGTAATAATGAAAAAATAAGAATTGCATGGCTCAGCTTGGACAGTCAAATTATAAAGCCCGAAAAGTAATAATTATTAATTACCATTTTATAAACTCTTAAAATTAAGCAGCTTTAAATAAAATAAATAAAAAATTCGAAAATTTCTTATTGGGACCGCACAGAATTGAACAATAAAATAAAAACCGTAAAAATTTTAGCTCTTTGCGAATATTAGAAGCTATAAAATCAACAAGCAAAAAATTTCCAGCCGATAAAAATAAAAAACTTGCAAATTTAAAGCATTTCTAACTTACCAAATCCAAATTTTCAGTATTTGAAATTGTGCAATTTGAATATGAGGACTAAAACAAATTGACAGTGACTGAAATCGTTAGATGCACAACAATATGTATTGAAAAATAATTATCGAAAATGCGTACAAAATGAAACTCCTAAATTTAAAAAAATTAAAATTTGAGGGTTTCAAAGTATAAATACCAAGACCGAAGATTTCAATATGGATTTTTTGAATCATACGATTTTTAATCAAAGGATTACGAATTTGATCATTCCTAACTGAAATACAAGAACATCAACAATATCAAAATTCATAGTTCAAAATAAATTTGCAGACTTAAAATAAAAAATTTTTAAGTTGCAGGTCTGAAAAATTGACGAACTTGAATTTGAAGTACCTAAAGTTACGATAATAACATCGAAGCTTTTACAGTGAAAAAAAAAAATTTGAATGTTAATACTTAGAAGTGATTTCAAAATAAAACACATAAGAAATATTATAAATTATAAAGAATTTTAAATCTGTGATTTGAAAATCTCGAATGTTGGGTCTACAATAATTTCTGATTTTCGAATTCTTCAAAACTTTTGTTGCAATTTCAGTATCAGAATAATTCGAAACTCATCTAGAGTATACTCCATTAAAATTTGAAACTAAATATTAATAAATTGGAGATATATACTAGTTATCAAAAAAATTGTGAAAAATGAAGTTTTCCATGGATATTCTTCTACTAGATGACACAGATTTTTATACTTTTCAATTTTCGGGAGTTTATAGTTTCTGTGTTACAAGTTCCATATTATTTCTATTTTCTTTCTTCTCATTTAAATAATTTCTGATTATTTAGATAGTATTTAATTAATTTTATCTTTGATTTATCGACGTGCGGAAAAAGGTGAAAGATACTTTTCGTGAGATATACTGAATAATCTCGTTAGACATGCTACATATTGTTTTAATTTTCTTTCTTCTTATTTGAATAATTTCTAATTACTTAGTAATTCAGGTATCTTGGGTAGTATGTAACTACACTGAAAGTCCCTAAGAAGTCAGTTTGCAATATGTCCAGCAGTTCGGTAGCTATGGAGCGGGCAGTCTGAAAATTCGCGTGTATATGTCGCATTTATTTTTAAATACACGTGAAAAATTCTCTTTTCATTAATGAGTCTTCATTATTGAAGAAGGTCCATACCTTATGATAACAAAAATCTACATTTGTACAAAATTAAGTTAAATAATATTATGTATTCCTACTGGAAATAGTTCATACGGCCCTGATTGTTGACATTGGAGTCGCTCCGCCATATGTCTAAGGCCATTTTAGGCGAGATCCAATGTCGGACTTTTATGGGACTTTCAGTGTAAATTGTATTTAATTATTTTGATTCTTATTTCATCAACGTTGGAAAAAAGGTCAAAGATACTTTTTATGAGATATACTGAATAAACTCGTTAGACAAAAAGCAGTATTTTCTGCAGGTAGAAGTGCTAAACATTAAAACGCAGGATAGTTCACAATGGATATATGGAAAAAAGTTAAAATGCCGGCTTTAAAGTGGTACTACGTACCATAATGAGTCATTCAAGTGATAATCATTCTGGTAAAGGTAGCATTAAATGATAGATTTAATGGCGAAGCGGCTTTACTTTATTATTCGCTCTATCTACTTTATCAAATAAAAGATTGAACAATTTCTTTTAATAATTTAATGTTTGAAATATTGATAACTCGGTTTTATGAATCCCAAGGATTAACATGTTATTTATTTCTTATCATATCTAAAGAAAAGTGGTGTAACGATATGTCTTGAAAATCTCGCAATCATTGCTGTTGAAAAACTGACTGGTCCTGTATTATTTGAAGTTGTTTTATATCAATTTGAAATTCTGAAAATTAAGCCCGGAAGTATTCTCTTTCAATAAGAAAAATCATAGAAAACCTTATGCGAATTGCGAGACATCTGTCAAATCATCTAATAAATTATCATAAATATTTTATATGTTTTATGCGATTGCCTTTCGCTGAGAATTAGTATTTTATACGAAGAATTTTAATGTAAAATCATAAAGTGTCGATGAAGATTTACAATTCCTTTCTATACATACAATTAAACAATTGTTTTTTCTTCTCATTTCTTAACAATTTTAAGAGTTGGATCGGGGAAAGGGCTCATTTTGTGTTTAAATATAAATAAATACAAAGGTTTGATTGGGAAAGGCGTTAATTTCTATTTATTTACTAAAAAGTTCAAGAAATAGATCAGGAAAGGCGTTTTTCTATGTTTATTTATTAAAAAACTCACGAGTTGGATCAGGAAAGGAGTTTTTTATATTTACTTTCTCAACAAGATCAAAGAGTTGGATAGGGAAAGGAGTTTTTTATGTTTACTTTTTTAACAAGTTTATGAGTTGTATCGGGGAGGAGTTTTTTATAATCATTTATTAACAAATTCAAGAGTTGAATCCGGAAAGACAGTTTTTTATATTTATTTTCTTAACAGGTTCAGGAGTTGGTTCGGAAAAGGAGTTTTTTATATTTATTTACTGATAAATTCAAGAGTTAGATCGGGAAAAGCGATTTTTCATCTTTAATTATCAATAAATTCAAGAATTTGCTCAGGAAAATTGGTTTTGTATGTTTATTTTTTTAAAGGTTCAAGAGTTGAATCAGGAAAGTCGTTAATTTCTATTTATTTATTAACAGTTTCAAGAGTTGGATCGCGGCAAGGGCTTATTTTGTGTTTAATTAGAAATAAATTTAAGCGTTGGGTCGGAAAAGGCTTCAATATCTGTTTATTTATCAACAATCTCAAGAGCTGGACCAGAAAAGATGGTTTTTTGTGTTTATTTATTAACAAATATAAAAGCTGGATCGCAAGAAGCGTTAATTTCTGTTTCTTTATCAACAATCTCGAGTGTTGGATCGGGAATGGCGTTAATTTCTGTTTTTTTACTAACAATCTCAAGAGTTGGATCGGAAGAGGCGGTTTTTTGTGTTTATTTATTAACAAGTTGGAGAGTCAGATTATGAAAGACGGTGATATCTGTTTATTTATTAACAGTTTCAAGTAGTGATGCCGTTGAGCGATATTTTCCGATATTGAGACGATACCGATACGGTACTGACCTACCAGTCTCGGTTTGGTATCGCTCAGTTTCGTATCGTATCGAAAAAATATCGAAAAGTGCAGTATCGTATCGGTATCGTATCGAATTTCCGAGACGAAGCGACCAGATGGGGGCCAATTAGTTTGATTCGAGCAAACCAAAATTTGTATCTTTAAGCTGTATTCGAATTAAATAAACTGTTTATTTACATTTGAAGAAATGGCTTCATTCAAATAAATGCAATTTTTAAATAGAATCTTTTAAGTAGACAAATAAATGTTTGTTTAAAATGAGAGATTTTATTTGAATAGGTTTTCTTCGTACATTTTATTTATTGATCAAGAGGTGCATATATATCCCTCAACTTCTAATTTGAATAAATTTTTTTTACCTAAATCTACAATCATGTAAACTAATAATACTACTCATCGTATTTAACATAATTTTTATGCTGCTAAATAAATTTTGCTGTGTTTAAATTCATAGGCTTCTTGCAGTTTGTCAGATCAAATAGAAATTGTACTCTAAAGTTTGCAGGCTTAGGCTGAGCAGCTAAAATCATTGCATTGTAAGATCTTATGTAAGAAAAATTGTTACTCAAAAGAAATAATAAATCCGAAGATAATACAACTTAGAGGAAAGTCCAGCAGAAATTCGATCTGTTATACCAAAAGTGAATTTTCTCTTGAAAAAGTGCGTAATTTATTGCATTATAAGTTTTTTAATAATGTTAAAAAATTTAACGTGAAACGCTTTATATCCCTGAAATTTCAAGTAAAAGTATTGCATTTTCAACAAAATAGATGAATTTTTATCCAAATAGATGAATTTTTAACTAAAAAGATGAATTTTCAACACAGAAGGATAATTTTCTACCAAAAAAGTCGAATTTTTAACAAAACATGAGTATTCAACCAAATAGTTAAATTCACCCAAAAAACACAAATTTTCTACAAAATAGTTGAATTCTCAACCTAAAACGATTGATATCTGACCAAACAGTTGTATTTTCAACTAAAAACATGAAATTTCGACCAAAAGAGATGAATTTTGAAACCAAAAAGACGACGTTTCAACAAAAGAGTTGAATTTTTAACCAAGAAAGATTTTTTAGTCAATAAAGAAGAAAAATTTAATCAAAAATGTTCAATTCTAAAACCGAAAAGACGGACTTTCTACAACACAGTTGTATTTTCAACTCGAAAATATGAATGTCCAACCAAGAAGATTGATTTTGTACCAAAAAAGATGAATTTTTAACAGAATACATCAATTTCCAAACAAGAGAAATTATTTTCAACCCAAACAGACGAATTATAAATGAAATTCATAAATTTTCTACCAAATAGTTGAATATTCAACTAAAAAAGATTAATTTTTAATGAAAAAACATGAAATTTCGACCAAAAAGAGAAGAATTTTAAAACCAAAATAAAAAATTTTCAACAAAAGTGTTGACTTTTCAACCTAGAAAGATTTTCTGGTCAGTGAAGAAGAGAAGTTTCATCTAAAATGTTCACTTTTCAAGCCAAAAAGACGAATTTTCTACAAAACAGTTGTGTTTTCAGCTCTAAAATATAATAGATAGAAGATAGAATATAATAGAAGATTGATTTTCTATCAAAAAAGATGAATTTTCAACAAAATACATCAATTTCCAACCAAGAAGATTAATATTCGACCCAAAAAGACGAATCATCAATAAAGTGCAAAAATGTTCTATCAATTGGTTGAATTTTTAACTAAAAAAGATTAATTTTTCTCCAAAAATGAAGTAGCTAAATTTCAGTTTAAAAAATTAATTTTTGAGGAAAAAGATTAATTTTCTATGAAATAATTAAATTTTTAATGAAAAAGAATAATTTTAAATTAAATGATGAAGCTTCAATCAAAAAAATAAAATTTCAACAGAATAGTTCCACTTTCAACCAAAAGAGATAAATTTTCAACAAAATACATAAATTCTCAACTAAACAGTTGAATTTTCAGCTAAAAAAAATCAATAAATTTCCACCAAAAAAACTAATTTTCAACGAAATAGTTCAATTTTTTACGAAAGAAATTAACTTTTAACTAAAATGATGAATCTTCAACAACAACAAAATTTAACAAAATAGTTTAACTTGCAACAAAGTAGTTGAATTTTTGAATAAAATAGATGAATTCTCAACAAAAAACGTAATAGTTGATATTTCAATGAAAAAATATTTTCATTTTAAAACTAAAACAGTTCAACTTAATAAATATGAATTTTCAACAAAATACATGAATTCTTAATTAAACAGTTTGATTTTTTACTAAAAAAGATAAATTTTCAAGAAGAAAACTAATTTTCAACAAAATAGTTAAATTATCAACCACAGAAATGAACTTTTAACTAAAATCATGAATCTCTAATAAAAAAAAATTAAAAAATAATTTATCTTTCAATGAAGTAGTTTAGTTTTGAAACAAAATAGATGAATTCTCAATAAAAAAAAAAAAAAATTTGATATTTCAACGAAAAAATATTTTTATTTTAGAACTAAAACAGTTTAATTCATCCAAAGAAGTCGAATCCTCAACAAAATAAATAAATTTTAAACCAAATAGTTGAATTTTCAAACAAAAACATT
>JAUMHM010000078.1:4090106-4103323 GCA_032362435.1 Melikaiella ostensackeni
AACGGCAGAAGAGGGGAACATGAGGAAGACTATGAAGCCTGCGATAAGTACAAATAGGAATTTTGATAATTTATAGACTAAAGAATAATAGTTTGAATAAACTTTGAAGTTTGTATTTTTAATACTTCTAAGATATTATTTATGAAATCTTGAAATTTTCTCTCAAAAAAATAATTTGATTGAGGTTCTACGTTCATTTAGTTAACAGAATTTATATTGATGTTCGTTCCTTAAGTTTATAAAATTTTAGTAAGATTTGGGGGGGGGGGCGGAGCGAATATTACGGTATTATATGAACTGCTTTCATTTTTAAATGGGCCTCCTAAAAAATTTTGCAGGGGGCCTTCGCATTTCAAGTTACGCCACTGTTTAATAAGTAGGTTATTATTAGAAGATATTTTTTATAGGTAATCTTACAAAAGATACTTCGTTTAAAGTGCCACCCTTCTGCTACAATAAAAATTGCATTTTTATATTGAAACAGCTCCACATATTCCTCGTTTATTTTAAAATGATTCGCTAACAACCATTGACAAATTGCTTGAAAATCTAAAAGGAATTGTGCTTCAAGTTCTGAACGTTCCAATGAACAAATTTTTATGTTAAGTGCTTTTTAATCTAATAACAGTGCAAAAATAGTGGTTCATGATATTTTAAGTAATTCAATTGTGAAAGAAACTTATAATGCATATTTTTTTTTAGTGGTATCAATATTTCTATAGAAAATAGAATTAGGAAAGCATATTTTGTTTTTTGGAAGTTTATACGTTCAGAACTTTACATTAAACGGAAAGGTTTCTTGGTACTCAAGTATACTTGAAACTCGTCGCCGTTCGCCTTCCACTGTTATACCGGAGGAAGCCACCATCTGGCTGTTTAGTCTCAAAATTCTGAAACGATACTGAGCGATATATCGGTTTTTCGATACCACATCGATACGAGACAAAACCGATACTGGAGTCTCAGAAGCCGATATCGATACGAGAAAAAACAGAGATTTTCCGATAGGATATCGAGAAAGTCTCGTATCGAACAGCATCACTAGTTTCAAGATTTGGTTTGGGGGAAAAGTTTATTTTGTGCTTAATTAGAAATGAATTCAGGGGTTGGATCGGAAAAGGAGTTTTTTCTGTTTATTTATTAACAATTTCAAGAGTTGGATTGAGGATGGGTTTGTTTTGTGTTCAATTGAAAATAAATTTAGGGGTTGGATCGGATAAAGAGCTTTTTCCGTATATTTATTAACAAATTGAAGAGTTGGATCGGGAAAGGCATTAATTTCTGTTTATTCATTAACGATCTCGAGGGTTGGTTTGGGGTATAGGTTAATTTTTTATTTAATTAGAAATAAATGCAAGGGTTGGATCGGGAAAGGAGTTTTTTCTCTTTACTTTGAGACTTGGATCCAAAAAGGTGGTTTCTTGTGTTTATTTATTAAAAAATTCAAAGTTTGGATTGAGAAAGGCGGTTTTTTATGTTTATTCGTAGCGATACATATTTATTTATTTACAATTGTGAACAATTGAAATTGAAGTTAAGTTATCATTTTTCATCCATTATAAAAAATATTGTCCTCTCTTTTCTTTTATATAATTTTAGATAATAGATACTATAAAGTACACAGCTTTTGAATTAATATCATTCTATATTTTAATCTGGATACTGCGTGAGACTAAACAAATAACAGTATCTCAAAGATCAAAATAAAATCTTCTTTTTTATGAAAAGCTTTATTTACTAAAACAGAAAACAAAAAAATTCGCAAATCAAAAAGAGACTTCGAAACTACCTTCTTTACGCCTCATTAGAAACAAATGTTCAATAAATTTAAGTTTGTGGTAAACAATGAAAGATAATGAATTATAATTTTTTAATTTTCTACGCAGGAAGATTATTTCTGTCTAATCTGATTGTTCTTTTTTGGTATTATGGAGTTCAACAAAACTGATATAAATTTGAATAATTGGATGGATGTGATTGGGGACCGGTTAAAATAAAACTAAAAAATAAAGAACAATAAAATAAATAAAAAGTGAGATTCATGGGGTTTAAAAAAAAAAGAGTTTTTATATTAATAAGAAAGTAAGAAAATGGACCAAAGAACATTTCATATTTATTTCTTCATTTTTATTTCCAGGTAATTATTGAATTTAATTAATGTAAGTTTTATCATTTATAATCTTAGTCTTCTTATAAATTCTCCCTGATGAGGAAGTCTAAATTGGCTTCGAAACATGTTGGTCCCCAGTAGTATAAAAAAGACGGCAAAAAGAAAGTGTGAGAAGTTGGTTTAATTGACTCTTTCTTTTTCTCCCTCTTTTTTTTCATTTTGTTGTACCTTTATTGTACATTTGTCTTTAATGAACCCTGAAGTAGATGTCTCTGAACCCGGCCACACCTTTTTATAAAATCGAATTTTAAACTATGCTATAATTAAAGACTTATTAAGTGCTGTTGAGGGCCGTGAGTCCAAAATTTCGGGTTCTGCAACTTTTTATAAAAAATTGTTCATTTAATCTAATCCGTTTTTTTTTCTTGAATTAAGGGCTCATTCAGGGCACTCGATGTACGCTAGGCTCAATCAAGCAGTCCTATTAGTTTTTTTGAAAAATAATACGTTGAAAAGAATCCTGAAGCCGAAATTTTCGGCTCTGCAATTTTTAACAAAAAATGGCTTGCGCGCTGAGTTCACATCAAGCTAAATGCTACCCCGAAGCGCCTAAATCGTCTATCGGGAGCTGTTAGACGTCACTCTTGCAGAAACTTCAAAATAAATTATAAATACGATATGTCAAATGAATTCATTTTTGGATTTTCATTATCTCATCCTTATTGTTACTATTATACTTGCTTGGTGACAAAACCGAAGAATCTGTCTCTTTTTACGTATTTCTTACGGTGTAGGTGATCTGTACAGAAAAGTACAATTTCAATCAAATTTTGAAGATTTTTATTTATTTTGAAGATTATCTGGATAAAGTTCCAAAAGCGTCGGACCTCCGATTTTGTTCTAACTATTTACACTTGTGTATTCTGAAACGCTGATTACGAATACGATAGCGAAAATTGGTACAAATTTAATTTTCATGACAAAAACCATAAAAAACTGACGAAGAACATAGTTTTTCGCATTTCTTTTAAGTAAATACAGGAAAGATCGTAAAATATTGTGAATCAAAGTTTCAGATCTCGTGAAAGCACACATTTTGCGTCTCATCCATTTTTAGCCTACGCATAATAGATTTCGAGATATGTGGACTTGAAAATGAAAAATGACAAAAATTTTATATTTCTTCAAGTATTTCCCCACAAAATGTTGGAAAGGGGTAGAGGTGTGATCTTAACTATTTCTGTGACCAGTCACAGGGGTTCCTTCCCATCCCCCACGAAATGTTGGAAAGGGGTAGGAATGTGACCTACGATATTTCTGTGATCAGTCACGGGGGTGCCTTTACGCCCCCCACGAAACGTTGGAAAGGGGTGAAGGTGTGATCTTAGCTATTTCTGTGACCAGTCACAGGAGTGCCTTCCCATCTCCCACGAAATGTTGAAAAGAGGTAGGAATGTGACCTACAATATTTCTGCGACCAGTCATGGGGTGCCTTTACGCCTCCCCTAAAACGTTGGAAAGGGGTAGGGGTGTGATCTTTACTATTTCTGTGGCCAGTCACAGGTGTGCCTTCCCATCCCCCACGAAATATTGGAAAGGGGTAGGAATGTGACCTACAATATTTCTGTGACCAGTCACGGAGGTGCCTTTACACGCCCCACGAAACGTTGGAAAGGCTAAGGGGTGTGATCTTAACTACTTCTGTGACCAGTCACAGGGTACCCTTCCTACGAGACATTGGAAAGGGTTGGAAAGGGGTAAGGGTGTGACCTTAAATATTTCTGTGACTAGTCACAGGGGTGCCTTTCAACCCCACACAAAATGTTGGAAGGGGGTAGGAATGTGACCTACATTATTTCTGTGACCAGTCACGAGGGTGCTTTTACGCCCCCCACGAAGTGTTGAAAAGGCGTAGGGGTGTGATCTTAACTATTTCTGTGACCAGTCACAGGGTGTCTTTCCTACGAGACATTGGAAAGGGTTGGAAAGGGGTAAGAGTGTGACCTCAACTAATTCTGTGACCAGTCACAGGGGTGCCTTTCACCCCCCCCCCAAATGTTGGAAAGGGGTAGGAATGTGACCTACATTATTTCTGTGACCAGTCACGGGGGTACTTTTACACCCATTACGAAGTGTTGGAAAGGGGTAGGGGTGTGATCTAAACTATTTCTGTGACCAGTCACAGGGTGCCTTTCCCCACGTGACATAGGAAAGGGTTGAAAAGGGGTAGGGGTGTGACCTAAACTATAGTATTTCCGTGACCAGTCACGGGGGTGTCTTTCAACCCCAACGAAATGTTGAAAAGGGGTAGGAATGTGACCTACAATATTTCTGTGACTAGTCGTGGGGTGCCTTTACGCCCGCCACGAAACGTTGGAAAGGGGTAGGGGTGTGGTGATCTAAACGATTTGTGTGACCAGTCACAGGGTGCCTTCCTCCACGAGACATTGGAAAGGGTTGGAAAGGGGTAGGGGTGTGACCTAAACTATTTCTGTGAAAGAAAAAGAAGAAGAAAAGAAAAATGTAAAAAAATGAAAGGACAGAACTTGCAGATTGAAAGTAACTTTCTAATAAATAAAGGTTAATATAGGCTTCGCTATAATATTAAAATGTCTTACGTTGGTGCAGGGAAATACAAGATAAATAAACGTTTATTTTATAAGGAAGCAACATAAGCTCCAAAAAGTGAGGTTTATCAATATTTTTCTCGATTTTGAACATAATCCAATAAATTTTTGTTATGAATCAGGTTTGAATCTTTATTAAAAATGTTGTTAAGCCAGTTAGATAACATAAAAAGTGTTAATTTAAAATTATTAAATAATTTTCAATATTTATTCTCAAGACAATGGCTGTAATAATCATATACGCTTCAAAGCTTTGGTAAAAAATACAAAAGTAGCTTGATATCAATGTTTTTCAGAGAGCCCCTGTGTCATTTTTCCTGTAACCTACCTAAAAAGAAAGTACACTGGAATCTTCATTTAATTGCCCTTCATTTACCGCCTCCCAAGAATTTCAGCCGGCTCGCATTCATCGATGAGGGGTCCGAAGAGCAGGGAAAGTGGTGCGGTGAGCGCGGCGCAATTACGCAGTACCGTAGCGACAAAGCGGGCAGAACCTTAACCGGATAATTTCATCAATTCGCTTCAGTTCGCTTTCAGTGTTTTGAATATTTTTATTTTGCAGAAAATTATTATGTCTATTTTGAAATTATTTAAATTAAATTCAAATTATTATTATAATTATTTCAATTGAATTTAAATTATTTAAAATAAATTATTTTGTCTATTTTATATAAATATGGTATATTTAAGGGAACGTGCAAGGATGTGATAGCTTGCGAATTTGAGTTAAGGAATAAGGTTAAAAGTTATGAAATTTTGAAGAAGAAATCGTCGAAAACAAGTGAGAGACAGAGGTGATCCAATATCCGGGCCGATCATTAAAGAGAAAGCTCTCATTTTGAACGAGAAGCTAAACGGTCCTTAAACGTTAAAAGTAAGTAAGCAGACAAACGAATATTTTAACGTGTAGCATCAAAATTTGTTCCTTATTTCAGCTACACGTTGTTTGGGCTCTTTAAAACGCTGGAAAAATATTTTTTGTTCGATATAAATAGTGGCTTTATAATTTAATATATATAATGATCTAATTTGGCATTGTCGATGTCACTCTTAATATATTATTTTGTGCTAAGCTGCAAAGTACTCTTTATGATTGTGTCATCAAGTGTCAAAAAAGTAGAAAAATACTGCATAAAAAAGGCATTCACAAAGCACGAATTGATTAAAATAATACAAATTTTCTTAATTGATATAGACGAAATGCATTTAAGAAAACTGGCAGCTTGAGCAATTTTTAAAACTTTTAGGTACTTCTTTCGAAAATATGCTTGGCTTTTCAGTGATAATTAAGTAAAGTACATTGCCATTTCATAATAAATGTGATGTTGCTGTAAATTCAATAATCTTCCAGGAGTTGTTCTAAATTAATTATATCTGTATGGAAAATCTCAATATTAATAATGATATTTTATTATAATCGAAAACATGAGAGTAAAAACTGGATAAGAACCATTTGATTTTTTCGCCCTAAAACACAAAAAATTTTTGAAAAAGTTTTGATCTCCCTGAAACATTGCAATTAATAATCTTATAATTCTACCATTTTTACTAAATTTCTTATCATGCAGTATACAAATAATTCTATTTTTTGTCCTTATCCATTTTTCATTGTCGTATACTTTCATAAATTCGTACATTCCAGTGCGAAAATTTTCAGAAATTTTGGCACATCAAAGAATACATATATTGCACATATTTAATGGGCTCGATGAAACTCTTACTATATTCTTGTGATTTTGTAAGAAAGTACGCAGTCTTAAAATTTATTAGATGGGAAATTGGATAGGGACCATTTGGTTTTTTTACCCTCAAACACAGAGAACTAGAAAAAATGTTTTTACCTCTATGAAACATTGCAATTAATGATCCCATACTTCTGCAATTTCTACTAAATTTTTTATCATGCAGTATATAAATAATTTTATTTTCGGTCCTTATCCATTTTCCATTGTCGCACACTTTTATAAACTCGTACATTCCAGTGCGAAATATTTAAGAAATTTTGGCGTAGGAAAGAATATATACATTACACATGTTTAATATGCTCAAGAAATCCTTACCATATTTCTGGGGTTTTGTAAAAAAGAACGGAGTCTTAATATTTATTAGACGGAAAACTGGATAGGGACCATTTGGTTTTTTCTCCCACAAACACTGAAAATTGAAAGAAAATGTTTTTACCTCCCGAAAATATTGCAATTAATAATCTCATACTTCTACAATTTTTACTAAATTTTTTATCATGCAGTATACAAATAATTTTATTTTCGGTCCTTACCCATTTGTCATTGGCGCATACTTTCATAAAATCGTACATTCCAGTGCGAAATATTTCAGAAATTTTGGCATATCAAAGAATACATACATTGCACATGTTTAATATGCTCAAAAAATCCTTACTATATTCTTGTGATTTTGTGAAAAAGTACGCAGTTTTAAAATTTATTAGATGGAAAACTGGATAGGCACCATTCGGTTTTTTTTCACCATCAAACACAGAAAATTGAAAAATAATGTTTTCATCTCCCTGAAACATTGCAATTGATGATCCCATACTTCTACAATTTTTACCAAATTTTTTATCATGCAGTATAGAAATAATTTTATTTTCGGTCCTTATCCATTTGTCATTGGCGCTTATTTTTATAAATTCGTACATTCCAGTGCGAACATTTTTAGAAGCTTTGGCATATCAAAGAATAATATTTAATATGCTCAAAAAATCCTCACTATATTTCTGTGATTTTGTAAAAAAGTACGCAGTTTTAAAATTTATTTGATGGAAATCTGGATAGGCACCATTCGGTTTTTTCACCCTCAAACACAGATAAAAAAAAATTTTTCACCCCCCTGAAACATTGCAATTAATGATCCCATACTTCTACAATTTTTACTAAATTCCTAATCATGCAGTATACAAAGAATTTTATTTTCGGTGTCTATCCAATTGTCATTTTTGCATATTTTTATAAATGCTGACATTGCAGTGCAAACATTTTTAGAAATTTTGGCATATCAAAGCCTAGAAGAACCTAAAACATTGGAAAGCGCAGTCTTCAAAGATTCAGAGACAAGTAAAATAGGTACTTTCGAAGTCTATTTGATTTATAGATTTTTTGCGTTCTATTTTAGTACATAAAACTTTTCAAAAGAAAGTAGATTTCATTTTGTTCTTCAAGAAATTTCAAAAGAGAGACATTAAGCAAAGATTTGTTCCAATCTGCAGGGTTGCTTACCAATACCTTTAAGATTTCTTTTCAACTATTAATCATTAACTCAGTTTACCAGAAGATATCTATTTCTATTTGAGCATAATATAGAAATTTGAGAAAGCTAGCAATTTTCAGAAATATCTCATTGTTTTGGATTATTACCCTTTTTATTTTCAGAGCTGCCACACAGTCACATAAGTCACTTTTTTGAAGGAAAAGGCCCCTTTAGTCACACTTCTCCCTCTCATTTTAGATTTTATATGAAAAAAAAGAAAATCTAAGTAATTTATGTATGGAATTAACATGCTAATCTATATTATGAAAATGCTATTCAATATTAAAATTTAAATTATTCAAATTTATGATTTTGTTGGTTTCTAGTTTCAATTGTAAGGCATCACACTAAATTTGCAGATATGAATTTGATCTGCAGCTAACTGATCCAAGGATGTATCAATCTTTTGTTTCTTATATTGATACAGATTTTCATTACTTAACTATAATAATACTCAGTATTTTTTTAACTCATTTTTCATATAAATGTATTAAATTGCTTTATTTTCACTCGGAAATTAGATTTTCAATATGCAAAGGTACAGTGTAATGTCACATTAATTATGAACTATAGGATCGATAGCAACCCAAATTCTGCAATGTACAATTGAATTGAATCAAATCAGACATATTCTGCAGACTTTAAATTTTTATTCAACATGTGCAAAAGTAATTTTATTTTGAAATAATGAACGGAAATCGTGTACTAAGTTTTTTGAATCAAAACATACCGCGTAAGGTTCATTATTGGTCAGACTTATCATAGTTATATCCCTTCTTTCAACTTTTGATGCTGAAATATATGAATTTTGATTTTTGATGAATAACTCGTAGGAAGGAAAATGAAAAAATCAAGGACTTACATTACATATATGTAAATCAGATCTTCATTTTATCCCCCTGAAAATTTTTCTTAGATCCCAAGCCTTTTTCTACCAAAACATTTACTGTAAATCCTAAATTTTTCCATTTTTCTCCCTACGAGTTATTTATCCGCGAAAATGAACAAAACCTCCAGCGTCGAATTTCAAAACAAAAATTTTCGTATTTCAGCATAAAAGTGCAAAAAAGGGTTACAATTATGAAAAATCTGAATAAAAATGATGTTGACGAGATAAGTGTTAATTTTTTAAAACTAAACATTATGTTTTTAATAAGGCTATGAAAGTGCTGGAAAATGGTTATGTTATTCAGTTGTTGTTAAAACACAATTTCAGTCCATTATTTCCTAATAAAGTGCCATTTTTGTGTATCAATGCATTTTGTTGATTAAATTTCTAAATAAATATGAAGTAATTTATTAAATTTATGTGATGAAAAAGTTCAAAAAACATTCAGTATTATTTAGTATCAGAATTTTTTAAAATTAGGTTGCAACCGACTTCGGCTGAATAAAATGGAATGCCCTGTATTTAGCTTATAATGAAATTAATTATACAATTTCTCTGAACATTTCTCGCAAAATTAATTGTAGCATTTGTGACCTACGTATTCATCTCCGAATTCGGCAATCGAATCTCATCTAATTTTTTTTTGTGAACAGTAGTCACTTTTAGTCACTTTTTGCGTTCAAAATTAGTCACTTTTTCACTTTTTTTAAGTACATTAGTCTGCGGCAGCTCTGTTTATTTTGAAGAATAGAATGATCTAAAAATGTACTATGATTGTCATCAACTACTATTCCTGTTATTTCTAAAGAAAGTCATTAAAACTTTTTTGAAACTTTATCTTAAAAAGTACTCGAACACTTCCTAAGCAATATTTGAGAAACTTTATCCGATTTTCGTTTTATGGAGTCATTATTTCTTACTTCCTTCCAATATATATATATATGTATATATAAAACCAGCTGAAAGAAAGCTTCTTTTCTTTTATCAGTTACGAAAATCAAAAGAAATACCTCCGCCGACTGCATCTGAACTCGTAACAAGTTTCAACTTCTTCAACTTTCAATTCGTTTTCGGCTGTAGTCAGATCCTCGATTAGTTGAAGAGCACTTGAAAATTTCTCGATAATTGCTAGGAAGTTTCTGTTGATGCAAGAATGAGCTAGGATAAAAAGTTTTGTAACAACTTTTCGCCTATAGTTTTCAGATAAGAATTGATGTCTCGATGGAGTTGACACAGATTTTCATGCACTGGCTTTTAGCGGTTACTTTTTGCAGCAGGAAAAATCACTCTTACTTCATTATTGGAAAATAAATTTAAAAGATCTCTCGAGAAGAGTAATATCATTTTCTTCTGGTAAACATAAAGCATTAAATATTTCTTGATTTACCTTAATATGTATAAATATTGTGATTAACAATCTATTTTCACGGTTCACCTAAAGACGGATCCATAAACAGATAATGTAGTTTCGTATAATTTAACATTTTTGAAAAATTCAGAATTTCCATTTTACGCCAAACGACACAAAATACGTAAAGAAGTCTACAGAAGGAATTATAGATTTTCAAAATATTTATAATTTTGCTTTCAGCCATTTTTTGATAGGAGTCGGAGTATTTGTCTTGTCCATTGAAACGCAAAATATGAACACAAATTTTATAGAGGAGTTGTGGCTTTTAAAAAGCCCTACAAAATTTGTTCTAACTCTTTTCCAACAGAATTCGTCTTTTTGATTTATCTATAAAAAATTCTATGAAAAAATCGAAATTTCCAATTTTATGCCAAACAACACGAGACACTGTGGGGCAAAACTGAGTTTTCTTGGCCAAATTAGTCTACAGGTCACAATTTTCATCCGATTTGGACATTATTTTTTTAAATTGAAGCCGATTAAATTCTGCAGATTACCTTGAGGCCGATTAAAAAACTTTTATTAAAAGGAAACTGTGTAAATAAGAATATTGAAAAAGGTATTTTCCACAAATTCATTTTTTGACTTAGAAAAAAAACTTGTATAAACTTAGAGTCAATCAAAAGGAATGCAAAGGCATCAAAAGAACGTAAATAATCAATTTTATGATTATAATTTAATTTTTAAGAGTAAATTTTATATATAATTACACAAATCTGAGATTGGTGCACAAAAAACAAATTTTTCTCGAGTTTAATTGCTGCGATTTGATATTTAAGAGTTATCCAGAACGAAAAATCTATAAATGAATGATTTGTATTGTTACAAACAAATTATGTAAACTAATATTGAAAGCTCATATTAAGAAAGCCTCAAAAAGAGTTGAAGAAAATCACAAACACATTGGATGCCGAAGCAGAACAACTTTTAGTCAAACATGATAACGAAGATGCTTAGTCAACATATAATTACAGACTTATTATAAATAAAATGTACGTACATAAAGAAATGCAGTGATTTGAGTACAAAAAGAATTATTCCGCTGTGCAGAAGCGTCAAACTTCAAGAATTGTTCAATAAATTCCTTTATAACCAGAGCAATTATTGATTTATGGCATTGTTCGTCACTAGGTGAAAATTTTATAAAAAATTGCAGCAATTTTCTTCGAAAAAGAATATTTTCATGTGCAGGAACAGTTTTCAAAAATTGCATAAATTATGATTCAAAGCGTAAAAGATTAGAAAATCAATTTTTTTTTTATTTGGAAAAGGCCAAGCGTGACTATTCGTAAATGGAATGGACGTTTTTTTGAGTTGGAACAGGCAAGAATAGTTTTCAAAATCAAATAAATGAAAACTCAAAGCCTAAAAAATAAGACAATTCATTTGTTCAAGTTGGAAGAGGCCTGGCGTGATTATTTGTAAATAAAATAATCATTTTTTGAGCTGGAACAGGCAGGAATAGTTTTAAAAATTAAGTGAATTAGAATTCAAAGCATCAAAAACGAGAAAATCTTCAAGTGAAAAAGTCATATTTTTCTTCTCTTTCAAACTGAAAGCTATCAACATTGAACAATTTCAATTTCGATGCTGTCATACTTAACAAGTGTCAGTACTCATCATTTTGAACTGAATTTCTTAAATTTTAAATGTATAAAATTGAACACTTATAAACCCGAAACGTTAAAAATTAAATAATTTTTTTATTTTTAGTGCTTCAAATTATAAAATATCAAATCAGGATCCTTCAATATGGAGAAATTTAAAATGGTATTATACAATTGAAAATTTGTTCATTGAATACTTTACAAATTTAACAATTCCAAAAATAATAATAAATTCTACATTCTTGTCTTTTAAGTAGTCAAGAGGACTCTATTGTGAATTTGAAAATTTTCTAAATTTTCAAAGTCGAAGCTTCTAAAATTTCAAAATTTTCAAATTGGAATCGTTGGAATCGAAAAAAAAAAAAAAATAGTTTCTTGTAATGTCAAGTATTAGTTGAAGTTGATGGATATATTTTTTGAATAAAAATTGATGAGGATTCTTGCTAAAAATTGAAGAGTTTTAAATTTTAGGCCCTGAAAATCAAATTATTGTAAAAACGTTCTGAATTAAATAATTTCAAATTTGAAATTAGCAGTTTAGTAGATTTTCCATTAAAAAAGTTCAAATTTGAAACCATTTATCTATGTATGTTTGAATTTAATTGCCTAAACAGTAAAAATTCTACGAATTTCTAACGTTTTAAATTATGTTGCAAAGCTAAAACTCAAGATCGAAATTATAGCATTCAAAAATTAAAATTCAACATTCTAAATTTAAATGAACAATAATTAAAGAAATCGTTTAACTATTCTCTTAATTTTAAGTGGCTTAATTTCGAAGTCCATTTAGAATTTTCATTCTTCCTAGAAGCCTTAAACAATTTATCAAGTCCAAATTGAAATTATTTCAATTTTTATCTCTTATAATTGTTTAACTATTAGAGGTTTGGATTTGAAAAATTATTTTCACACTGACTTAATTTGAAATCTTTCAAGCATTCAAAACCCTATTTGTTAAATTTTTTGATTTGAAAATGAACGATTAAATATTAAAGGACTCGGAAATAACATAAATATTGCTCTAATTAAACTGAAATTTTTTAAATACACAAATTTAAGTATTGTGTATTTTTTAATATAATTTATTTATGAAAATGTCAATTATCAATCATTAGCATTTCTTAGTGCTAGATAAAATTTTCATAATACTATATATTGGAGTAGTCTCAGTTAAATAGGACTTTTGCACAAATGAAAATATAAAATTTTAAATATTTTTGAAATGAAATTCGTTTAGATAAAAATAAATTATTCATTCGTAGAGTTTTTACTATTAGGTAACTCAAATATCGAATCGCAGTAATTA
>JAUMHM010000078.1:4113608-4133190 GCA_032362435.1 Melikaiella ostensackeni
CCACACAAATCTGTCTTGATCCCCAAAAATATCCTCACCCCCTTGTCAAACACTCAATCTCTCACTCAATCTCTCAATAACAAACCCTTCTACACACTTCCACAATCCACTCACGTCATAATTCGCCACAAATATCCAAAAAAACTCAGCATCAAAATTCACCGCTACCTCACACTTTCATGCCGGAAACGAAAGTCGGGAGCTTTTGTTACTTATTTCGAATTTCTGGTGCGATAAACAACAAATTTGGTTTAAAAAATTTTAATTTCAGGATATTGCAAACTTATTTATGTTCATCTTTGGATTTATATCCAAAGATGGTTTAAATTCTTTTTTTTGAAATCCCACTCTTCAACAACATAATTGCTTCGTTTCGTGGATTTTATTTATCGGTAATGTTTGTTCATAACTTTCAGCAACTTGTGTCACGAATAGTTCAATAAATTTATTCAATTCTTAAATATTTATGATTGTATGTTATCTAATTCCTTGTAAGGGGCTCAATGAAATCTTCATAATAAAGCACCCTAAAATTATTTAAGGCTGTTTTACCTTTAAATTAAAATTTTGTGGCAAAACTTCGAAATGCTTCATTCACAGCGAAAATATATATTTATATACTTCATCAGTCAATTTGAAATCTTCAATGATGTTCATGACGGCTGAAATATTCGTTCTCGAGCCAAAAATTGAAAAGAACTTCTAATTTAAAATGTTAATATTTTTGCTTTCTCAGTCCATAAAAGAGTCATGAAGTGCAAACAATGTTGTCATTTTTTGTAGAACATTATAATTTAAACAAATAATCACCTATTTAAAATTATCAAAATACACTCATAACGCGACTCTCTGCGCATATACTTTTGTACGTGCTGGGTTCAGAGATTATATATGGGGCCCTGAGTGTTTACTCAATCGTCGCGTTAAATCCGGTTGAAACTAGATTTTTAATAGCCTCCGAATCGTGGCCAATCAGATCCGAAGCTTGCCACGAATTGCTAGATGAGTGTACTAAAAAACTTCATTTTAGAGTCATACATTTTCCTATTTTTAGCAGAAAATCGTATTTACTCATAAATGTGTGTAGAAGTTCGCAATTTTCTGAAATAATATATGACAAACTCCAGTCAGCTTTTGCAAATTACAGACATCACATTCCGTCTACTTTTTTTCCTAAACCTTCTTTTTCTTCTTAAATCTAAAAAATCCCCTTAAACACCTAAAATCGAGAATATTGACCCAATTTCCCCTTTTATAAAAAAGTTTCTATTCATTTTTCATGAATCATAAACAGAAATTCAAGGCATCAGAAAAAAAGACGCTTTGAAAGGGATTCTTTTCGTTATTACCAGTTTCAAATATTTCCTAAACGACATTTTGATCATTTTGCTTGAAACAGGGTCTTAAACGCTTTAAAACCTTATATTTCAAGTAAAAATATGGCATTTTCAACAAAATAGATGAGCTTTCAACCTGAAAATATGAATTTTCAACCGAAAAGGTAATTTTCAATCGAAAAAAAGATGAATTCTCAACCAAAGATATAATAGTAGACTTTTTAACCAAAAATAGCTGAATTTTCGTATTGGGTATGTACCTGCACATGTGCTCGTGTAATCCATGTGTGCAAGCGCCTTCTCATTCGCTTGAGAGTAAGGGGCACTGATGACGGAAAGTTGACATGGTACAGGTCCGACTGTATTAGCTTTTAATTTTTTTTTTGAAAAACTTCGATACTTTGATTTCGATACTTTAGTATCGATGCTTTTTTGTTCGATACGTATCCGAATTGAAATGATAGTTTATAAATATACTTTACCAACTTTTGGCGACTGTTTGATCTTTTACACAACTGGTCGTATAAATCATGAACTAAGAATACATGGTCTAGCCATCAGCCCTCCCGCCTTTGTCATTCGTTAACTGATCAAGATTCATAATTCACCATTTAATATAGTAGTTATGAAGTTCAGAACTGTGAATCTGTTTTTACAAACAAGAAATAGATCAAATTTACATTGAATTTTTATGATTTTCGTCGAATTTTTCTTATTTTCTTCGGATTTGTTTAATCTCACTCCGATTTGAGTGGAATAAATATAATCTTTTTAGATTTTTTGAATTCGGAATGGAATAAAGTTTAAATTAAATATTAGAAGAAAAAACGTGTGAGAATTTGCAATCACTTCAATTTATAAAACATTAGACATTTAAAAGTATACTAATTTCGAAACCTTGAATTAACAAAATTTAAAATTTGAGGCCACACAAGTTCAAAATTCATGCAAATATAAACTTCTCTCATTAGAATATAATCCAAGTTGACAAGTTTAATTGTTCCGAAAAAGTATTTTAAAACCAGATTTAGAATCCTTCAAGCTGAATAACATTGTTAAGAGATTGTGTAAACGTAAACTTTACAGTTTGTTTCGGTTGTGCGTATATGTATTTACTATATATTTATTGTGAAATTTTACCTTGAGAAATGACAGTTATGATATGAATCTTTTTTATAAACGCCTATTCTGTACATAGAAAATTATATATAACATGATCACAAGTTCATATATACGGGACTAGTGCAATAAGAAAAAAATTAGAAAGAAAAAGAAACTAGTCATGAACTTTATTTGCTATAATGTGAACATTACGTCTCAAATTATTTGTAGAAAAAAAGTCATTACTTATTGTTTATTTAATTACTTATTTTAAAAGAAAGTGATATACACTTTTCGAAAACTCAAATTCGTAATTTTGTGTTAAAATATGCCTTGAAAATTTGTATCTGAAAGAAGGGGACGATTAAAAATAGAAAGTTCAAAGATAGTTTTGGCAGAATTTGAAACAAAAATTTTCTCAAATACTTGAAATATCTTTCATCAAATTCGTATCACACCTGCGTGTACACTATGTTCATTCTATGTAAACTATGTCCATTCATTTATTTATATTTTTAAATGTAAACGAGGATCTTTTCTTTTCCATTCTTCAAAATATATTTTAAAATAAATTATATGCTGTATAAATTTGTGTTTAATATATATATTTTCTTATGCAAAAACTAAAAATATGTCGTTTTGTGTGCACCTAGAGGTTATGTTTTTGATCATACACGTATATATATGTGCACGGATATCAAAATGTTATATTGCCATAATACAGGCTATGATATTGATATTTTGTATTTATTTCATTGTATCCTTTGAAACGTAAAAAAATCCTTCCTATTGAAAATGTATAGATTAGAAATATTACAAAAAATATTTTTAACTACATTTTTAATTATGTATGGCACAAATTACAAATTTGTATGGATTCACAACTTTCACGATTTACTACATTTTACTTTATTTTATTTTTAGTTTATATTTTACTTCAAATCTTCGTCCATGGTGTTTACTTCATTATACTCAAATTGAATCTAGAGCTATTTCTTGCACCATATGGTGGCTGTTTATCCGAAGCTTCCTATTAGTTCCCCTTTTTTCAGACGCGCATGGCTAGACCATGTATTTTTAGATCATGGTATAGTATAACTTCTTACATGAAACAGCACACACAGTGTTCAACATGCTTGAATGCATTTCTGCCTACGTCTGAGCGAAGTAGTGATGGGCACTGCTTGGACCGACTGTGGTAATACCTGACTTGACCGGTAATGTCCGGTCATGACGGTAAAAGTTGTTCAAACGCGGTGAAATCCAAATATCTCCATCAGGAAAGTTTTTTTTATAGAGAAAAGTGGTTTACTTGTTAGGGCATACCCTATGCTGAACTTATACAAAAAGGTATTCGGCTCTCAATGTTCCGGTTATTCTCAAAATAATAAAAATTCCAAAAAGCTGAGCATAGCAGACGACACTTTTGACAGTTTCACGCGATTTTCGAGGGGAATTTGAAAATAACAATTTACAAATTGACAAATTAAATTGAAATTCTGTTGCATTTATTAAGTCATATATTTGAGTAATAGTAGTGTGCTAAGTTATCTTGAATAACATTTCAATGAATATGACACTAAAACATTAAGTACTGTGTATCGTATGGATTATATTCCCTAAATGAAAATACTGTCTTTTTTTTCTTTAAATAAAATAAAATTGATATCTAATTATTATGAATTTAGATTGATCAGTAATTTGTATAAATAATTTATCATTTGTTATTATTTATATGTGAAGAAATTCAATCATGCAATCATTATAATTAAAAATGGGAACAATGAAAATGAAATAAAATTGAATTCTTCGGAAGGTTCACAAGAAAAAGAATAGTTTAAAACATTTTTTAATATTATTTTTTTTGGAATTACGAAAATTTTTGTAACAATTCTCAAATTTACACGAATTTTTCTATAATTATTTTTTCTTTTACATAAAAAAAGAAATAAAGAAAGCTTGAATGTTATTAAGAAATTTCATTTCACACGAACAGTCTTGAAAGAAAATTATAATAATGAATAGAAAAAGGAATTGCACGACTAATTCAGTACCCTTACATAAACAAAAAACTTAATTAATTTTTGATCTTTTGAAGCCTCGCCCTCTCATGTGAAAAGTATTCCAGGGTAAGACTTCAGAGAAAACAAAATCTCGTTTTTTTCGACTACCCTAATACGTATCATATGATATTATATTATTGGATTTGAATTTAATTAAACGTTCTCCAAATTCAATGTAAGGAACTGAATTTTTTCGGAAGTATTTTATTGTACTTCATTTAAGTGGTTGACTTTAACAACTAACTTGGCTTTCAATGAATGCACAGCACATGCAATTGGAGCTATAGGAAAGTTTTCGCACACATGGTGCTCCACCAAGCCCTAGGATCTTGGATTACTTAGGGTTTCCAAAGTAAGGAAAAACTGAATATGATCCTTCCCGAAGTTTTAGATTAGACAAACACAGTAAAATCTCATCCGTTTCCCCGTTCTTTAAAACTTGTCCGATTTTCCGAACGAAACTGATGGTTATCCTCGTGAAAATAAAGACCAAAAAAAGACCGATTCCAAACCGCTTGCAGACAGGGTTTGAACTTTTTCTGGTATGCACATCTCAGCCTGTACCTGGCTTACTTTTATGGTATTGAAATAGATACTACTCTCTCTGTCTGGCACATAGCTCTGTATCTACAGACTCTCTGGGTGGGGCGAGGGGCAAATAAAACGTGGTCTTTTGGGGACCAGAATATGACTGTTTAAGACCGCTTTGAAACCAACGTCTATACCTGCTTTCTGTAATCTTTTTTCGATCTTTATTTTCACGAGGGTAAGGCGTATTGAGTTTCATTATTATCTGAACATAGATAATGTACGTCGAGAAGATTTGCAACTGCGTGCAAGTTACTAGTGAGATGGCTGACATCTTCGAACAATAATTTTCGAAGGAGTGATGTATCACGAAATACTGTCGATGTTGGTTGCAGGCTAGCAGAGATGTGTTCTCTAATCTTATTTTGATAGTGCTTCACATCACTCAAAAGTATGTCCTGACCTTTTGACTGAAAGTACCCAGTTTTAAGGAAGAACGGCCGCAACCGTCTCCGCCAAAAGTTTAGCCCAGGCAGCATTCATTCAACGTGTAGTCGATGCTGCGTGGACAACGAAACTTTTCGATCTCCGTAAAGTACAGTCTCACGCACACTTAGGAATTGGTGTATGCCAATGCAAATTACTTCTGCGCCCGACAGCTATTACCACAGCGGCAACGTCACAACTCAGACGTTGCAACTCAACTACTGTCGCCCCCAAGCCCGTTTTTTTCAATTTTTCTCTCGGTCATACAAATAAAAACTGAATTTCTTTTTCAATTATCTCTACACATTATTGTGCATTTTTTAGTATAAATTCAACGTTATTTATTGAAAATTAAACAAAATTACCGATTCCGGGTTTTCCGGTTTCCCGCTCCAGTGTATGTCCACCCTGAAAATGATGTGTGATTAACTGAAGGAGAATGAGATATACATATGAATGGACAAGCAGTGGACAAGCTGGATTCCACGAGGAGAACAATTTTATCCAATTTGGATTATTTACGCATGCTGGAGGTACACCAGAAGTAAAAGATGCAGTTGCATACTGCCTCCAAAATCTGATCTAAAATAAAGCAAATTGTTTATCGTACCAAATATTTGCTTGATTATTTAAACGGCAAGGTACTTAC
Organism: Melikaiella ostensackeni; assembly: GCA_032362435.1. Lineage (NCBI taxonomy): Eukaryota > Metazoa > Arthropoda > Insecta > Hymenoptera > Cynipidae > Melikaiella > Melikaiella ostensackeni. Next base: position 4,119,773 of record JAUMHM010000078.1, read on the forward strand.
TTTCTCAGCCTCATCAACTTCGCTATTTACAAAACTGTTATTATGCGAATAAGCTGACGATGCAAAACTGCAATTATCACCCTCATTCTCTTTTTTGCTGAGTTCGTCCTCTTCCTCTTTTTTTCAATATTCGAAACTACTACTCCTGCAGTTTCTTTTACCATCAAAGCAGTAGCGGTACATTTTTGAGCCAGATGCCTTGCCACCCTGGTAACGTTTTTTTGCAAATACTGCTTTGCAGTAATTGCATTGAATTTTGTTATCCTCCAAAGTAGTGCAATGCAAAAGTACCAAGTGGCCAGGATACATTTTGAACTATTAAAAAATTTGATTAATTATTCAGAATCCATCAAGCATGACAAGAGCTTTTTTCATAAGAAAACGTTCAAAACTTTTCGTAGGAAATGCAATAACCTAAAAAATTATGAAGATTGTCTTTCTCAATGAAGACAATAATTTCTTAATGAATTACTTATGCTATTCGCGGCAAATATAAACGAAATGAAAGTAAGTGTATGCTTACTTATTTAAAGGACATTAATTATTTAAAAATGTGAATAAATCAATAAATGTGATACTGTCAGCTTTTTCGCCGGTGATCAGCTGACGTCAACGATGTAAACAAATAAACGTAACCTCTAACTTGATGAAACGTCGTGATCAAACGTCTCGTCTCGCAGTCTTGCATTTCGTATTTTCAATTGAATTTTTATTGCAAAATTGCTTGCTTTGCTTATTAGAGTGTTGTTTTAATATGCTTTAGAAAGTTTCCGCTGTCGCTGAAAATCGTGGGAAAAGTATAGAGACCTGATCTATCTTTCCGATAGTGCTGCCGCCACCGAAAATTTCGGCGACCCTGGCAAAAGTAAGGTGAGCAAGGCTCGAGATCCATTGTAAACAGTGTAAAACAGTGTGTAAGCATTTATGTATAATATAAGAACTGTGCAAAATTTTTAGGACTTATGAGAACGTTTATAATTTTAATTGATTTTGCACTGTTTCCAATGGATTTGGAGCTTTGGTCACCTCACTTTTGCCATGGTCGCCGCAATTTTCAGTGAAATCAGCGCCATCCAAAGATAGGTTAGGTCCCTATTGGTAGATTTTTAATATCACCAGATTCAGAAGAGATTATTTTTGTTTGGATACGGCACACCTGAAAGCTATCTATAATTACCTGCCTGACCAGTCTTCACATCTTTCAAGCTCCTTAGCAACCCCAATCAACGCATTGTTCACCAGCCAATTAGAGTGCATCTCGTTGCTAAAGAAGACAACAACGTTCTGCGATTCTTCACCTTTCGTCGTGCAGCTTCCGGAGCTTCACCTTGTTTTAACTGACTCTCTAAAAAGTGAATTTTATTGTGTGTTATTGAGTGTGATTTTGAACCTAAAATCGATTCCTGGAATTCGTCTAGTCCCCGAAGAAGATTTCTTTCGGTAAAGTTCCTTTTTCTGAATTCAGAAAGGATAATTTTCCTGATTTTGTATGGCCCTTTTTCTCAGTTGTTGTGTGAATTAATTTCTTCTGATTTTATTTTGGGGCATACAAAATATTGGGAAATTTCCTGGATTGGATTGATTTTACTGACTTTTGTATCCTCGATTTTAGTGATTTATTGAGACTTTCTCAAATTGATTTCTTGTGTTTAATTTTTCCTTGTTTTTTTCCTCCATGTTTTTGAGACCTTTCCTGAATTTAAACTTTCTTTATTCATGAATTTCATTGTATTTGAACCACTTCTGTTTTCCTAAGTTTGTTCAGACCCACTTTTAAATTATTTTAAATACTATCTTAGGTTAATGAATTATTGAGACCCCTGTGTTAGAATTGTTGTTTTATGAACCACAATTTAATTAAACCTAAATCCTATATCGATAGATCTTGGAAATCCGAACGAAAGATCCTAAATTAAATTTGTTACTTTAGTATTTTGTTATTTTGTCCGAAATTTTGTGTAGTCCTCTGTTTTGTCCCCCCAACGCTTCCCTGTGAATTGTTTAATTCAAATATCGTATCAAATAAACCGACCTCCAAGTTGATAATAAAAGATTGTTAAATATAATGTCTAGGACTTATGAATTTAACGTAAGTAAATTAAAATATAAAGGAATCACCCCCTCTACCATTATCTAGAACTAGAGGCTGAGCTAGTGTCAATTTTTTTCGGTTCACTGAGAATTTGAATTAATTTCCATTTTGTTTAAAAATTTCTTTTAAATCTAATATAGAATTATGTTGATCTAAGAAAGACCTGGCGCCCGTTTCTCACTTTAAATAAATAGTAAGTTTAAATTTATGATAAAATATATTAGTTCTTGAACCGAGTACTATTTCGACATTGAAAATAACATTATAACAGTAACTAAAATATAGATACAAGTGCGCAACTTGAAATTCCAATAATTGTATGCTCTAGTGTCAATTTAATATAATATAAATTTATTATCGATACGGAAAAATCCAGTAGTCGTAAAAAAACTTTAAAAATATTGTCCTAGAACGTAAGGTCATTCCTTCCGTATAGATTTCTTTGAATTTGAGTTTTCTTTAATATATTTAGTGGAATCTTTCACCCGAAATTGCTCAGGAAATGAGCTATTTTCGAAAACATGAAACTTTGTATAAAAAATTGATGTTTAACAAAATCTCATAAGAAAGGGTCATCGTCAGAAAGCCATAATTTCGGTGCTATTAGAGCTTACACATTTTTTTTAGATCTACTTAAAATTGAGTTTCCTTTAATTAATTCAGGGACGACTATCACCAATAATGCATAGAAAACGAGTTACTTCACAAAAACTAGAATTTAAAAAAATTATTTCCGCTCAAAATCGACTTCTGAGGGCCTTAACGCCGAAATTTTTAGGGAAAGAACATTCGATTTTGATTTTTATAGCGCATCATACAATTAAGTTTTTGTACAGGTATTTGGGACTTGTGATGAACTAGAAGGAAGCAATTTTCAAAAAAATAATTTTTTCTCACTTTTTTCACCATTTTTCCAAAATATTGAAGAGTTTCAGTTCTCGTCGATATTCAGCACCTAGAGCACATTTTTGGATGCTAAACTAAATGGTTTAAGCCAAAAATTCAACTTTTAACGTGTTTTCATGAAAATACATTGATTAACTTCTTTGAACAAATGAAAAATTGAGTTTTCTCAAAAAGGGCCGAAGCGATTTTTTTATTTTTGTGTCAGAGTAATGGTGAGACATCCCAGAAGTTCAGACAGAAGCAAAATTGGAAAGTGCAAGCCCCTTTGCGTAGAAGCCAATCAAGACCCTCATTTTTCATTGAAAATACAATTTATCTTAAAAATTATTCTAATAATCTACAAGCGTACGCAGCTTATTCATTTCGACCACATCTAACATATTCCATTCGCAGCATGAAGTTGGTTTGCACAGATGCATTTTTTTTTAAAATGGTAAAGCTTAGAAACACATGAGTGTTAATATTGTTCAATTTCGATTGAGACTAAAGACATAATGATTTATTAATTATAAGGCTAAATTTTGCCAAATTCAATAACTTGGAAATTGAAAGTATTTCAAATTAAACTATTTCGCAATCAAAGTTCTCAAAATAATACTTACAATGTTATCAACTGTAAGTTTTTGTTTTTCTAAACTGAACTAGTTCGAATGGAAAATTTTCAAAATTGAATAATTTTCAATTATAAGGGTTTTTAGATTTAAACAATTTCGAACGATTTCAAATTAAGAACATTCAAAATTGGATCTGAGATTAAAAATTGGATAATCGTAAAATTTCGAATTAAAAGGATTCGAAGTTTCTCTCCGATTTCGAAATTGAAATGGAAATTGTAATGGAATTGAAATTATATAATTTCTATTCAAAAACGTTCAAAATTGAATAATATCAGATTAAAATTTAAAACAGGACAATTTTAATTTGAAAGGGTTCAAAGTCGAGAAGTCCATAATTGAATAATTTCAAATTTTATATTCGAAAAATTGAAAGGAGTTTAAATAATTTCAAATTTATAAAGTATTTTAAATTAAGCCATTTTCAAAAAAATTTTCGATTTATTTGCGAATTATGAAATTGTGAATAATGTCAGATTAAAATGTTTGCAAAAGGACAATTTCGAATTGAAAAAATTTGAAGTGGAATAATTCTTAATTTAAAAACGTTCACAATTAATAATTTTAGATTGAAATTCTGAAAATAGGACAACTTCAAGTAGAAAGTAATTTAAGTTTGATCATTTTCAAACAAAAGCGTTATGAATTGAACATTTTCAAATGAAAAGCTCTCAAAAAAAGAATGATTTCAAATTTATAAAGTTTTTAAAATTAAACAATTTTCAACTTCAGAATTTAAAAATAGGACAATAAACATTCATAATCCCTCAATTTGAAATTGAATAACTTTGAATTTGAAAATTTCAAAAATGAAAATTTTCGAATTGACTTCAAAATTATAAAATTTTGAACGATTCTAAATTGAAAACGTTCCAAATTAAATAATTTTCGATTCAAAGTTTGAATATTGTATATTTTAAAATTTTAATGGAATAGTATCGAATTGAAAGCGTAATTTGCTCTATTAATTAAAGTTTAGAAGCTAATTGTAAAGTGAAACCATGTTAAATTGATAAAATATGAAATTCTTTTAGATCAATTTTAAATCTTCGAAATTGTACAACAAATTGAAATTAATATTGAGAAATTAAGCATTCAAAACCAAAAATCAATGAATTTTACAACTTCAAAGTGGATCACTTTCAAACTTGAAGCGTTTAAAATTGATACATTTTTTATCTAAAATGCTACAAAATTGTACAATGTCAAATTAATAGCCTTCAAAATTTTAAATTCACAGCTTTCAAAACATAAAAATAGAAATTTTTATGTCTTTTTTTTCAAAATTGAGCGTTTTATTTTTAGGGCAATGAAAATTTAGCAGATTCGAAATGAAACTTTAAAAATTGTGCCCATAAAATAGGAACTTTTAAGGGTGAATATTTTTTAATTTGATATATATCTTTAAAATTGAAAACTTCATTTTCAAATCTACAAAACTTAAAAAACGTTTCAAATTTATGACGCAATATAAAAATTGAAAATATAGGAATGAAACATTCAAAATTACTAATTTAATACTGATGCGTATTGCATATTTGAAATTTAATTACTATTTTCTATATAACAACTTTGAATTGAAATCCTGCACACTTGAAAAATTTCGAAGAAGCATTAAAAATATTTTAAAAGTAGTTTTCCAATTTTCTAAGCCTCTTTCAAAGTTGATCTGTAAAAAAATAAAAAAATGTTGCCTTAAGAGTGAAATTATGCAAGAACTATCAGGCATGAAAAGTTGAATTATTTTTTGATAATGTTCTAAATTGAACATTTCAAACTCACTGTCACTCAAATTATTTTCTTTTCTTTGAAATGATTAATCTGTACAATTTAAAATTGGAATATGAACAAAAGTGCATAATTTTATGCTCTGATTTGAATTTGGATTTCGTGCTTGAAATATTAAGGCTCATGACATTTTAATCTATCCCTCGATTATAAATAATATGAGTTGCGAAAATAATGCTTCAAAATTTTGAAATAAAATATATATATATATATAGCCATAGGTGTGATTTACCGTGGTTCTACTGGGAGCATATGTCATTTTCGGATGTCAGTCGCTCCCAGGGGGACCCTGCGGTGACTGTTTTTTCAAATTCAATTTGTTTGTATGTTTCTATTAGAATATTGAATTTCTGTTCCCTGCACACTTGAAAATAACCTCATTTGTGATAATTGTTTCTGCCAAAGAAGAATATTCGCAAGAATTAAACTTCGAACGTTATTATCCTGCCTGCACTTTTTTAAGGTGCTATAAGCAAAGTACATACATAAAGCTTCACTCGGCTGGAATATATGTTGACTCAAATCGTAAAAAAGGAGAATCGCTTCCTATCAAATTTAATAATCTTTCACCTCTATTTTTTTTATTTTTATATTTTCGCATGTACCCGCTCGATATCATATAAATTGCTAAAACCGATTTCACGTACTCTTCCAAAAAATTGAAAACTAGAATAAATGAACGTCATTAATTACATTTTTTAAAATATTACACTAAAGTCGATTTTAATCTTAATTTAATAAAATATTGATAAACTATGTATAACTAGCAATATTATACGCCCGCTACAATGCGCGGGAGACATTGCATTGCCAATTAATAATATACGAATATAAGACAAAATTATTATGATTCCAGTTGTAAATTGTACAATTCAATCACTTACAAACAATTATAACTTGAGAGGCATTCAGTTTGAAATTTCAGTTTAGGACATTAACAAATTTAAAATCGTTTCTAAGATAACAATTTTTTATTTTTTCACACATTAATTTGGAAAGGGGCTTGGAAAATTAGAAAGCTGCTTCAAAAACTTTTAGTTTTTAATGCTTTTTCGAAATTCTTCAAGTCTGCAGAATTTCAATTTAAAGTTACATAGTGAAATATTTCAATTTCAATTATGCATCAGTAATAAATTAGTAATTTTGAATGCTTCAATCCGACAATTTTAATTTTAATATTCTGTCGCAAATTGAAAATGTTATTTTAGTTTTGTAGGTTTGAAATTGAAGTTTTTAATTTTGAAGATATCTAACTGAAAAATGTTCACCCTTAAGCGTTCCTATTTCGTATGTATAATTTTTAAAGTTTCATTTTGAATCTGCCGAATTTTCACTGCTCTTAATATAAGACTCTTAATTGTGATAAAAATGGAAATTTTAACGTTTTGAAATCTGTAAATTTGACTTTTTATATGTTATAAATTTGATACTTTCAGCACATTGAGTTCAAATTTTTTGAATTCTAAACGCTCGAAATTTGAAAATGGTCATTTTTAAAGTTGTAAACTTGATTAATTTTCAGTTTTAAATTCTCAGTACTAAAATTTTATAAATTGGTAAGGCAAAGAATGAAAACATTCCGTTTTTATAGCTTGCAAGTCTTTGAAAATTTACAATTTTAAATATTCCTCATTCACAGGTTGTTTAATTTTGAATGCTTTGATTTGAGATTTATTCAATTATGTAAAGCTTTTAATTTTGAATTGTTTACTTGCAAACGTTTTAATTTGTACTCTTCTAAAGTCCTTTTATTCACCCTCAAATACAACCCTCTAATCAATGTGCGATATATTTTTATAAACTTTTAAAATAATTTGGTATTGTCCTTATAGAGAAAGATTATGAGAAATTCAGTTTAGGCCTGTAATGATTTTCCTATAATGAATTTCCTATAATTTTTTTGCGATTATAGGAAAATATTATAGGAACTATTATTGGAAAATAATGACAGAAAAATCAGTATAGAAATAAATAATACCAAAATATTGAAAGGATTATTGAAAAAAGTTAAGAAAACTGTAAATAAATGATTAATTTTGGACCACTCATATGAAAGTACATAAAAATTGTGATATTTATGAGAATTCATCACATTTTAGAGAGTTCTCTTTATAAAAAAGCTATAATGAAAGTCAAATACTGTCAGTATTATTTTTATACATCATATTATCCCAAAAGATAGTCAAAATATACAACACATTGATTAGTGATGATCTAGGAAGAAATGACCAAAAAATGTTAATGAACTTCACTAATATATTCTAGAAATGTCTTAGGGGATGGTTTTTGAGGATGAATGAATAATAGTTCAGGTAGAGTAAAAATGATGAAATTCGTGAATTTAAATTTGAAACTCTACAATTATGGACGTTTTAATACAACTATTAGCTTTCAACAAAAATTAACATCAGTAAATTTATTTATTCAGGAATTTAGTTCGAAATGTTGAAAGCCTACAATATGGTACTAATGTAAATTAAAAACTACAAAATTCTGGACATTTCTGGTTAAAATTAATTTTTGAGCTAAGCATTGGTATAAAATCTACTTTTTTATGGAAATTTTTTGTGTACTAAAAAAGAACACCCAAAAAGTTCACTGTTGTGTATATTCATTGTACATTTCTCTCTAATGAGCCGAGAAAGCGGGTAGTCTCAAAGTTTCTTTTGAGTTGTAAACTTTCTGGGTGTTCTCTTTTAGTACACAAAAAATTCTTATAAGAAAGTAGATTTTATTTCGATCTTTAAGAAATTTTAAAAAAGAGACATTAAGGAAAGATTTTTTCCGATCTGCAGGGTTGCCTATGAGTACTTACGATTCTTTTAATTGATGTTCTTAATGATCAACTCATTTATAAAAAGATATCTATTTTATTCGAACATTGTCCACAGATTTGAGAAAGGTAGTCATTTGTAGAAACGTGTTCGTGAGTTCGGATTATTACTTTTTTCATTTTTGAAAAATGGAATAGTCTGAATAGATTGGTTCAAAATCAATCTACATGAGCATTGGTTTTAATTATTTTTTGAACTATAAAATATAATTATTTTCAAATGATACATTATTTTGAAAGATTTGAAAATGAAACCAAGCCAGTTTTCAATGATTCGCTGTACGCTTTCAATTCTAAGTTGTTCAATATTAAACGAATCCATTCTGAAATAGTTTAATGTTGAAAGCTCCAAGCCGAAAGCTGATTAAGAAGTAAAATTTGAAAAATTTTAATTCACACTATTCAAATATTTGAAAAGGGAAAAGTCATACAATAAATTAAAATGAAAAATTTATCAAGTAAAAAAAGATTAAAGAACCCAAGTAAAATGTCAAATATATTTATTTCAAAAATATTAGTTTCCAACTATTAATATTATTTCATTGTGTAAGTTCGAAGATTTAAAATTGATTCCGAAGAATTTCATACATTATCACTTAAATATCATTTCATTTTCAACTCTTCTGTTTCTAAACTTTAAATAATAAAATGAACTAACTTTGAAAATACAAATAATAAAACAAAATAATATCTGCGAACCAACTTCATGCTGCGAACGGAATGCATTAGATGCGAACGCAATGTATTAGATGCGAACAAAATGTATTGGGTGCATACTCTTGTAGATTATTATTAGTAATTTTTCTATAATAAACTAAGAAGGTTAAAGATTTCACTCAAGCTTGAAATAAAGAAATTTTGATTGTAATAGATTTTAGCAATTTAATTACTTTTACTGACACTAGTATCAGAAGTCAAAAAGGTTAGAGGTTTCTTCTTTATTCCAAGCATTTTAAGTCATAACAAATGAAAAACTTCTAAACTGAAAAAGAAAATTAAGGAACCTAAGTAAAACATGAAATATATTTATTTCAAAAATATTAGATTAATATATTAATATTATTAATATATATATATATATATTAATACTAATATTAATATTAGATTAACATTATTTTCTGTTAAACTTATTTATTTCTAAACTTTAAATAATAAAACGAACAAACTTGAAAAACATAAATAAAAACAAAATCATCTCTGCGAACCTACTTCATACTGCAAACGGAATGTATCAGATGCGAACGAAATGTATTAGTTGCTTACACTTGTTAATTATTATTAGTAATTTTTATATAATAAAACTAAGAAAGTTATAGACTTCACTTATGCTTGAAATAGAAAAATTTTAATTGTAATACATTTTAGCAATTTCATTATTTTTACTGACACTAATACTTCTTTATTCTAAAACTAACTAACTAAAACTAAACTTCATTATTCCAAGTATTTTAAGTCATAACAGAATGAAAAACTTATTAATTGAAGGTAAAAAATTTAAGAACCTAAGTAAAATATCAAATATATTTATTTCACAAATATGTTTCTAATTATTAATTTACTTTTTCTGTGTAATTTCGAAGATTTGAAATGGATCCCAAAGAATTTCATATATTATTAATTAAACATTATTTCATTTTTCACTAATGTATCTATAAATTCTAAATAATGAAACGAACCAACTTAAAAAACAAAAATAAAAAACAAAAGCATCTCTGAGAACAAACTTCATGCTGTGAATGGAATGTATTGGCTGCGTACACTTGTAGATTATTATAAGTAATTTTTTATATAATAAAATGAGAAGAATAGGGACTCTACTCATGCTTGAAATAAAAAAATTTTATTGTAATATATTTCAACAATTTAATTATTTTTAGTGACACTAATATCAGAAGTCAAGAGGGTTACATGTTTCTTCTTTATTTCAAGCATTTTAAGTCATAGGAAAATGAAAAACTTAGAATTAATTCAATTAACTGGAAAGGAAAATTGAAGAAGCTAAGTAAAACATCGAATATATTTATTCCAAAAATATTAGCTTCCAATTATTAATATCATTTTTTGTATAATTTCGAAGATTTATAATTGATTCCGAAGAATATCATATATTGTTAAGTAAACATTATTTCATTTTAAACTTATGTGTTTCTAAACTTCGAATAATAAAATTAACTTAAGAACTTAAAAAACAGAAATAATAAAACAAAAGCGTATCTTTCTTGAAGATCGAAATAAAATATATTTTCTTATGAAAATTTTTGTGTACTGAAAAAGAACAACCAAAAAGTTCACAGTTTAAAAATAGACTTTGAGTTGACCTGTTTCTTCGGCTCATTAGAGACAGATGTACAATTAATGTACACAAAAGGATGAAAAAAGAGGGAGAAAAAAGAGTCAACCAGGGCCATCCTCACACTCTTTCTTTTCTCCGTCTTTTTTATACTACTGGAGACCCAACATCTGTCGAAGCCAATTTAGACTTCCTAATCAGGGGTAAGTTATAGGAAAAACAACAGATATAAAATTGATAAATTGTGAAATTAGAAAAATATTATTTTTATCTGAAAATAAAAAAGATATGATTGATAGTAATTTTAGTTTTTTTGGTACATATTTCATACATTACTTGAAAATTGAAAGTTTGACATAGGCAAATACATTTATTATACATCTGTCTCTAATGAGCCGAAAAACAGGTAGTTTCAGATCTATTTTTGAATTGTGAACTTTTTGGGTGCTCTTCTTCAGTACACAAAAAATTTTCATTAGAAAAGAGATTTCATTTCGATCTTTGAAAAATTTTAAAAGAGAGACATCAAGCAAAGATTGGTTCCAATCTGCAGGGTTGTCTATGAATACTTAAGATTTCTTTTAATTGAGGTTATTAATGATTAACTCAATTTATCAAAAGATATATATTTGACTTAAATATATTTTTATAAAAAATTTGAGAACGTTAGTAATTTTTTATAAATGTGTTATTGGCTTAGATTATTACCTTTTTCTCTTTGAAAAATAGAATAATCTGAATAGATTGGTTCTAAATGAAACCACAAAAGCATATCTTCGAACCAACTTCATGCTGCGAAAGGAATGTATTAGATGCGTACACTTGTAGGTTGTTATTAGTAATTTTTATATAATAAACAGAGAAGGTTGAAGAATTTATTCATACTTGATATAAAAAAATTTAATTGTAATATATTTTATCAATTTAATTATTTTCACTGACACTAATATCAGAAGTCAAAAAGTTTAAACGCTTCTTCTTCATTCCAAGTATTTCAAGTCACGAAAAAATGAAAAACCTATTCACTGAAAAAGAAAATTAAAGAGCCTAAGCAAAACATCAGATATATTTATTTCAAAAATATTACTTTACTCTTATTAATTTCATTTTCTTGCGTGATTTCAAAGATTTAAAATTGACCACAAATTATTTCATATATTGTCAATTGAACATTATTTCATTTTAATCTTATGGACTTCATAACTTCAAATAACGAAACAAGCCAACTTAAAAAACAGAAATGAAAAAACAAAAGGATCTCTGCGAAACAAACTTCATGCTGCGAACGGAATGTATCAGCTGAGTACACTAGTAGATTACTATCAGTAATTATAATCTAAAGTGAAATATCAAGTGGAAAGCGACAGTGCTATCAAGAGGGTAATTCACTCAATTATCTGCAGAAAGTATGGCACAAAATTATAAAATATTAAATTAGGGTCAAAGTGTGAGCGGAATCTTTGAAAGCTATTTTTCCTCTTCTGTACTGAATTATTAACGTCAAGAATAAAAAGCGAAAAGAAGTTTCTTTTAGGATATAGCACACAGATTCGATTTGAAGCCTTTCATGAATCTTAATTATAATTCATGAGAATTTGCTTCAATTCTGCTTGAAAAGGATTAAAAGAATAAAATATTCCTTGAGACTCTGATCTGCCTAAAAGCTCGCCTGAGGAATAAAAGAATATGTAAAAATAGACAAAAGTCACTAAATGAAGAATAAAAGCATTATATTTAAAGATGAGTAAGAACTATACAATTCTGAACGATTTTAAATTGAAAACGTTCCAAATTGAATACTTTTCGTTTGGAAGTTTGCATATTGTATGTTTGAAAATTTAAATTCAATAATGTCGAATTTAAAGCATAACTCGGTTTATTAATTAATGTGTAGAAGCTAATCATAAAATAAAATCATGTTTTATTGATATTATATGAAATTCTTTTGGATCAATTTTAAACTTTCCAAATCATACAAAAATTGAAATTATATATATATATATATATATATAGGGCAATGAAGATTTGGGAGATTCAAAATGAAACTTTAGAAATTGTTCACAGAAAATAGGGACTTTTAAGGGTGAATATTCTTTAATTGGATACGCCCTTCGTATAATCTTAAGCCTAAAGTGAGCTCATGATAAAAGATTTCTGTGGATTCTGCGGTGTTCCAATTCACGAGGGTGAACTTATCTCATGATCGTCCGTGAGCTGCATTACATATTTACTCAAGGCAAATAAAGACTCCTTAAAGTGTAGCAGTAATCGGTTTCTTCCATCTGTGGGTTCAACCATTTGTTACCCAAGAAGACTATTACTATCGAAAAAAGCAATTCAAAGTTTGATAAGAAAAATGTGGATATTTAAATCAGGTGCTCCAAGTCGGCCATAATTAGAAAATATATTATTCTGCATAGAAAATATAAGAATAACACGCGTTGTTTATATTTTGTCAATATTCATAGTATTCGCTAAAGCAATTCAAGGTTGGCTAAGAAAAGAGTGAATATTTGAATCAGACACTCGAAGCCGGTTATACTTAACAAATATGTTCTGCGCACAAAATACGAGAACAAAATGCACCGTTTATTTTCTGTCATAAATCCTAGTATTTGAAGAAAGCAATTCAGATTTTGATAAGAAAAAAGTGAATATTTGAATCAGGCGCTCGAAGCCGGCCATATTTTGAAAATATGTTAATATGTGCACAAAATACGTTCATAACAAGCGCTGTTTTTTTCTCAATAATCCTAGTATACGAACAGAGCGACTTAAAGTTTGATAAGATAAAAGTGAGTATTAAAATCAGGATCTCGAAGCCGGTCACAGTTAAAACATATGTTAACCTGGGCACAAAATACGAGAATAAGAGGTATCTTTTACTATCCGTTA
>JAUMHM010000078.1:4139946-4157817 GCA_032362435.1 Melikaiella ostensackeni
TAATCGTTCTGTAAGAGGATTTGTTTAACGTTTTGTAATTCTTTTTGTAAGTTATCTTTATCTGTTATAGAGACAGATCTGTATACAAGGGAGTTGATAACCGATTGCTTTTGGGATGGGTGGTGGTGGGAGGAGGCATGTAGGTATCGGTTTGTATGGGTTGGTTTTCTGTAAACTTCATGTCCTAATGTATTATCAGTGATTTTTTTGTTATAATCTTCTATATTCATTATTGCTGTTGTGTTGCCTTTGTCCGCGGGTAATATTATGATGTCTCTATTCTGATTGAGTTCTTTAATTGCTGGTTTTTCTCGTTTTGTTAAGTCTGAGGAGGGGAGTTGGGCTTGGCGTAAGACGTTGGCTGTCCTACGCCGTATATCATTCGCTTTTTCGGGTGGAAGGGTATATATTGTGAATTCCAAATTACTGATGATTTCTTTTTTCGGGATTTTGGAGGGGGCTACTACAAAATTATGTCATTTAGACAGGGCTGAAATCATTTCCTTGCTGAGAGGATGGTCAGAGATGTTCTTCACTGTGTTAGTTAGTGGTGTGTGTTTTACTGCAAGTAATTTGTCAAATGTTACTTTTTGTTCTTGAGTGAGAAGATCTTCAATCCGCTGGGATTGGTCAAATGATATGCGGTTCAATGTAGACCAAATGTCAAACCTAAGGGTGTTTGATAGGAAAATGTGAAGTTTTAATAGTTTTTTGGAGGTAGTGTGCAAGACACTCTGGCCAATCACAGGCATCGTAGAGAGTATATATAAGAACAACATAACCTGAAGCTTCAGTTTTAGGTTAGCCCTGAAGAAGTGAAGTAGTAGTTTTGCGCACGATTGAAACCCGAAACACCTCCTTTTATTATGATGAATCATCGTGAATGCATCAAATCTATCAATTTTCCTGTTCTTTTTATTCTATTTTTTTAGTTTCACTGCACAGATTTGGTGCAATTTGTAACCAAAAAAGATAAATTTCTGATCAAGAATAAAATAATTATTTTTTTCAGATAAAAGAATAATATTTAACCAAGAAAAAAAATTTCGCAACAAAATAGTTCAATCTTCAAGCAGAGATGAATTTCAACTAAAATGATGACAAATGAAAATTATACATAATTTTTACACTATGCATACTTTTTCCGTCTGGGAACGTGAAATTCATTTTTCCAAGTGAATATCCGTTTCCTACGTTTTTACTTTTTTTCATTTTCTCTAAGTTACAGGCATCGGGTAGAACGTGCTAAACAGTAACCGTGGGCCTGACACTGATACTGATCACTCCTTTCATGTCCGGAGAAAAAAAAGCATAGAAAAAATAATTTCTAACAGTCAATTACGTAATTGTTTTGAAACTTAATTTTTTTATAGCATTGAATTATTTGAGTTTTTAAAATTATCTCAAGCTTTAATGGAGCTATCTATCACAATTTGAAGCTGAGATCGCATCCTCCTCTATGATCAACTCAGTTAAAATTATTAAGATTTTAAAATTTTCATGATAATTACCTTTAAAGAAAACGTCAAGCAAGTAGTCTGATTTTTTTGACTCGTTTTTACTCATTTTTTAACAAAATAGATCAAGTCAAAGCTCACTGTCGTGAAATTTGTGTTGCTGAACCTGCTTTTATACCTTCATCCACCCGTAACTTTTCTTATAATTAACTTATGACGAAACATGAATGGAGAATTTGTGCCCAATAAAATGACCTTTACAACGAAATTTGTTTCGATCTTGAGCAATTTTTTTTCAGTGACTTAATCTAACTTTTGTAGGGTCAACATTTTTGAAACCTATTGTAGGTGAAATTGTGATGAAAAAAGATTTTAATTTTAAATCCAAAACAGTTGAACTTAACCAAAAAAGACAATTTTTCAACGAATTAGCTAAATTTTGAGCCAAAGAAATAAATTTTCAACTAAAATGATGAATTTTCTGCCAAAAAATGCATTTTTAACCAAAAAGTTGTATTTTCAACCGAAGAGATGAATTGTCGACCGAGAAGATTTATTTTTTACCAAAAAGACGAATTTTCAACAAAATGCATGAACTTCCGACTAAAAAAGATAAATTTTCAACCAAAAAAGGAATATTCAAATTTTCATTAAAAAAAATTAATTTTCAATAAAAAAGATGAATCTTCAACCAAGCTGATTAATTTTCTACAAAAGAAGACAAATTTCCAACAATATATATATATGAATTTTTAAGCAAATAGTTGAAGGTTCTACTAAAAAAGATAAATTTTTAACAAAAAATGGAATTGTTAAATTTTTTCTTGAAAATTAATTTTCAACCAGAAAAACGAAGTTTTAATATTATAATTAATTTTTCAATAAAAAAAAATGAATTTCAACTAAAATGATGAATCTTCAACAAAAAAAATTAATTTTTAACCAAACTTTTGAATTTTTCAACCGACAAGATGAAGTTTTTTCCAAAGAAGACGAATTTTCAACAAAATGCATGAACTTCCGACTAGAAAAGATAAATTTTCAACCAAAAATGGAATAGTCAAATTTTCATTTAAAAAAATTAATTTTCAATAAAAAAGATGAATCTTCGACCAAGCTGACTGATTTTTTACAAAAGAAGACAAATTTCCAACAAAATATATAAATGAATTTTTAAGCAAATAGTTGAAGGTTCTTCCAAAAAAGATAAATTTTTCACAAAAAATAGAATTGTTAAATTTTTTCTTGAAAATTAATTTTCAAACAGAAAAACGAAGTTTTAATATTATAATTAATTTTTCAATAAAAAAAATGAATTTCAATTAAAATGATGAATCTTCAACAAAAACAAATTAATTTTTAACCAAAATTGATGAAAATTGAAAATTGAATTCAAAACAGTTGATATTTAACAGTTAAATCATTATATAGAGAACGATTATATGATGATCAGCATTGCAATAAATAATAGAAAAAAATTGGAGGAATTATTGTAAAAAGAAAAAAAACTCGAAGGAACGGTTTATTTTAGGAAAACCATGTTCTCATATGGAAGTACATCAAAATAGCGATTCTGCACAAATAAACTTTACAAAGCAAAAATCTATGAATTGCCTTGATGTCTTTTAAATCGCTTGAAATTTCATTGAAATCCATGAAAATTCTTTGGAATCTCTTGAAAACACTTTATATCTTGGAAATATTTCCAAATCCATTAAAATCCTTGAAACTCGTTGAAATCCGTAGAAATTTCTTGAAATCTTTGAACCCCTTTTGAATTTATTTGAAATCTCCGAAATATTTGAAATAGTTAGAAATTTGTAGAATTCATATAAAATAGAATAAATTAGATTAATTTCCTAAATTTCTCCAGAAATTCTGTGAAATTTTTCAAATTTGCTAAAATCTTTGAAATATTGGAGGTCCTATAATATCCCTTAAATCTTGTGAAATTCTCTGAAATACCTTGAAATCTTTGGAAATCTTAAAGGTAGTTTACTTTTTGTATGAAAAGATGCATGTAGAAAAAATAATTTGCAATATTTTTTTACAGTTTTTTATATGCTCACATCGTAGATAACTTTAAATTTAAAAATTATAAAATGTTTCCCATCGAATAATAGAAAACAGACCTTTAAAATTGACAAATTTTCAAGTTATCAATTATAAATCTTAGTTCTTAAAATATGAATACTGAATGATGATTTTAAATTGTAATCGTAATTTTGAGTAGTTTCCAATTATATGAATGCACTATGAAGATAAATATTGTTAACTAGGTTAATTCAATCAAAATTAAAAATTTAGAGCATTTTAAAAATTGTTTTAAAAAAATGAAAATATTGAAATCTTACAAGATTTTCGAATATTAGGCATATTATGTAGATTACGAAGAAAAAAAATTTTCGATCTCTGCAAAGCTCTGAGAATTAGGAATTTTGTAATCTTCATTTAATTCAGAGTCTGGCCATTTTAATTGCCAAGATCTTCTAATTTTTATTCAAGAAAATTTTGAGTGCGATGAAATTTCTATATAGGTACTCCAAAAAATTTTAGGCTAGATTGCAAAGCTCTTGAAAATTATTTTAGTTGAGAATTCATCTTTTATGGCAAAGAATTCAATTATTCTTTCTTGTTTGAAAATTGAACTCTTTTGATAGAAATATTAATTGAATAATATATGATATTATTAAAATATTTTTCGGTTGAAATATAAAATATTACACTTTTTGTTGAGAATTCATCTGTTTTGGTTAAAAACTAAATCACTCAGTTGACAGTTGAATTACTTTGTAAAAAATTAGTTTTTTTGGTTGAAGATTCATAATTTTAGTTGGAAATTTAACTTTTTGGTAGAAATTTTAACTATTTTGTTGAAAATTCATCTCTTCTTGTAGAAATTTTATCTTTTTTTTTTGAAAAAAATATAACTGTTTGGTCGGAAATTAATCTGCTTTCGTTGAGGATTCAACTGGTTGGTTGAAAGATGAACTACTTTGTTGAAATATCATTTTTTTTTATTGAAGATTTATAATTTTAGTTGAAAATTCATCTCTTTGGCTGAAAATTCAACTATTTTGTTGAAAATTCGTCTTTTTGGTTTAAAAATTCATCTTTTCTTGTAGGAATTCAATTTTTTTGTTGAAAAAAATATGACTGTTTGGTCGGAAATTAATCTGCTTTTATTGAGGATTCAACTGGTTGGTTGAAAGATGAACTACTTTGTCAAAAAATCATTTTTTTGATTAAAGATTCATAATTTTAGTTGAAAATTCATCTCTTAGGTTGAAAACTCAACTATTTTGTTGAAAATACGTCTTTTTTATTTAGAAAATTCCTCTTCTGGTGAAAATTTCATTTTTTTGGTAAACAATACAACTATTCGGTTGAAAATTATTCTGTTTTGGTTGAGGATTCAACTATTTTGTTAAAAATTCGTCTTTTTGGTTTAAAAATTCATCTTTTCTTGTAGGAATTCAATTTTTTTGTTGAAAAAAATATAACTGTTTGATCTGAAATCAATCTGTTTTGGTGGAGGATTCAACTAGTTGGTTGAAAGTTGAACTACTTTGTTGAAAAATCAATTTTTTGATTGAAGATTCATCATTTCAGTTGAAAATTTGTCTTTTTTATTCGAAAATTTCTCTTCCGGTGAAAATTCCATTCTTTTTGGTAAACAATACAACTATTTGGTTGAAAATTCGTCTTTTTGGTTTAAAAATTAATCTCTTCTTGTAGGAATTTTATTTTTATTTTGAAAACATATAACCGTTTGATCGGGAATTAATCTGTTTTGGCTGAGGATTCAATTAGTTGGTTGAAAGTTGAACTACTTCGTTTAAAAATCATCTTCTTGATTGAAGATTCATAATTTTAGTTGAAAATTCATCTCTTCTGGTGAAAATTCCATTCTTTTTGGTAAACAATACAACTATTTGGTTGAAAATTAATCTGTTTTGGTTCGAAAATTCCTGACTTTAGGATCATTTAAAGTAAGCTGAAATAGTGTCAAAAGTGCTCAAATTAAAATTAAAAGTTTTTATTTTGTTAGGAACGTAGAAAGTATTTTTTTTATATTAAATTTTCAATTTCATCACTCTGTAATGAACAAATAGTAAAACAAAAAATGTAGAAACCAGTAGAAACCCAGCATTTTCATGTTGAACGGATTGAAGGACAACATTAGAAAGCCACATACTTTATTATTATAGATTTAAGGAAAAATTGGTGTTGTATGTCGGTTTTATAGAAAATGTTTCAATTATTGAAATTTCAACTCTTGCATTTGAAATTGCACAATTTTTCAAATTTTTCAAACTTGAATATTAAAACTGAAACATTTAGAAATTGATTGTGGTATAGCAATTTATCATGTTTTAATTTGTTGAATATGAGAGCATTACACTCAACTCTGAATTTTAGCCCCCTGAATTTATGGCGTTCCTCGAATTTCCGCCGGCTTGCATTCGTTGATGAGGGGGTTCAAGGACCGAGCCACAAGGCGGGCAGTTTGAACACTCTCGTGCATATTTCGCAATTTTTTTAAATAATCGCGGAACATTCTCTTTTCATTAATAATTAGTCATTATTATTAAAAAAGGTTCATCCTTTATGATAAAAAAATCTACGTTTATACAAAATACAGTTAATTAATATTATGTATTCCTACTGGTAATGGTTCATACGGCCCTGACTGTTTACGTCGAAGAATTGCTTGGGAGAGCCTCACGGTCATCGCAAGTCTTACCCGAAATCCGACATATGTAAATCCAGAGTTGAGTGTATTTTCAATTGTTCAATTCATATAACTTTTGGTATAGAATTATTATTTTTTTCCCCAGGATATTGAATCTCATTGACCCTTCACTTTCCAAAAAGTTCAGCAGCAAGCTTGGAGAAGATCCGTTCAACAAATTGAAGAAGATTATTACAAAAGAACAAACAACAATTTGTCATGGTCACTTCAGCCAAAAGAATCTACTATTTAAATTCGAAAATGGAAAACCAATCGACGTAAAGGCTGTTCGTTGGCATAAGGTGAAATACAGTTCAGTTGGTATGGATTTAGCTTCACTTATTCTAGAAAACATTCCTAACGAATTCGGAAACTTAGAAGAGATCTTGACCTTTTATCTTGAAGCTGTGAAAACTGGATATCCTGGAGGAGAAAAAAATTTTCTCTCGATGATAGAAATTCGAAACGCCTTTGTCTCTAATCTTCTGTATGCCTATTTTACCTTATCTTTGGAAGAGGACTCGTCGGATGAGAAAATCCTAGAATTATCGGAACAACTGGATCGTTTGGGTGCTTTTACTGAAACTCAGTGACGTAAATAAAAGCGTAAACTACGAATGGAATTAAATTATGAGAAAAAGAAAAGTCAAATAAAAATGCAGTGTTCTTGATTGTTTAATATCTTTACTTGAAAAATATTGGTTAAGTATATTCAAGACTTTTTTTGTCTGTTAGGATGGAGTGTAGTTGGTCAAGAGAGTATTTTATCAGAAAAAGAAGACATATTTTAAATAATTTTAAACTTTATATATATTAGGGTAGTCCTATTGTATAGTAAAGAAAAATTTATGAAAACAAAATCGCACAACAGCCTGAATGTTTCCTTTTATGATAATAATAATATTTGGAAAATGAAAATTTAATCGGATAATATTTTGAGGTCGCGCAACAACCTTAAAGAAATATTTCTCTCATATTAAATTGAACAATGGCCTAAATTGTTTCTTTTAATTAAGTATAGTTTAAGAATTAGAGGTTTAATTTATTAGCATGTATGATGTGAAATTAGGCATTTAACTATTCTCAATGTTCTGTTTCTAGGAAGTAATGTCAAATCGTATTTGAGAAGTCAAGGTAATACAAAAAAATAACAATTAAACCTCTTCAAATAACTGATTTTTTTGAAATAATAATTCTACTGTCTCCTATCACAGGGTAATTTAAAATAAAATGATGAAAGTAGCCAAAGAAAATGAAGTCTTTGATGAACCTAAAGCTCATATTTGGTTAATAGAAGAAACTGTATCGAAGTTGCCAGAAAATGTTTTACCAACAACATCTCAGGTTTTAAAACTTTTCTTCCACCATCATACAGTGCACAAACGAACAATTTCGCAAAGTGCGAATATTTTTTCAAAAGCAGTAATTAATACATGGAATAAAGTTTGTATTCCAACAAAATTTAGACCTGTAGTAGTCAAGAAGATAAAATCTTTATTTCAAGACCATGAATCTCTACGTAAAAGCAAAGGTAGGAAATCATCTACTTTTAAGGGAAATAAGAAAGATTTTGTTCGGAGTATGCAAATGTTGTTTGATATAGCGCATCAAGATGCTGAAATATTGATAAAATTTGAAGAATGTGAATCTTTTTTAAAAGATCAAGGTGAAATGAGAGTTATGACGATAGAAAATGTATGTCAGGAAATTCAGGGACGTAAAGAGTGTTTGCAAAATAGAAAATATGTGATAGAAGAAAGAAACCATTGAGAATGTGCAAGATGGGAAGAAGCAAGTACTTTGTATGAACTATATTCTTCTTCGACTGACACATTAGTTGTGGAGGAGGACGAAAATAACAAGAAATTCCGAAACACTTAAAAATGTTTACAGAACATGATAAATTCTCCAGATATATCATCTACTTTGGACCGAATAAACTTATCTGATAGAAAGTTTACTATGTTAGCTGCAGCTATATTTCGCGCGAATGATGAAAACGTAAATGAAGGAAAATTATCACGTTCAACAATACGTCGATATTGGTCAGCTCATCGTAAAAAAATTACAAACAAGATTCATTAAGAATTTTCAGAAGCCGAGGAACTTCCTCTTCAAGTTCATTGGGATGACGAGCAGATGAAAGACAGCACCAATAAAGAAAACTGGGGCGCTGCTAAACAAGTATGGCAGTCGGTCGCGTGTCTTCTCGCTCGTCAAAATTTTAGTTGTTTACTGGCTGAATTCGTGCAGTGTAATCTGTAAAGTGTTGCCATCTCTGTGTGACGTCAATTACTCGCTACAATGGCTCTTGAAATCTCTGAGACTAGATTTGAACTTTTAATGGAAAAAATAGGAGATCTAGTGTCCTCACTTTCAGTTCTCCACAACAAAGTTGACCATCTTACACTGTAAAATAAAGAGCTCAAAGTCGAGCAAGAAAAACTGAGGTCGATTATTTTCGAACAAGACCGGAGAATCGAGGCAATGGATAGAGCGTTGAGAAGCAACAACTTGATTATTTTCGGTGTTCTTGAAGAAGACGACTGGGACCTGGTGCAGGCAATACGTGGTATTCCTCAAACAGCATCTTAATACTGAATTACGCTCAGACCAGGTCGAATCTGTTAGACGGATTGGACGAAAAATCCGGGACAAACCCCGTCCACTCCTAACTCAGCTACATTCCTTCAAAGATAAGAAAATGATCTCATCGCAACTGAAAAAATTGCAAGGCACTGGGATCAGCATTGCGGAGGACTATACCAAAAAAAGTCCAAACTGAAAGGAGGACTCCGCTTCCATGTCTTAAACAGGCTAGAAATTGTCACCTGAAAGCTTCCTTCAGCTATAATGCGTTATATATGGATGGCAAAAAATCCGAGTCCAAGAATGTGACAGCGTTGGAGTCTGTACGCGTATAATAAATATAATAATTTCTTCTCTAATGCTTTAAAAGGAAAATCAAAAGTTAGAGCCAGTGGCGGCCTAGCTCTTTTTATGAACAAATTTTATTATAATAGTAAGCTCATAGATGAATCACAGAATTGGATCTTTGTTCGAATTGATAGCGCAAATAAAACTAATTTCATTGTAGGAATCTGCTATTTTAACCCGACGGTAGATACAGAAGTAATCCTACAACTTTTCGAAAAAACCTTATGTGCTCTGTCAGAGAAATACAACAACGTTCCTATCACTGTATATGACGATTTCAACTGTAGGGTGGGGGCTTAGGCCAGCGTTCAGCTGATATGTTTTCTCACACAAACTTTTTTGTGTACCGGGATAGTTACGATGTTGCGCACAACAGGAGGGGGCTGGGATTGGTGGAACTGATGGAAGCGAATGAGTTTTATCTTTCAAGTGGAAGATCGCGTAGTGACAATCCAGCTCACTTTACTTTCGTCAATGCAGGGGGTAAAAGTGTCAATGACTTGATTTGGTGCAATGCTGAGGCATTGGGATTATTTGATGATTTGAAGGTGGATCACTTCACACATACCTCGGATCATTTTCCGGTCTTTGTCTCCTCTTGTTGCTCTCCCACCTCAGTCGGACACTCAAGTGGGCTAAATGTAAACAAAAATAAAAGTTTGATGTTTCTGAGATGGATAGACAACAAACGGAAGATCTTCTCGTACAAATTATACCTGTCTCACAGATTAGAGGTTAGTTTTGAGAAATTAGATATTGAATATCTTAATTTAAATTTCACCGAGGCTATTATCGATAGCGCCAAAAAAGCTAATATGTGGTCACTGAGAAAAAATGTTACTGAGCAATTTTATCGTGACAAACCTTGGTTTGATTCTGACTGTCACCAAAGCAAATTATATCTTCCTAATACGTTGAATGAAGCCAGTAGGGAAAATTTCTCGGATGAGGCTAAGTTGGTTTATTTTAAAGCTAAAAAGTCATACCAAGAACTGATAGCTAATAAAGAAGCGAGTTTTGACTTCAATATTCTAGCGGGCCTTGAGAGTGTAAACGATAGCAAAACATTCTGGGATTCTGTCAACAGATTCAGAGTTCCAAACATAAAATCTACAATCTTTTCTACAAAAGCTTGGGAAAACTTTTTTCGTTTGACACTTCCTCTCAGACGTCTGTCACCATCATTGCTTACAGATGTGCGACATCCATTATTGGATAGCAGAATTACAGCTAATGAAATCTTTTCTTCAATTAGCAAAAGTAAGTTAAATAAGGCTCCGGGGCCGGGTCAGATCTCAAAAAATTTTTACAAAAACTTGCCGCCCAATTGGCTTCTTTATCTCGAAACATTTTTTAATAAAATACTTGAGAATGAATTTATACCACCCGATTGAACAAAATCTTTAACGCACATGATACATAAAAAATTAGACCCAGCCAATCCCAATAACTACAGACCTATTGCCCTTCTAAACTCACTTCCTAAAATTTTTACGCAAATTCTATTGGATAGATTAGAAAAATGGAAGTCGTTGTGTCACATTTTACCGGAAGCCCAAGCAGATTTTTGCCGAGGTAGGGGCTGTATGGATAATATTTTCACCCTGGCTTCTGTTTCGCAAATTTACTTCCAAAAAAAGAATAGACATATCTATGTCATTGTGGTGGATTTATCAAGAGCTTTCCCATCGGTTAATCATTGTCACATCTGGTCGAAACTTTTTGACATTGGGGTCAGCTCCAAAATAATGAGAATTCTGAAAAGTCTGTTTGAGAGAGCCTCAACTTGCGTTAAAGTAGAGAACGAGTTCTCTGAGGAATTGTCGGTCACAGAGGAAGTTCTATAGGGAGAGATTTTGAGCCCAATCATGTTTAACCTCTCAACATCGGATATCGAAATTTTTTTAGACAAAAAGGTCTTGTGGATCTCAGAATCATGGGTGACACGGACATAATAGTGCTAATTTATGTAGCAGATTTAATTATTTTCGCAGAACGCAAAATAGACGCAATAAGAAAACTCAACGCCTTCCAGGAGTATTGTAATATAAACAAACTCACGATTAATAACAACAAAACTAAATACACTATTTTTAAGAAAGGTCGAATCAGCGCAAAACTTCTAGGTCTGAAATATGGTGGTAGCCCTTTGGAGCTTGTTCCTTGTTTTGAATACTTGGGTACGACTTTTTCAAGAACAGGTGCTTTCAACTTAGCTGCACATGCAGCAGTTAGCAGAGCCAACTCAGCCTCAGCCTCGGCCTTCAAGATTCTAACTATAACTAAGTGCTCATCATGGTCTTCCATTACCAAAATTCATGACTCGATTATAAAGAGTTCCTCATTGTATGCGGTCCACATTATCGGATTGAATTATCTAGATGTCTTCGAAAAAGCACAAGTTCGTTTTTTCAAAAATCTTCTGCACCTAACCAGAAATACGCCTGACTTCGTTGTTAGATTGGAACTGGGTCTAACCTGTGTGTCATACCAAATCTTAAAAATGGCGCTGAATTGGGCGACAAAAATGTTCGATATGGAAGACTCGCGCTATTCTAAAATATGTATGCTAAAATTAGCCGAAACCGCAAACGGCAAAAATGTTAAATATAACTGGCTATTTCAACTTATTAGATGTCTGGAGGGAGCGGACATTAGTCACAATCTCATGGATCTCAATGGTCTCAATCTTATAATTCAAATCGATACTATAGCTGATATATACCGTGACTTTTTCCACTCGCGGGATTTGTTATGATTGGAAAACAGTAATTTCAGTTATATATACAGTAAAATTTTACATAATGATGCGCTACCCAGCTTCTGGGTCAGGTAAATGTATTGCAGATGCTCTTTTTAATCTTTTGACTATGTGGAAAATTATCAACGGCATAATTGGAATGTTTTTCGATACTACCGCTTCTAACACGGGAGTAAGTAATGGTGCATGCTATCTTCTGGTAAAATTTATTGGCAGGAATTTGCTGTACTTTGCATGCCGTCATCACATCCACGAACTGATAGTAGGTGGTGTTTTCGCACCATTGTTTGGACCATCTAACGGTTCAAATATTCCTATTTTTATGAGATTTTAGAATTTCTGGACGAAAATAAATGAAGACAAATTTAGACCTTTAACCGATTTCTGAATGAATTTACCTTTTGTACAAGAAATCAGAAAAAACGTCATATAATTTCTACAATTTCAGAATATTCTACAACGAAAGGAAAAGTCTTATTTACCACGAGACGATTATAAAGAGATGATAGAGCTTTGTCTGCTAGTCTTAGGTAGTTCAGTTGGAGAGAAGAAGTACACTCAAAGCCCGCTATAGAGGTATTAAATCTTCTTAAATCTCACGAAATCATTTCAAAGGCCTATAAAATCTTTGAAGTCCTCTGATTGTGAAACACCATAAAATCTCTTCAATATTTTTTTAATCTCTTGAAATTTCTTGAAATCTTGTAAAATACCCTAAAATCTTTCAAATCCTATGAAACCCACTGAAATTTTCTTAATCCTTAAAGTCTTTGGAGATCCTATAAAATTGCGTATGCTTGGTAAATTCCCTCAAATCTCTTTAAATACTTTGAAATTCCATAAATTATCTTGAAATTTGTAATAGATATATCTTAAAATTTCATCAAAAAATTTTTAAACTTCGAAATCGGATGAAACTTCCAGAAATCTCTAAAAATTCTTTGAAATTCTCTGAATCGCTTGGAATCTGTTAGAATCCTTCAAAACCCCTTGGAATCTGTTGAAATCTTATGAAATTTCTAGAAATCCCTTGAACTGTTTTACACATTTTAGAAATATTTTTGAAATCTTCAGAATCCTTTGAAATTTCAATTTTTGAGATGGTGAACATGTTATTTCAGCCAATCTAGCGAAGAAGTTTGAAAACATGTTTGAAGGTAAAGTGAAAAATAGTTACGTCGTTGAAAAAAATGTCAAAAAGTGTCAAAAAATGTCAATAGTGGCGTGAGTCTGAATTTTTTTTTGTAGGCACTGATTGAAATTAGTAATTATCAGATAGCGGACGAATCTAGTCTGAAGTTGCGCACCGAGCCTAGGTTCGGCTCCCTCGTTGCGGAGAACCGCCGCATGGGGGAAAGTGGTGGGAGAGCGCACGCCGGGCACAGTGATGTCCGCTAATTACAGTCACTGCCATTCAAATGCTCGCGCGCACTCTCCCACCACTTCCTCCCATGTGGCGATTCTCCGCAACGAGGGAGCGGAGCCTAGGCTCGGTGCGCAACTTCAGACTGGATTCGTCCGCTCTCTGGTAATTCTTGTCACTGAAAATCAGTGAAATCTCACTGATTTAAATTCAGGGAGTAATATGTACTTATGAAATAAACAAGTAATATCGAATAAGAAATTCTAATTACCAAATATATTTGGTAACATAATTCGAGGAAATTTGATAGAAAATAAATAGAAAAATGTATGAAAAGGTTTAAAGAAAGGGGGGCACTTAAAAATGTCATGCCTAGTGGCGCATTTTTTCTTTAATCGGCCTTGAATGTTAGGATAATAATATTGTGGAAAAATAAATTTTGTTTTATAAGAAAAATTGTTGAAAAATTAGTTGTTGATGAAAAAATCTTAAATTTTCACATTTTTCATTTTCACTCGATGACTCAATGATCTCCACACTGAGACATGCTTTAAACTTTAAAGTGACGATGCTCAAAATAATTCTAGAGGATTTCGTAAGATTTCAAAAAATTAAATAGAATTTCAAAGGATTTCCAAACTTTGTAAAGGATTTTGAGTGATTTCTAGAAATTTTAATGGCTTTGAAAAGATTTTTAAATATTTTAAGGTATTCCAAGGGATTTGAAGAAATGTTGAAATAATTCAAAAGAAATCACAAGATTCCAAAGGATATTAGAACGAAATCAGGAGATACCGGAAGATTTCGACGGATTTCGACAGATTTGTAGGGATTTTGAGGATTTAAGAAGGATTTTCGCAGATTGCAAAGGATTTTAATGGATTTCAAGAGGTGTCAAAGTGTTTCAAAAGAAATCACGGTATTTTAAAGGATTTTGATGGATTTTGAGGGATTTTGAGGGTTTGAGAACTATTTCCGTTAATGACAAAGGTTTTAAGGGATACCAAGAGATTTTAAGAAATTTTGAAATATTCCAAAAGAAATCACGGGATTTCGAAGGATTTTGAAGGATAACAAGAGAGAACGAAGGGTTTTGACGTACTAAGTTCAGTATCACTTGGATTTAATGGACAGGGATATTTTGAACAAAACAAATTTGTGAGTTGTGAAGTTAATTATTATACACAAATTGAATTAACAAGTAATCAATATTGAGGATTTGTAAAATGAAATTATGGATTTTTGCTTGCAAAATATATTTCTGCGTTAAAATTACTTGTTTTTTTTTTGACCAGGTGTTTCAAAGATTTTTTAGAAAGATTTCAAAAGATTCCAAAGTATTTCTACGTATTTTTAAGGCTTTCGTAAGATTTGAAAAGTTTTAAGCAATTTCGAAAGATTTAAAGGAATTTTAATGGATTTGAAAATATTTTTGGGGATTTTAAGAATCTTAATTGAATTTTAAAGATTTGAAGGGATTTGAAGGGATTGTAAAAAATTTCACGGGAACTCAAAAAATTTGCAAAGATTTTAAGGGATTTTATAGGATTTAAAGAGACGTGAACCGGTTTTGACGATTTTACAAGATCTTAAGATTTCATAGTATATTCACGGATTTTAGAGAATTTCGTGAGATTTCGAAAGATTTAACGGAATTCCAAAAAATTTCCGAATATCATAAAGGATTTTAAGGAATTTTGAGAAGTTTAAATGGCTGTAAAAAGATTTTAATGGATTTAAAAATATGTTTTGTGATTTTGAAGGATTTTTAGGAAACTAAGAACGACTTTCGCGGACTGCAATGGATTTTAAGAGATTTCAAGGGATTTAAACAGATTTTAAGTTTTTTAAAGTAGTTCCGATGATTTCACGGGATTTCATAGGATTTTAAGATTTCATAAGATTCCAAAGTTATCCACGGATTTTAGAGGATTTCGTAAGATTTCAAAAGATTTAACGGAATCTTAAAGGATTTCCGAATATTATATAGGATTTCAAGGAATTTTAAGAAATTTTAATGGTTTAGAAAAGATGTCAATGGATTTGAAAACATTTTTAGGGATTATGAAGGATTTTGAGGAAATTAAGAACGACTCTCGCAGGCTGCAATGGATTTTGAAAGATTTCAAGTGATTTAAACAGATTTGAAGTATTTAAAAGTAATTTCGATTATTTTGCGGGATTTTGCGGGATTTTAAGATTTCAAAGTATATCCGAGGATCTTTGACGATTTCGTGAGATTCCAAAAAATCAACGGAATTTCAAAGAATTTCCGAATATTATGAAGGAGTTTAAGGGACTTCGAGAAATTCCGATGGCTTTATAAAGATCTTAATGGAAACTAAAATATTTCCAGGGATTTTGAAAGATTTCAAGGAAATTAAGAATAATTTCGCGTATTACAAAGGATTTCAAGCGACTTCAAGTGATTCAAACGGACTTTGAGTATTTTAAATCGGTTTCGATGATTTCACGGGATTTCAAAGGATCTTAATAGATTTCAAAAAATCCAAAGTGTTTCCACGGATTTTAGGGGATTTCGTAAGATTCGACGGAATTCACAAGGATTTCGAATATTTTGAAGGATTTTAAAGGATTTCGAATATTTTGAAGGATTCTAAAGGATTTAAGAAATTTTAATGGTTTGTAAAGGAATTGAAAACATTTTAAGGGATTTCAAAGATTTCAAGATATCATACATACAATACATAATATTAATTAACTGTATTTTGTACAAATTAAGATTCTTGTTATCATAAAGGATGGACCTTTTTTAATAATGAAGACTAGGGTGGCCCTTAATCATACGTAGTCGAAAAAAAAATTCAGAATTTTTTTGCTCTCACCCCCCAGTTTTGTTCGAATACCTAAAAAAATTATCTCATCCTAATTTCAGCCAGATCGGTTAATATTAACCCGTGCCTCAAACACCATAAAATTTAACACATGTTTCTTATGGGGAAAAAGCATTTTTTTGTTAATCTAAGATTTCAAAGCCATACAATTTTGCAAATTATTCCGCCTTGCAATATGTTGTTCAGAGTTCATCAAAGAATAAATATCATTCAGAAATGTTGAAGTTGAGTTATTTTATGGTACTCTTATGGGTCCCCAAGGAATACCTCGTAGACGTCAAACACGAATTTGATCTAATATTGAGGTTTATTAACGCTTTTTGACATTTTTTTTCCATAAATCATCACGAGCCGGTAATCTGACAATAACTAGTAATTTTTTAAGCAATTTGAAATTATTTAAATAATTTTTATTTGTTTAAACATCTGATTTATTTATATGAGTCGAGAATGTAATGGATTTTCTAGACAAATGTCAATTTTTGTGAATACTAATTTGTTTTTAATACTACTCTTAATTGTTTAAAGAAACTTAAATTGTTTGAACAAACTTAAATTGTTTAAATAATTTCATATTTTCTAAATATTTAATCTTCGTCATTCTTTTGCAGGTATGTATATTTGCAGGTACTAATTTGTTTCTGAACAATACTCTAGAATGTCTAAACAAATTGAAATTGTTTAAACAATTTTTATTTGTTTGAATTTTTGAATTATTCATATGAGTCGAGAATATAATGAATTTTCTAGACAATTTTCAATTTTTGTGAGTACTAAGTTGCTTCTAATACTACTCTTAATTGTTTGAAGGAACTTAAATTGTTTAAACAAGCTTAATTGCTTAAACAATTTCAAATTCTTTAAACAATTGAGAGTAGTATTAAAAACAAATTGGTATTTACAAAAATTGAAATTTGTCTAGAAAATCCATAACATTCTCGACTCATACGAATAAATCATATCTTTGAACAAATAGATTTTTTAAAACAATTTCAATTTGTTTAAACATTCTAGAGTATTGTTCAGGAACAAATTATTACCTACAAATATTCACATTTGCATAAAAGTGGCGAAAATTGAATATTTATAAAATATGAAATTGTTTAAACAATTCAAGTTTGTTTAAACAACTCAAGTTTCTTCAAACAATTAAGAGTAGTATTAAAAACAAATAAGTACTCACAAAAATTGACATTTGTCTAGAAAATCCATTATATTCTCGACTCATATGAATAAATCAGACGTTCAAACAAATGAAAATTGTTTAAACAATTTCGAATTGCTCAAAAAATTACTGGTTATTGTCAGATTACCGACTCGTGACGATTTATGGAGAAAAAAAATTCCAAAAAGCGTTAATAAACCTCAATATTAGATCAAATTCGTGTTTAGCGTTTATGAGATATTCCTTGGGGACCCATAAGAGTACGATGAAATAACTCAACTTTAAAATTTATGACTGATATTTATTCTTTGATGAATTCTGAACAACATATTGCAAGGTGGAATAATTTGCAACATTTTATAGTTTTGAAATCTTAGATTAACAAAAAACTGCTTTTCCCCCATAAGAAACATGTGTTAAACTTTATGGTGTTTGGGGCACGGGTTAATATTAACCGATTTGGTTAAAATTTGGAGATCATTTTTTTAGGTACTCGAACAAAACTGAGGGGTGAGAGCAGAAAATTTTTGAAATTTTTTTTCCACTACGTATGAATAAGGGCCACCATATATATAAGTGCAAAAAAGTTTATTAAATA
>JAUMHM010000078.1:4157917-4183296 GCA_032362435.1 Melikaiella ostensackeni
TGGTGAAGTTCCAAATGATTGGAAAAAGGCGATTATCGTCCCAATCTACAAGGGAAAGGGTGATAAGGGCGACTGTGTTAATTATAGAGCGATTAGCCTACTAAGTACCGTGGGCAAATGTTTACCAAAATACTGATTGAGAAGGTTATGGGAATAACTAAAGAAAGGATCTGGGGAGTTTAATGTGGATTTATGCTAGGGAGATCATGTGCGAATTAAATATTTAGCTTGGAACAGGTCATAGAAAAGAGTTCGAGAGTAAACAGAAGAGTTTTCTGTGCATTTGTTGATCTTGAAAAAGCTTTCGATAATGTGAACAGATCTAAACTTTGGGAAGTCCAGAAAGAATATGGAGTGAGTGGTTGGCTTCTGAGGGGAATAAAAGCGATATACGATGGTAGTCAAGCGAGAGTAAGAGTAAATGGACAATTGAGCGATTTGTTTGATATATGCAGGGCGTTAGGCAAGGCTTCGTTATGTCCTCCTGAATGTTCAATATATACATGGACAAATGTCTAAGAATGGCCCTCGTAGATGAAGAAGGTATTGATCTCGGGTCAGTGAAAGTACGTGGACTGGCGTTTGCAGGTGATAAGATTGTAACAGCTGAATCAGCCGACGATTTGCAGAAAATAATGAGCAGACTGGATACCAGCATGAAGAGTATGGATCTTAAGATTAACGCAAATAAAACAAAAATTATCGTTTTTCAAAGATGGGGTGAGAAAACAGTATGCAACATTGTCTTAAACGAAAAGAGGATAGAACAAGTTGATAAGTTATTATATCTTGGAAGCTCATTTACTGCTGACGGAAATATTGATGCAGAGATATCCAGACGTATAAACGAGGGTAGAAAGATTTTCGTCCATGTACAAAATATTACTAGAAGTAAAAATGTAACGAATAAAGCTAAAATTGCAACATATAATTCTGTGATTGCACCCACAGTGTTGTATGGCATCGAGACCTGGACGTATCAAGAAAATGATAGGAGCAAAGTGAACCGGTTGGAATGCAATTCCTGCGGAATATGTGCGGTAAAACGCTAATGGACAAAGTCAGTAATGAGTGGGCTCTCGAAGAATGTGGTGTAGAAAAAACATTATTTGACAAGAGTGAAAGAAATTTTCTGAGGTGGTTTGATCATGTTGAGAGAATGAGAGAAGAACGTTTAACGAATCAAGTAATTTTGGAAGTGAGTGGTAGCATTCCCAGAGGTACACCGAAGAAAGAATAGTTGGAATGTGTGAATGAGACGCTAAAGAGAAGGAAGATTCGAAGTCGTAGAAATAAAAGAACGTGCATAAAACGATGCATGGATGTATCAGAAGCAAAAGAGGTATGCAAGGATGGGAATGTATGGAGAGTAATTGTTCATAAGAAGAAGAGTGATGCCTGAAAAGAAAGATTCTGGATACTAATGGGCCCGCATGAAGAGATTTTCTCAGTGGATTGTTATAATTATTCCCGTTATTATAATAGCTTTGCGAAGCTCTTCACCTGGGTTGATTTCTAGAGAGACTGATCAAGCGACTAGTGTCGGAGCGACGTTATGAGATTGATCTAAAACCTATTCCTTCTCCTCGTAAACATCCCGCACTCAAATTTACCATACAACTTCCTTAATCCCCAGTAGTAAAACGAGACCAGAACCGAACGAGTTACGCTTACCCCGAAAGGGATTTGGCTTAATGGTATAACAATAAAAAAAAGGTTTGCCATTGCCTCAGACAACGGAGAGTCCATGAGTGTACTATAGGTTTGCTTAAAAAATTCATTTTGAAAACTACAATAGGCATTGTCCATACAGAACTCTATCAATTCTAGATATTGCTTTACCGGTAATTTTTTGAGTTTTCTTATTCCATACCAATTAATTTTAATATTTTTCATAACCAAGTCCCTTGGAATATTGGTAAAAAGTGACTTTACATCAAGAGAAACAAATATGCAGTTTAGGTGTATTGGAAGATTCAATCTTATCAATAAGATCCCAGCTATTTTGACAAAAGTATTATTTTTTCCGATAATTTGTTTAATAGGTGAGCTGTTATATTTACTATTTTGATAATGAGAATACTGGAGAATCAGAAAACGAAGTGACTGATCTCATAGAATTATCAACTTTATGAATCTCAGGCAAACCGCAGAATTTTGGAGCAATGGCGTTGTAGCTTTTTAAACATCTAGCTGTCCTTATTGACCTTACTTTAGATACTATTAGTTGGATCTTTCTGAAGTTTTTTGTGAGTGACCAAGACCGATAAAAGGATGTAGCATTTATCTAGATAGTCGTTATTGTTCATGACCACCGTTGTGTTGTCCTCATAGGCTCTTGTTACAACACCTTGATTATATGAATTTATATGAATTATAATATATATGAATTTTATATATGAATGTCTTATATGAATTTTTTTTATTGTTTTGTTTTATTAATTTTTATAATTCTGTAAAAGGTAAAATGTCAGTTATTCACAGTCTTACTGATAGAGCTATCAAACTATCTCATCCATGATTTAGAAATGATAATATTTTAAAAGTTATTGAAATTTTAAGACAGAATGATTTTTCAATCAGATTTATAAACAAATTCATTAAGAAAAGAGTTGAAAAGATCAATAATGTTAAAGCACAAATTCAGATTAATAACTCACAAGCTTTCGATTATAACAGTGTCGTTGTTTTGCCATTTGCTAATGAAATTTCTAGATCCTTCATTATTAATTTCAAAAAATTTAGCATTAAAGTAGTTTTTACATATAAAAAAGACACTTTCAGATCCTCATCTAATAGCAACGATGTCACTCCTTTCGATTTCAAAACACATGTGATACAGGTATATCGCATTCCCTGTGAATGTGGTTTGGTTTACATCGGACAGACAAAAAGGTACAATAAAACTAGAATCCAAGCACACAAAAACGACCGCAAAAAGGATACAAGAGGCACTGCATTGGTTATGCACTCGCATGTTGATAATGATTAATTTTAATTTTAATAAATAAAAATTTTGAGGCATGAAAAGAACTATAGATGAAGAAATTCTGAAGAGATGTTGTTTAGCGTCAAGAATACTTATTCTGTAAATAAGAGATCTGATGTTGAATTTCTTAATAATATCTATCATACTTATTTTATCGACTGACAATTTCTAAAAAAATTATACTAATTGTCGTAGTATTTCTTGAAAAATTCGCACCAAGCGTCCATCTTGTCTTAGAGGTTTAGATATTCTCTCACGTGAATTCACATTCTCGAGTATTAGCGTCTAACGGAGTGTGTTGGCCCACAATAAATGTCTATTTAAATTTCAAAATTTTAACGCGAAACCTCGAGAAGAATATCTTCTAAAAAAATAAGCTTTTAAGCTTTAAGCTACTTATTATTCATAAGAAATGTAAAGTTTCATGTTACCCTACGATGTAAGTTTTATGTTTTCCAATATCTTATATTTTCTTCAAAAAACTTCTACTATATAAAAAACGTCGTTGTATTTTCTTCAGCTAAGGAAGGAGATGTTAATGTTTTTTAACCTGAAGAGATTCCATGTCGTTAAGCGAAAGCTCGTTTAAATGAATTCGAAAGTATCAGTAGATCATCAATGAAACACCATTTAATATGAATGAATGATAGTTTTTTGAGGGTAAAAATGATAAATTTCGGGAATTTAAATTCGAAACTCTACAGTTATGGACGAATAAATAAAACTATTAGCAATCGACAAAAAGTAACATCAGCAAATTTATTTATTCAAGCTTCTAGTTCGAAATATTGAAAGCCTACGATATTGTACTAATATAAATTTGAAACTACGAAGTTTTGGACGTTTCAGGTTGAAATTAATTTTTCAAGTAAGCATTGGTTTTAATTATTCGTTTAACTATAATATATAATTATTTTCAAATGATACATTATATAGAAAGATTTAAAAATGAAACCAAACCAATTTTCAATGTTTCGATACATGCTTCCAATTCAAAATTGTTTAGTATTAAGCGCTTCCAGTAGGTAATAATTTAATGCTGAATGCTCCAAGTCGAAAGCTAATAAGGAAGTGAGATTTAGAAAATTTTAATTCACAGTCTTGAAAGATTAAAAAGGGTAAAGTCATGAAATTTTTATAATATTTGAAATCATTCTAACTTTTCTATATGATGAACTAGAATCTAATTATAATCTGAAGTGTAATGATAAGTAGAAAAGAAAAGTGCCATTAAAAAGGAAATTCACTCAATTATCTGCAAAAAAGAATGACATAAAATTATGAAATATTCAAGTAGGATCTCAGTGTGATCGAAATCTTTGAAAGCTTTTTTTTCCTCTTCTGTACTGAATTATTAACCCCAAGAATAAAAAGGAAAAAGAATTTTTTTTTTAGGATTTAGCACACACATTCGATTTGAAGCCTTTTATGAATCTTGATTATAACTTTTGAGAGTTTGCTTAAATTCTATTTGAAAAGGATTGAAAGAATAAAATATTCCTCTAGACTCTGACCTGCGCAAAGGCTCGTCTAACGAATAAAAAAATAAAACTAGACAATAGTCACTGAATGAAGAATACAAGCATTATATTTCAAGATGAGAAAAAGGCGAGGCACACAATAATTCTTGAAATCGCTCTATCAACTTCTGGTCCTGAAGTTTGAATCCTTATTTTCTTGAATAAATTTAGAGCATTCTAGTTTATTCAGATCTTAGAGTCTCAGACTTCCATTTTCTCAAGTATTCAAATTAGGGTTTAATTTTAAATAATCTCTTTTAATTTTGTATCCCAATTTAATTAAGTCAGGCTAGTTAAATTAAAGATAACTAATTTGTTGAATATAAATATTTGTCAAATAAAATATATAAATGTGGCTTTGTTACATGCTAATGTAAATAAAACTTCTAAACTTGTATTTTTACCAGTGAACAATTAGGAAGAACGTTTACACTTTGCATTGCCTTATAAACTAATCAAATCAATACTGAACTTCTACTAAACCACTATTGACGTTTCCTGGAATCAAAGGACTATTTGCAAACTATGCAAATTTTGTATCAAATTAGTGAGAGAGTTGACAAAGTTCACAAATCAAATTAGTTTAACACTCAATCAAACAAAGTTAAAATTAGAGTTACAAAATGATGAGCTGAAGAAAGAAAGTGAGCTAAGTTTTTTATAAAACTGTTTTGCTAACAATATTTTTTAAACTATTTTGAATTTTTCATTGCCATAATTTATAATATTTAATCTTTGGCAAATTTTCTTATTTCAATGTGATATTTTAGCTTATGTTGACCCTTATTAGATCTAAATGTTTTAGAATTTTTTGAAACTAATTTATCCTACCCGTGTGGAAAAATGGAGTGAGCCCCTGTAGGGGGCCCTCATGTATTGCCCTCGCGCCATAAGGGGCCCATGAGGGCAATCCAGGCGTGGCCCCTCACGAAAACGAAATGCTAATCCATTAAGATCCAACATGGGCTTCCCTCACGGTTGCCCTCATGATTGCTCTCGTGGGCCCCTCGCAGTTACCCCGACGATATATTTTTAATTTTCAAAAATACCTTTAATAATTGCCTGTTCATCATTTTTAAGCATTTATAATAATAATCTATAAGCGTACGCAGCTTATACATTCCGTTAGCTGCCCGAAGTTAGTTTGCAGAGATGCTTCTAATTTTGTCTTTCTGTTTTTCAAAATTTGTTTGCTTCTGCCATGAGACACAGAACAACAATTTCTGTCAGTTTAACATTTTTATAATAAAGGGGCCCTCCATAAATTACGTTACCAATTTGGGGGGGGGGGGTCGCGCCAAAAACTTCCTTTTTTCGTTTTTTTGCTTAAATGCAAATTGAATTAATAAAATCCAAGAGAAAAAGTCTAAATATTTTTGGTTAAAAGTTACTTCTTATGCTTCAAATGTCTACTATTATATTTTTGGTTCAGGATTCATCTCGTTTGGTTAAAAATTGTACTGTTTGGTTGAAAATTCATGTATTTTGTTGATATTTCGTCTTTCTTGGCAGAAAATTAATCTTCTTGGTTAAAAAATCATCTTTTCGGTTGAAAATTCAATTGCTTGGCAATGTTCGAAATTCATTTTTTTGTTGAAGATTCATCATTTTAGTTGAAAATTGATCTAGTTTGTTGAAAATTCATTCTTCTTTTTGACTGAGAATTAATTTATTGAAATAAAAATGTAGCTATTCCATTTTTGGTTGAAAATTGATATTTTTTAATGAAACTTTAACTTTGTTGGTTTAGAACTCCTCTATTTGGTTGAAAATTCATGTATTTTGTCGGAAATTCGTCTTTTTTGGTAGGAAGTTGATCTTCTTAGTTAAAAATTCATCCTTGCTGGTTGAAAATGCAACTGATTAGTCGAGAATTCAACTATCTTGTTGAAAATTTGTTTTTTTGTTGTTATTTAACTGTTTTTTATTTTAGATTAAAATCTTGTTTGGTTGACATGTCAATTATTACATGTTTCGTTGAGAATTCATCTTTTCTGGTTAAAAAATCAACCACTTGGTTTAGAGTTGAACCACTTCGTAAAAAAACTCATTTTTTTATTGGATATTCGTCATTTTGATTGAAAATTCAACTATTTGGTCGTAAATGAACCTTTTCCTTGAAAATTCATAATTACGGGTAGAAAACTCAACTGTTTAGTCAAAAGTTAAACTATTTACTTAAAAATTTCACTTCTTGGTAGGAAATTAACCTTTTTGTTAAAGAATCATATTTTTGGATTGAAAATACAATCGTCAGGCCCGTAGCCAGCAATTTTTTTTGGGAGGAGCTTAAAAGTCAAAAAGCAAATGAAGTCTCTCACAAACTTCGGACAGTATAATCATCACATTTGTTGCATGAAAAATAAGGGTCATAAATGATATTATAAAAAGGACGCTTATATATATACCTGTATCAGTCAAAATACAATTTTAGATTCAAAAAAATCTTCAACATTCGAATTATGAAACAAAATTTTAAATCATGCATGTTTAAAAATGTATAATTATTCCAAATGAGGCCTGTTTTTTGGACATAACATGCAAATTACAGGGTTCAATCCCTCAAGGTTTCTCAACTGTTATATGATGTGATAAAAGTTATTGTAATGTGAATATAATTACTAAAGTGGTCGCTCAGAGAAGGAGCAACCTTTTCGATTTTTTTTTTTCGACAAGCGGTTGATAACTTCCTCCGTATCAGCAGCAATATCACAATGAACCGAAATCATGGCGAGCGCACTCAGTTTGTCGTGATCCATTATCAAAATTGTAAGAAGAGACTTTATAGCGCGAAAATATGTCCCATCGCAGTACTCCAACAATTTTAAAACCTCAGTAAAAGATTGATGTTGATTGATGGATTTTGATTTATGTTATTGATATTCTTTCAGACCGTAATCTGTATTCTACTTTAACTGCTGACAACGACATTCGATCATCAAAATTTGAAGCTAAATTTTCCAATTTGTCCACTCTATTGTTTGCAGCGAAATCAGGCAAGAGCGATTGAAAGCTGGGTAGAATATCTTTCTTTTCGAGAAATCTCTCAATAAAATTCTGCAATGAAGCGTCGGGGCAAGGAATGAGTATAATAACCCTGAAATATTCTTCAGCAGATGAAGTTTGTGGATATGCACGGTTTTTTTGTCGTAATATGACCCTTAGAGCCTTGAGTTCAATTTTCCATAGATCTTCAGCAAACTGGGATGCAGATCAAAAAATTCCCTTGAAAAAATCATCCGCTGTTTCTCGTATCTGGCGTAGAGAATCAACTATTTCCCTAGTGCGATCGATGGTAGAAAAAAAATCAAGAGATTTTTCTTGCAGAAACACAGACAATGGAAGAGTCAAGCTAAACTGTTTTTCACAAACAACAAGGCTGACTAAAAAATCACTCTTTTGTATTGCTGCTAAAAGTGCTAATGCTGTTCAAGATATCAACCACGTTTTGCCAGTGATTTCTTTCAAACTGATGACAATGTATTCAAAGAGTTCGACAAATGTGATGATGC
Source organism: Melikaiella ostensackeni (assembly GCA_032362435.1). Lineage (NCBI taxonomy): Eukaryota > Metazoa > Arthropoda > Insecta > Hymenoptera > Cynipidae > Melikaiella > Melikaiella ostensackeni. The sequence continues at coordinate 4,165,939 of JAUMHM010000078.1, forward strand.
TGTCATGCCTTTCGATAAATCTTGTGTCACAAGGGCGGAGAAGTCATTTCTTTCTACTTTCCGGAGCATGTTTTTTTATAACCTCTTGATAAGTTGTGTTCACATTTAAATGTTTCCTGAACAAATTAGCTACTTGGCTGACGACTCCAAGACAGTTCCGTATCGGAGGAATTGACATAGCATTTAACAGAGCAAGGTCCAAACGATGACTTGCACAGTGAATATATCTTGCTTTTGGATATTTTTCCTTGATCCTCATTTAAACTCCACTCATATGACCAGCCATATTTGCTGCTCCATCATACTCTTGTCCAACAAGCTTGGACATATCAAGATGAAGTTCTTCACAAAGCTGTAATATGACATTTGTTAGATTTTCGGAAGACCAGTCATTGACTGGGACAAAGCCTACGAAATCTTTGCGTAGTACTGGAATTTGTGAATCCTGTAAGACGTCGACGTATTGTACACCTGCTGAAAGCTGTTCAGTACCTGAAACATCCATTGCTTCATCACCAAGAAAACTGAAATATTCAGCTTTACTCACTCTGTTGATAACTTTTTCAGCAATGATATCAGAACATGTCAAGGATTTCGTTCTGAATGTCCGGACTTAACTAAGTAGCGTTTTCGGTGCTATTGTTGACGTGTTTCTCTACATTTCTATTATTGTATTCTATTCTCAATCGCAAAAGAGCTTGGAATTTTCCATCTTTTTTTCAGGTCGAATCAAAGATAGAGCGCCGCTATCATGATCACCTCTTAGAGGTAGTTCCTGCTCCGCACAAAAAAGGATCGTTCGGATAATCGATCTGATCACAGCTCTATTTTCCTCCATCTCTTTTGCACGTTGGGTATCCAATTGAGACATGATATCTTCTTGTTTGCCAGAACCAACTTGTAGGAATAAAGTGGCTTTAATGACACAATCTTTGAGATACTCCTTTTCCGCATGATTTTTGAAAACTTCCTACGCCCGTTTCCAATCCCGAAAACCAACCTTTAGTAATTTCCCTGGATTCTGATTACCTTCTTTTCCTAAACCTTCGTGAAAAAATCAACAGCAGGGCTAACAGAAAACACTATGAAGACTCTTTGAGTACGCAAAACAATCAAATCGTCCATCTGTTCTCCATTTGCATTGAAAGCTCCTTTTTTGCAATTCATCTTCTGACATAGGAAACTCGTACGGTTGTTTTGGAACCAGAACTGATGTGAGAATATTTTTCTTCGTGGTGTCATCTACAGAATTCTTATTTGCCCTTCCAATGTCGAATTGGCCAGCCTGCCATCCAACGTGAACATTTTGTTGAACGTCCAAGTTTACCATAGAACTTGAATTACATACACATGCACTGTTTTGAAAATCACCTATCGAATGAAAATGTGTTAACTACAAAAATTATCTAGAAATCTGAGAATTACAACAGCCAAATTTGTAATAACAGCAAATTCAATCAATTCCATAATAAATTTTTCATTTTAATAATATTTCATACTCAGTATTGAAAGAATTCAATGAAAAAAAATATTGCCTACAAACAAGTGTTATTCTCCATTAAAATAATTCTCACATGAAAATCAATTGAAAATTATTATGGAAGTCACATTCATTCTCATACTGCATTTTTCATTACTATTATTACATAATTGTTCATTTTTCGATTTGCGTAAGATTTACCTAGTGTTATATTGAATATAGAACTAATTCAACGAAAACAAACAAAAAAAACAATGCTTTTCAACATTTAATACTATGTTACCATCAAATTTATGAACACATAACCTCAAAATATTACACGATACAATTTCTCACTCACCATCTTCACAGTTGTTTTCTGGATTTTTGTAAAACGAAGTTATGGACGTTAGGCTTTAAAAACGTTTCATGATAGTTTTGTGGCCATCAGGCAAAATCTCTCAAATCGCTAACAGGAAAATGTCGTTCACACTTTTCACTGAAAAATGTCACTTCAGGAAAAGTTGGATATTCTAGACAAGTGAAGCTGTCTAATTGTTTTGTTCAGTGCTGCCATATGTGAAATTGAATTTTTTTTTTAAAGTGGCGGCATATTCAAAATGTTTTTGGTAAATAAGCATACAATTGAAGAATAATAAGCTTGCTGACAAATAAATTCACATTTACTACAATGGAAATGTATTTAGAAAGACTTTTTCACAAAGAAGCACAAATTTGTTAGAATTTGTAAAATTTCGGGGGGAGGGGGCTTCAGCCCCTTGAGCACCCCTGATTACGTGCCTGACAATCGTTTCGTAGATAATTCATCTATTTTCAAAATTCAAAATCCAACAATTTTGTTAAAAATTAGTCTTTTTTGGTAAAAGATTAATCTTCTCGGTAAAAAATTTATTTTTTATGGTTGAAAATTCGATTACTTGGATTAAAAATTAATTTTTCTTGGTTGAAATTCAACTACTTGGCTGAAAGTTGATCTACTTTGTTAAAAATTATCTTTTTTCAAGATTGACCGCTTTGGTAGAAAGTTTATATGCTTTGTTGAAAATTTGTTCTTTTGGGTAGAAAATTATTTTTCGTTGTTGAAAATTCATCTATTCGGTTAAAGATTGAACTATTTATCAAAATTCTTTTTTTTTCATCAAGTCCAACTAGTTGAAAATTCGTTTCTTTTTTGTTGAAAAGTAATTTCTTAAACTGAAAATTTAACTATTCCATTTTTGATTCAAGACTTATGTTTTTTAGTTGAAAATTCATGTAGAATTTGAAAAATTTAGCTATTTAGTTTAAAATTCAACTATCCTATTGAATGTTTAATTATTTCGTTGAAAAATTATCTATTTCGTCAAAGTCATCTTTTTAGTTGAAAATTTAACTTTTTCGTTGAAAATTCGTATTTTTGGATTGAATAGTCATCTTTCATGGTGGAGAAGTCATCTTTCTCGGCTGAAAATTGATCTTTCTTCGTGAAAATGAACTTATTTCTTAAAAATTCAACTGTCTTCTAAACAATTTGTCTTTTAGGCTTGAAAATTCAACTAATTAGTTGGAAACGCAACTGTTTTTGGTTGAATTTTAATTTTCTTTTTTGTTTGAAAATTCGTCCATTTGCTTGGAAAATTCATTTTTGCAGGCTGAAAATTCAAGTATTCTGTTAAAATTTTAATTATTATGTTGAAAATTCAACTATTGTCCTGAAGTAATTTTTGTTTGTCGAAAATTAACTTTTTTATTGAAAATTTAACTGTGTTTCAAAAAATTCGTCTTTACGGCTTGAAAATTTAACTATTCGGTTAAAAGTTATTATTATTTATTTCTTTTCATTTATTATTATTATTATTTATTATTTATCATTATTATATTATTTTGTTCAAAATTCATCTCTTTTGCTAGAGAGTTAAACTATTTGGTTGTTAGTGCAACTGCTTGGTTGAAATTTTTTTTTTTCACTGAAAATTCGTCTTTTTGGTTACTTTCAGGGGAAGGGGTGATGACTAAACTACCCTTATCGACGAGGGGGGCCGGGGGAATCAAAAATGGCCCAAAATTGGTAACGTAGTTCATAGACGGCCCCTAAATGTCATCTTGATATTTCCATAATATTAAATTTAAATTTGTAATGAAATTAATTAACTTATAATATTGGAAACTAATATTTTTGAAATTAATATATTTTAGGTTTTACTCAGGTTCTCTCATTTTTTTTTTATTTAGTAAGTTTTTTATTCTTAGTTTACTATATAAAAAGATCAGAATGATTTCAAATATTATAAAAGTTGTATGACTTTTCCCTTTTTAAATCTTTAATAACTGTTAACTTAAAGGCCTACTTGTTGAACAGCTTTCAGCTTGAAGTTTTCAAAATTAAATTATTTCAAACTGAAATGTTTTAAAATTAAACCACTTTAAATTGAAAGCATTCAAAATAGAATAATTTAATATCGAAAGATGGAAAACGATTTGCTTCATTTTTAAATCATTCAAATTTGATTTATTTCAAACTGAAATATTTAAAAAATCAAACCACTTTGAATTGAAAGCATTTGAAATAGAAAAATTTTATATCGAAACATTGAAAATGGTTTTGCTTCATTTTCAGATCTTTCAAAAATGATTTATTTCATGCTGAAATATTTTAAAAATTAAACCACTTCGAATTTCAAGCATTTAAAATAGAATAATTTTCTATCGATACATTGAAAGTCATTTTGCTTCAATTTTAAATCTTCCAAAATTGTATCGCGTGAAAACAATTATTTTTCGTAGTTAGGAAATACTTGAAACCAATGCTTAGTTTAATAATTAATTTTAACCTGAAATAACCAAAATTTCAGTTTATGGTTTACATTAGTACAATATTGGTAGACTTTGTAATTCCGACCCCTAAAACTTGTAATGATCCCGTAAGAATTATTTATTGGAAGTATTTCAACGAATGTGTGAACAATAACTTCATAATTTCCACCCTTCTAAAACTATTATTCATTTCTCCTCAAAAACCACCCCCTAAGTAGTGAAATGAGAGTTATGCAATTATATTTAAGTTAATTAATTTTTTCTGACCATTTTTTCTTCTAGATGATCACTAATCAATGTTCCATCTATTTTTATGACCTTTTAAAATAATTTTATAATATTTATTATAATAGATTTTCCATCGTTTAAACAATTTATTTTAATCAAGAATTCACAAAATAATGTATTTTCTAAATAGGGCGAGTTTAAGAATCACTGTGAAGAAACAATGTGTTTTAAATAACATATTTTTCCAATAGTTTGAACACTTTCATTGTTTTTAGATATATCTTGTAAACCGAGATCTCTAGAAAAACATGGTTTTTCTCTATTTCGTTATTTATTCGAAATTTTAATAGCATTCATTAACTTTTTTAATAATTTTTTATTGTCTAAACGCTTGGTTTTCAGCAAGAAGCTACAATATTATGACAATTTCAAAATCGAACGAGTTTCCTAATTTATTATAACAATTCTGTGAATGAAATGCATGTACGTTGAAAGCTGAAAATGTTAGAAACGTTGTTTTTTGCTATCTGATTTATTTCATCACTCATTGGATATGCTGTTAATATTTCTCTACTCTAAAAAAAATTAGTTGTTTGGAGAATTGCGAGGTTGCAAAACGATGGAATTTTAGATATTGTACGAGTTAATTAAATAAAAATGATAAAAAGTCTGTGAGAAGCAAACGAAGGTGGATCTCATGTCATTCCATCACAGTAATTTTCGTCAGTTAATGAGCGTTGAAAATTCAAAATTTGTGAATTCGAAGCGCTGAAAAATTGTGCTATATTAAATTTATAGCCTTTAAAATTCTATAATTGAAAATTCATAGCAATCAAAACGTCAAAATTGAAAATGATCATTTCTTTTTTCAAAATGGAAGAGTTTCATATTCAGGGCAATAGAAATTTCGCAGATTCAAAATGAAATAAAATTTTTAAAAATAATTCTACACACAAAATGGGAACGTTTAATGGTGAAAATTTTATTAATTAGATATCTTCAAAATTGAAAAGTTCGATTTCAATTCTAGAAACTGAAATAACCTTTCAAATTTGCAGCACAATTTCAAAATTAAAAATATTGGAATGAAACATTCCAAATTACTAATTTAATAATGATACATAATTATTTGAATTTAACTATTTCAGTATATATAATAACTTCAAATTGAAATCTTGCACAATTAGAAAATTCTGAAAGAGAATCAAAAACTTAATATTTTTGAAGTAGATTTCCCATTTTCGAAATTGTGAAACTACTAAATTAATGTGTGATCCAATAATTTTCTTTAAAAATAAAACCATGCAAGAACTAAGCATTTAAGATCAAATTATTTTAAATTTGATAATGCTCTAAATTCAACATTCCAAACTCAATGGCTCTCAAATCATTTTTTCAAAGTGATTTAAAAGTACAATTTAAAACTGGAATCATAGTAATATTTTTATTTATTTGTATATTATTAATGGGCAGCGCAACGTTTCCCGTGCGCTGCAGCGCGTGTATAAAATTGCTAGTATTTTAATAAATATATATGTATTGTTAATATGTATAAAAATTTTTTTAAATATTTAAAAAAAATATAATTATTAGCGCCTCGACCGGAAACTTGGAGTCATGATCAGCATCTTATCCGACTTCCGTTTTTCCTTTTGACCAACTTACCACAATGTTTTCAACTTTTTTTTCAGGTAGACACTCTACGCGCTCATCAGAATTTGTTAGAATTATCTTTATTTTCATTAACTGCACGTTTGGATCAAATATTGTTACTATTTGACGCAATTTGACTATTTGAGACAATTTATTATAACAAAAAATCGTTTGTTTTTTGTAAGCTGGGGCATGAGGATAACAAGCAGGGCCCCCTGCGGAGTCCCTCGTGGAATATCTGAAATTTTAAAGTTCAACTAAAAAAAAATATCATCAAATTCTTAACAAAAATGCATTTTTCGTAAGTCTGAACTAATCAAACATTAAAATTTATAGTCTCAAGCAAATATTAACCCTTTGGACTTAGATATATTAACCGATCGACCGTAAGAACAACCGAGCAGGGCCCCCTGCGGGGGCCCTCGTGGGTTTTCCCCTATGGATTGCCCAAATGGGCCCCTGATGGGAGCCAATGTTTCAAAGAGGGCTGAACGGGGCTTTTTCACAGGAGTACTTCCAAATTAGGAATTTTCAACTTAAGACACTACAAAAGCTACTCCAGCACTAAGTTTCTCAGTTTACTTCGTTACTTGTAACAAATTAAATAGCCTTTGCCTTTGTTAGATTTTCTACATAAAGAGCTTAGAGAAAAATTGAATAACGTACAGTTTCCTCTCATAATTCAAACTCTTGTCTTTTTTCTCTTAATTCTGCTTCCAATTAGTCTTCATCCAAGTTCACCACTTATTTAACCCCTTTGCCCATCCAGCACTTTGTTAATTTTAATCCTCCTTCTGTCCTCTTTACTAGGTTTAGTCGCCTTTCCTTTACTTTACAGCACACAATTTAAATCTACTCTATTACTCAGCTATCCCACTTTGCCCTATCTCTTTTTAATTTTACCCCTTTTACTCAGTTTCACAGTCTTGTTGAGGGTTGAAAACTTCTCTGTCTTTCTCTCTTTTTTTTTAGCTCGTATGGCGTTTAATCTAAGGAGTTTGAAAAGTGGGAGATTTAAATATTCGCTTCCGTAAGTCTTATTCGCTTTACACTCGCAACATTTTTCAGAATATCACCCTTTCAAGATAAATGCTTCCTTTAGTTGATCTTTTTTCATTTCTTTTTTTAAACGAGTAGCGAGTGAAACATTGCTCAAAGCTGCGGTCTGAAAAAGATGTGTTCGAGGAAATCCGGAAGACTGATAAGAGGAGAAGTGTAGTTTATTGCTTCTCTAAAGCAAACGATTTCATATGAGCACTAAAAGTTGTTTTTAAAATTATTATTATATTATTAGAAGAGTAAATTTACAAATATAATAAATTTAATGCTTATACATCCTACCCAATTGAAGAGAGAGTTTTTTTAAATCAAAAAATACTATCTAAATTCTGCAGGTATTGTTTTCAGAGCGTAAAAATTCAATTTTCAAGAATACACTTTGAATTTGTTTGGAAACACAAAATGAATTTGTAATGAATTTAGTGATGCAGACTGATGTCACCAATGTAGCAAAAAGTTCTTCAGAATTTCTGGATTCAAAAAAGGAGCGTTATTAATAAAAATAGCTATTCCATATACACTACTGTTGAAAATTCTCTGCACGGCTAGTGCGAGCAGTACTAAAAATCGCTGATTACTTTGAAACACGATAACCTAGTCAGAACTAGAGCTATACATTTTTTTTTAATTGCGTAAAAACCCTAAAAAAATGCACGTCGGATGGTCCTTAGTAGAAATAATTGTGACTTTTTAAAGAAGATACATCACGTGAAAAGTTTGAAAAAAAAATTCAAGAATTTCTCGAATTTTGTACATCTACTTCAACTCGTGTCATAACCCAGGGAAGTTGTGACTTAAATCTGAAATTTACAGCACCTGATTTTTAAAATCTTATCTTAAATTTAAGCCAATAAAATTTGAAAAGTCTTCAAAAGTTCCCGGGATATGACCAAAAATGTACAAGCGTGTCTGCGTCGAGTTTCAGTCCGGTCGCAGCGGTGATCGCCGATTGAAACTCGACGCGGATTCACTCGGACATTTTTAATCATAATTTGAGAACCCTTGAAGATTTTTCAAGTTTTAACATTTTTGAATTAAAGATAAGATTTTGAAGATTGTGTCCCGTGGATTTTAAATTTATTCTTCAAGTTTCCTAATTCATGGCACAAGGTGAAGTCGATTTAAAAAATTCGAGAAATCCTCCGCGATCACCGCTCTTGCGGCCGATTAGCGGTGATCGCCGATTGAAACTCGTCGCGGATACGCTCGGACATTTTTTGTCATAATTCGGGAACCCTTAAAGATTTTTCAAGTCATATTGTCTCAAATGAAAGACAAGATTTTAAAGATTGCACCTCGTGAATTTTAATTCTTTGCTACAACTTTCCTAACTTCTGACACGAGTTGAAGTCGAATTAAAAATTCGAAAAATTCTCGGCGATCATCGCTCTTGTGGCTGACCAGCGATGATCGCCGATCGAAACTCGTCGCGGATGCACTCGGACATTTTGAGTCATGTCTTGGAAACCTTTGAAGATTTCTCAAGGTTTATGTGTTCAAATTAAAGATAAGATTTCAGAGATTGAATCCCGTGAATTTCAAATTTATGCTACAACTTTCCTAAATCATGGCACGAGTTGAACTCGATTCAAAAAATTCGAGAAATCCTCCGCGATCACCGCTCTTGCGGCCGACCAGCGGTGATCACCGATTGAAACTCGTCGCGGATACGCCTGGATATCTTTAGTCACATCACGGGAACCCTTAACGTTTTTTCAAGTTTTATTAGCTTCAAGTAAAGATGAGAATTCCAAGATTGCCTCCCGTAAATCTCAAATTTTTGCTACGACTTCTCTTAATTATAATGCGAGTTGAAGTCGACTTACGAAATTCAGTAAATTCTTCGCGATCACCACTCTTGCGGCCGACCAGCGGTGATCGTTGATTGAAACTCGTCACGGATACGCTCGGACGTTTCGAGTCATGCCTTGGGAACTTTTAAATATTTTTTAACTTTTATCGGTTCAAATTGAAGATAAAATTTCAAAGATTGTATCCTGTCCTACAACTTTCCTTGAGCATGGTACGAGCTGGAGTCGATTTTCAAAATTCGATAAATCCTCGGCGATCACCGCTGTCGCGGCCAACCCGCGGTGATCGATTAGAACTCGTCGCGGATAAGCTTGGACATTCTTAATCATACCTCGAAAACCCTTGAAGATTTTTCAAATTTTATTAGCCTAAATGAGAGATAAGATTTCAAATATTGCCTTCCGTTGATTTTGAATTTTGGCTACAACTTTCCTTAATCATGCCGCTAGTTGAAGTCGATTTACAAGATTCGATAAATTCTCGGCGATCACCGCTCTCGCGGCCAACCAGCAGTGTTCGCCGATGAAAACTCGTCGCGAATACGCTTGGATATTTTTAGTCATATCTCGGAAACCCTTAATCATTTTTCAAGTTTTATTAGCTTAAATTAAAGATAAGATTTCAAAGATTTAGATCCGTGGATTTTAATTTTTTGCTGCAACTTTCCTAAATCATGGCATGAGTTGAAGTCGATTTACAAAATGCGAGAAATTCTCGGCGATCACCGCTCTCGCGGCCGACCAGCAGTGTTCACCGATTAGAAATCGTCGCGAATACGCTTGGATATTTCTAGTCATATTTCGAAAACCCTTAATGATTTTTGAAGTTTTATTAGCTTAAATTAAAGATAAGATTTCAAAGATTTAGATCCGTGGATTTTAATTTCTTGCTACAACTTTTCTTAATCATGCCGCTAGTTGAAGTCGATTTACAAGATTCGAGAAATTCTCGGCGATCACCGCTCTCGCGGCCAACCAGCAGTGTTCGCTGATGAAAACTCGTCGCGAATACGCTTGGATATTTTCAGTCATATCTCGGAAACCCTTAATGATTTTTCAAGTTTTATTAGCTTAAATTAAAGATAAGATTCCAAAGATTTAGTTCCGCGGATTTTAATTTTTTTGCTACAACTTTCCTAAATCATGGTATGAGTTGAAGTCGATTTACAAAATTCGAGAAATTCTCGGCCATCACCGCACTTGCGGCCAACCAGCGGTGATCGTCGATTGAAACTCGTCGCGAGTACGCTTGAACATTTGAATCGCAAAGTGCAGAAAGCGAACTACTGACATTTTTGGCCAAAATGAATTAATAATGTATTCATATAGATTCGAATACGCTCTATTTAATGGGTGCACTATGGGTGTCCTATTCAGTTCCGTCACATCAACGTACGAGTATTGTAATATTTCCTAATCCTATTATTTAAATTAATATGCCTTAATAATTATGTCGAGCGATTCAGAAGACAGTATTCTAGAATCAGAGGGTTCATCATCAGAATCGGTGTCTGAACCGGAACCTCCAAAAAGAAAAAAGGAGTTCGTAATGGAATACATTACAGAAGAAATGTGATTAGAAATGCAAATGTTGCAGGAGAAAAATACGTGAACTGGAAATGAAATATAGTTGAAAAACGAAAAACTGGTGATCCTTGCAAGTAAATTTGAACTTTGAAAGAAATTTGAAGTATAAATTGTAATTTTTAAATTAATAAGGAGATATGCAAATAGAAATTTATAAAAATATTTCTAAAAACTTAGATGCAAAAAACAGTGCTTTAAGCATTTTGTTGAAATGCGACAAGTGAAAAAACATGACCATGTGTATGTTCCACAAGATTTTATTGTAAACGCTAAAAGAGCTGCAGAAAAATTCGAAGTTACAGAGGTTGAAGGTTGAGATATAGTAGATTATAAAAATTGGTAAAAAAAAATGTGTATATTAAAAATGCTATTAGCAAGGAAACGGCTGGAAAAAGATTTCAAAAATGTCAGAAGCAAGATTTTATGATTTCTAACCTTTTTAATTTGAATATGATAGCAACAGTCCTGGGGAAATCATTGCGTGCCCTTCTACTGATGACACAGGGAAACACACCTTTATCTTAAAAAAGAAAAATAGTTCAGTCTCTATTACTACACAAGAAACTTATACAGATAAAATACCCATTAACGATAAGAAAATCAAAGATGTCAATAAAGTTAGACAATATATTCCCGATGAATATGATGACTTTTATGAAGAACTGCTTGAATGGCTTACAACAGAAGAAGTAGAGGATGTTTCTTGATTAAATTCTGTTCATTATGATTATTAAAGTTATTGTTTATGAATAACAAAAATGCCATTTTTCAAATGTAATAAACGAATTTTGTATGTATATAACGTGTTTTTTGGATTTTGTTGCTATTAAGTGGAAAAAGGAGTTTACTTCATGTACCTCATTTGAGTATTGTTAAGAAACCAGTGTAAAAATGCCATCCTAGACAACTTCAAATTATAGTCTGTTGTCCCCTCTACGAACTAAGAACATAGAATTTGCATATATTATTATCTATAATTAACTACACTGCTTTAATTCATTATCTCAAAATCAATATTTTAAAGTAGTTCCCTTTTTGCACTTAGCGATTTATTTTTAGTCACATCTCGGGATTCCTTGAAGATTTTTTGAGTTTTATTGACTGAAATTAAAGATAATGTTTCCAAGATTAGGTTCTGTAAATTTCAGATTCGAGCCACAACTTTCCTAGGTCATGACGCATAATTTCCAACGGTAGTATAATACAATATATTTTTCAAAACTAAGAGATTTTAAATTCCTCATGAGTGCAAATATTGATACTTCGGAAAAAAATGATAAATATATACTTTGGATAAAGTATTATGAATTCATGAATAAAGTCAATTCCGAAAGTTCAATTTCTACTCAATTGCATCAAATCAGCAGTCGACGTCGCTTATTTCAAACTCTGGCGAATCGAAGAGAATGAAATTAATCAGACGCGTGAATCCTAACAAATCCTTTTCTTCTCTAGCGACCAATCGAATAAATCTTCAATCATTTTCCTCATAATTAATTCACTTCCTTATTGACCAGTTTCCGGCTTCAAGATTTTCAATAATACACCTATTATGACTAAAAATTACATTATTAATTCTAGAACACGAATTTCTGTGTGAAATTTGCATAATGTGTTTGATAATAGTTATCTCTAGGACTGATTGCAATAGTAGTAGCGATGAACATCAATAGATCGTTATATGTGTATGTAAATTGTAATGAGTAATTTGAGTCACCTGATTTCAAAACCAGCTGGTCTATTCTGATTTGCAAACTAATCATTTCTTAAATAATAAATTACGTATTAATAGACTTTCTCCTTAAAATATACCATGGACTTAGTTTTTAATGATAGATTTTGATTTATTCAGGTAAACAAATTCCTGTTTTTAAAAATAATTACTGAAGAAAACATTATATTAAAGGTTGAGAAATTTTTATTTGTAAAAATTAATTCTGGAAAAGTGATAAAAGTTCACGTTAATATTCTATAGGAGCTCTTTTATTTTTATGGAAATAAGCAATATTGAGAAAAGAAAATGCATGAAAATATTGAATATTTTATCAAGGTAGTCAAATTCACCTGCTTTACAAATTGTTTCTGTATGCAAATTCTTGCCAGTGAAAGCACACAATTTTAAAATTACGCTAGGAGAAAGAAAATATTTTTTGTTCATTTTTATGGATCATAAAATTTTCGATTTTGTAGAAGCAATAAAGTGTGAATGGTTATTAAATAAAATATAAAACGCGTAAACATTTTTAGGTAGGCTTCAATATTGAGCGATGTACTCCATCGTTAATCGAAGACAAATGTTATATAACACGATGGAAAAAAGGAAGAGTTACGTTGAAAAATTCAGTTATTTCTTACAATAATAATTATTATCTAAATGAGATAAGGAAGAAGGAGAAAATGAGATAGAAATTGAAACTCTTTCAATTCAGAACAAATAAAAACGGTTTTTGGGATAGAAAGAAAGAGAGAAATCAAAATTTAAAAATGGACAGACATGAATAGATAAAAGCAGATCGTTTCTGTCGAATTTTAAATACAATTTCCTACTCCTTCTCTCTTACTCTTATCCTACGAGTACTATCCATTGAATAAGTGTTATTAATTTTAATTCAATTTTATCACTTTTTACCTAATTCTATACTACATTGTCATAACTTTTTTTTTCTTTTACACAATAATATTTTATGCACTGCAATTCAAAAATTCATAGAATTAAAATGAAGGCAATAAATTCGAAATTGTTAAAAAAAATTTTATTATTAAAAACCCATCCCATCAGCTGCCGGGCACTCGAAAGTTCCCATGCAAAATACATGGAAAAAAATCACTTTTTGTTTGGAAAAACTTTTATGGGCTTGGGAAAATGTTACGGGAAAATCAAGGTTGCCATTCCATATACTTCATACGTTTTCGATACCTCAGCCTTATTGTTTAACAAAAGACTATTTGTTTAAATAATTGTGTTTTCTCAAAAAGTCGACTATTCTCCAACAGAATCAAAATTAAGATTGCCCTTTTATATATTTTAAAGGTTCTAGATATCTCAACTTTATTATTTATCAAACGCGTATTCGTTTAAATAATTGTTTTCTCTCAAAAAGTCAGTTTTTTCTAACAGAATCCAAATCAAGATTGCCTTTTTATATATTTTATACGTTTTCGATACCTAAGATTTGTTATTCAACAAACGCCTATTTATTCAAATAATTGTTTTTTCTCAACAAGTTTTAATGAAATTTATTTATATTATATAATATCATTATTAATATATTTATATTTATAATATTTATTTATAAAATTTTATACGTTTCCGATACCTCAACTTTATTATTTAGCAAACACCTATTTGTTCAAATAATTGTGTTTTCTCAAAAAGTCGACTCTTTTAACAGTATCCAAATTAACATTGCCTCTTTATTTATTTTATGCATTCTCGATATCTCAGATTCATTATTTAACAAATGCCTGTTCGTTCAAATAATTGTTTTTTTTTCAAAAAAGTCAGATTTGTCCTAGCAGAATCAAAATTAAAATTGCTTTTTTATATATTTTATTCTTATTCTTATTTATTTATTATTTGTTCCTTCGTCGCAATATTTTGTTTTTTCTTTTTATATACATTTTCTTCAAAACATCTGCAATAGTTTTTATACTTCCACTTCTCTAAATCTGCTTGTAAAGACCCCAATGTAAATACTTGAGTAAGGCCTAAAACGTAGCATAAATTTCACAACTTAAGCTGCTAAATCTTCCAGGGACACGTTTCTCTCAAACTTTAACTTACTTCAGTATATTTCCGGAAACACTTTTGTATTTACAGCTTTAAACCCGTCAAGTCTATTTCCAACACTAACTTACAAATTGTCATCCGAGCGGGTTTATTACCCTTTGCAAAATCTTGGTTGATTGTCCATGTAGTCAACAACCACCCTCACTGATTATAACTCTATTGTAAGACTTCGACGGTTTTTCCCGTTCGTGCTTTTCCGAAACCGATCGGAAGGGCCCTTCGGGCAGGCAGGACCAGCCGGGTACTCGCCTCCCTTTTCAAAAATTCTGTTCATTAGAATTCGAGCAGCTGACTTCTCCACTTCGTCTTGAGAGTCAGTTCGCAAATTTCAAAGTCCTCCTTCGCATTGTTGTATCGCTTAAGTTTTAATAAATTTAAGTTGTGTTTTAAATTAATATGGTTTTATTCCTAACTTTGAGTAAAAAAAAACGTTAGCGCATAACATTAATAATTTGTCTCATTTTACCTAGCTGTTAGGTAGTCGACGTCTCATTTTACCGAACTGTCAGGTAATGTTTACTCATTAGTTTTATTATATCTTACTGAATCGCGAATTGAGGTATAATGAAATTTTATTAATAATGTCTATTTTCACATAAAATATTACCCTATTTCATTTTACATGACTAAAAGTGGAATTTTAACAAAATGCCGAACTAAGTTTTAAAAAATTTAACGAATAAGAATTTTCAATGTAGCAGTTAACTCTATCGCGTGACGAGTCAAAGTTTTGGAAACCCAGCCTCTTCCAGAGGTTGTCAAAAACAAGAAGAAATGAGAGATCAGATAAAGAAGTTTCATGCCGTGAAGAAAAATAGGATCATTGAAGAGCGTCTGGTAAATAACTATGTAAATATTTATTTCTCCAATGATATTATATAATATGATATATGATATGATATATGATATATATATATATATATGATATGATATATATGATATAATATGAAATGATAAGTAACACAACAGCCAAACCTCTTATCCAATATAAACACAGTACATTGCAAATTTGACAAACAAAGTAGAAAAACAGAATGCACAAGCTACAGGACGAACAAATTAGTTAATTGAATTTCATGCGATTGACGTAATGCAATCTCAGGACATAAGGATAATATGTTAAGTTTTCAAATTCGTTCCGAAGTAAAATCTAATTTACTGTCTTTTAGAATTCATAAGAGATCACACGTTAATCTCAGTTACTCAGTTTAGCTTTTAATAGAAGTATTATGATAAAACTTCAGCTACATAAGTGAAAAATTCATCCGGAGAATGAAATAAAAAAACATTTCTTTTAATCCTATTAACTCCTTCACGCTATCGAAGCATCCTCTAAATCGAAGAAAAACTTTATTTTGTCGATATCAGTACCAGGGCTCGTACGCAAGACGCCTGGGAAGAGCGAAATCTGAACTCAACACTCAATCACCTGCGCCACGGAGACTGATAGTTATAATCGAAATTTGGACGACTCTAATGCAAACAATCAGTTGACTTTTGTCACTTCCCTTTCGCACTCTCCGCTCGCTAACTTCGCATTTTACTATACTAGTCGACGAAACTCCAAGAAACCGTATGCACACTGACCTCAAAATAATCACTGGACAAGACCTCAAATTCTGTAAAATTGTCCTTATGTCCTGCAATTACCTAAAAATCGTGCAAAACTTCAGCCACAGATTTTCTCCGTGTAGTGTTTCAAAAAATACAAGCATCAAGCAATCTCCTTTTCTTCATACTGCCGTGATTTGGAAGAACACCTTAACTTCAATTCGCATAAGTCGCTCGAGTCGCCTACCGTAAACTGCGTTCAGGTGACTAATCCGAAATGTAGTTAACGGTGCTTTCCAAATCACGGCAGCATTTTATTCAGTTTGGTTGAGACTTGAAGCTTAGTTGCAGTCTTGTTGATTTCTTTTATATTTTATTCCTATATGTTACTTAAAAATACTCGAAAAATATTCAAGCATGGTCAGTTTTCATATGCCACCTTTCTGACCAATGTTACACAAAAATGAACATGATAATCTCACTGTTACGTAAATCAAAATCTGAATAAAAAATTAGAAATAAGTTTTATAAAAAATTTAATATAAGCCAACATATCTTTTGTTTCTTTATGTTGATTCAGATGTTCCTATCAATTACATATTGTTGCAGCAAAATAGATACCTTCAGATTTACTGAGTGATATTGTATTAATGCGTGTTTATATAATAGAATTCCAACACGGTACGGTTTCAATTACAGTTAAAAGCAATAGAAGATATACAGATTTACTACAAGCAGATATATGTAAAAGAAAATAGTAATGGTAATGTCAGGGATATTGTTTCAGTGTTTAGGAATTTGATAACGGAATCCAATTTCAATTGCATTACACACATAATTATAATATCTATATTCCATAAGTGTAGACTCACAACTCGTTGAATATGATAATGGTAAGAACATAAGTGTTAGTCATAACATCCATTGATAAAGAAGCGTTCTACTCGAATCGTTTGATAGTAAGATTAGTATAACATACATAGCATGGTAAATGATATTGCATTTGTGAAACAATAAATGTTTCTTGACTGTCTTCCGATTTTCAGGGGAGTCAAGCCCTTAACCTTTCTACCTGGTCTAATAAGGTTTTATACCTGTGTCTACCCTTACCCTTGCAATAACACAAGGTCATAACAGTATCTATTATACTTATCTCTTAGAACATAAAAGGACAGATAATCGAGTGAAGTAGCACATTTACACTAAAAAAATGCAATTTTCCATCCAAAATTGTAATTAATTATTTATTATTTTCACCCTTTCGACGTATATTGTTTAGTAATTTTGATTTAACATTACATGTCGTCAACGGCCATACCACGCTGAAAACACCAGTTCTCGTCAGTAGCCCTTGAACCTTCAAAGGGATCGGTTGTGCTCTAGGTACAGGTAGCGCGTGCTCCCAA
>JAUMHM010000078.1:4183396-4208112 GCA_032362435.1 Melikaiella ostensackeni
TGCCAAGATCAAATTTTGTGGGTTGATTTAAAACCAATCTATTCAGATTATTCCATTTTTCAAAAAGAAAAAGGTAAGAATCCAACCCAATAACACATTTATAAAAAAAACTAACTCACTTAAATTTTCTAAATATATTTAAATGAAATAGATATTATTTGGTAAATTGAGTTAATCATTAACAACCTCAATTATGTAAGAGAAATCTTAAGTATGCATAGGCAAGCCTGCAGATTGGAACAAATCTTTGCTTAATGCCTCTCTTTTAAAATTTTTTAAAGATTGAAATAAAATCTATTTCCTTATGAAAATTTTTTGTGCACCGAAAAAGAACACCCAACAAGTTCACAATTTAAAAATGCGAGGGTCTTGAGCTGGTTATTTTCTCTCTCAAAAAAAATGGTAAGACGTTTTTGTTTGTCTAAGTGGCTATATAGACGAGTCAGTCGTAGAAATTCTCTCCTCCAGTGGGGTTCGTGTGACAAAATTTATTGAGATTTTTGAAAAATAATTGAAATTTTTGTTTAATATTAGTTGTAAGGTTATAAGGTTGCCATAGGCTTTACATACATTCAGGTAAAAGAAAATATACCCTCGTTTCCTACGAGGAAGATGCCATACTAACAATATGTCCATATTATGTACCATTGAGTACTTTATTTACATTTTCTCTAAGCCAATGAATTTTTGCAGACATTTTTGATTTCGAATATATTTAATATACTTTCAGTCTACTATATTTTTGAATTTTACAAAGTATACTGTTAACATAATTAAAATGTCATCACATGTCATCACAGTATCGCATGAATTTATTCAGTTAGTAAAAACTTAGATTGGATGCATTAAAGAAGGAATTATTGATACAATGCAAGTTTCATGGTTTTTCCAAATAAGATATTTCATATTAACAAGAAAATATGTTTTGACTTCAACAATAAAAGATATAAAGAAGTAACTTTAAATGAAAATATTAATAAATTTAATAAATATATTCGAATTTGGTTACAAAGAAAAGCTGCCATACACATATACGCAATGACTATATGTTTCATTATCCATAACTATAGTTATCCTATAAATTACCCCTGATGATGAAGTCTAAATTAGCTTCGAAACATTTCGGTCCACAGTAGTATAAAAAATACGGAGAAAAGAAAGAGTGTGAAGATGGATTTGGTTGACTCTTTCTTTTTCCACCCTCTTTTTTTCTTTCTTTTGTGTACATTTATCGTACATCTGTCTCTAATGAGCCGAAAAAACAGGTAGTCTCAAAGTCTATTTTTGAATTGTGAACATTTTGGGTATTCTTTTTCACTTTACCACAAAATTTTCATGAGAAAATAGATTTTATTTCGATCTTTAACAAATTTTAAAAGAGAGACATTAGGCAAAGAATGATTCCAATCTGCAGGGTTGCCTATGAATACTTAAGATTTCTTTTAATTGAGGTTGTTAATAATTAACTCAATTTACCAAAACATATCTTTTTTACTTAAATATATTTCAAAAATTTGAGAACGTTAGTAATTTTTTAGGAATGTGTTATTAGTTTGGATTATTACCTTTTTCTTTTTGAAAAATGGAATAATCTAAAATAGATTGGTTCTAAATTAACCCACAAAAACTACATATTCAAACAACGACACTCAGGTTTTGTTATGGCCCTATAATGTGACCACTGTAGAGCGTAGAAGAATACTGGGAACCTAGGGAAAAATTTGCTTCTTTTTTACATTCCCTATGTGGAAAGCTTTTCTTTCAGTCCGATTTGATCTGAACAAAATTCTTGGTATGTGGAATATAGAATTAATAAATTAAAATTTTCAAGTTAGAGTTTTGTTATACCAGGTATTGAAAATATAGAAAATATGAGAAATAAGGAAAACTTATCCGTTTCTTATCATGTCTAAAAAAAAAACTATTCAATGTACGACCCAAAGGTTTTTTATTTGTCCCATAAAGTGACCACTGCGGCAAGTAGGAAAATAGTGGGAACCTTGCTGAAAATCTGCTGCCTGTTTGAATTCCACATATGAGAAAGAAGAAAAATGAGGGAAAGCTGGTTATTTAGACCCCTATGCAGGAAGCTCATCTTTTAGTGATCTTAAGGTTGAAAATTTAACTGTTTTGTAAAAAATACGTTTTTTTGGCTTGAAAATTCAATGATTCGGTTGAAACTTGTCTTGTCTCTTGTCTGAGATAATAAGTAGCAATTGTTATTTTGGTACATATCTCATTCCTTGATTGAAAATGATTTTCACATGGGGAAACATTCTGATTAAATTTATTATTATTATTATATTATTTTATATTATTAAATTTAAATTCTCTTGTTCTAAGTGACTTCCTTGCTTACCCTATATAAACAGCATCACACTGTCTATATTTAAATTTGTAAATCACACGTTGTTTATCGAATTTCTCATATTTATCTTTATCCAATTTTACAATCAAATAACTTTTGGATAGAATTGTATATATCGTATGTAAGTCCAATTTTACTAACATTGATTTCAAGATAGACTGGAACCTCCATTTTAAGGCGGTCTCGAGTATGGCCTGCGATCACCGAGAGGCTCTTCTAAGAATTTCTATGACGTAAACAGTTAGAGCCGTACGAACTATTTCCAGTAAAAATACGTAATGTTAATAAACTGTATTTTGTACAAATGTAGATTTTTGTTATCACAAAGGATGGATAATGGCTGAGAATAAAAATCTGATTGCATAACTCAATATTCTTTTATGAAATTTTGGATGAGGTGATCTAAGAGCTCTAACAATGAAATTCTATAAAACTCCTATTTTGTTTTAAATGGAACAGAATCATCAACATATCTTGCATAAAAGTCCAAATTAAAATTAATGTGATCAGAAACTTCATTTTCCAAATCTCCTGTCGCAATTTCAACAAGAATTGGGGACAAAACTGAGCTTATCGGAGTTACAAATTTTTATTTATAAAAAGTATCATTGAATTTGAAATAAAGAGATATGAAAACATACTCAATAGCATCAAGAAATTGCTTTTTCGAAATCCTAGTATGAAGTTTGATCATAACTCATCTTTTTTCTATGGCAAGTTTAACTATTTTTTATGGTATGTTAGGAAACATGGCTATTGCGTCAAAAGAAACAAAAATGTGATTTATTGGTATTTTAAGATTCTCAATTAATTTGAGAAAAGCAGCACTATTTTGTATTGATCTTTCCGAAATGTATATTGATTCTTTGATAATTTTACTAAGGAGTTCTTCCAATTTTTTCGTGGGTGAACCTATTGTCCTCAAAAAACATAAACTCACACATAGTCATAATTTGAATTGGGATAATGTAAAAATCTTGTATCATGAGAAAAATAAAAAATGAGAGAGTTTATGGAAATGATATTTTTAAAGAGAAGGTAACAAATATATTAATTAAAAAAGATATTTTTCGAGATACAACAAAATTTGGGATGGACTCATTGATTGGATACATTGACTGTAGTTGTGATCAGAATTTTGCCTATGTGCAAATCAATTTTCAGTTAAAGAGTGAAATAATTGACTTTTGTTTTTATTCAGAATATTCTCCTATGTGAAAATCATTTTCAATCAAGGAATGAAAGAAGTACCAAAATAACAATTGCTATTAATGATGCCTGTTTCGTTTTTAGGTAATAATGGTTTTCTAATCTAATAACATTTTGATTATTTGTACCTGTTGTTTTCCTATAAATTATCCCTGATAAGAAAGTCACAATGGGCTTCGAAATATGTTGGTCCCCTGTAGTATAAAAAAAGACGGAGAAAAGAAAGAGTGAATGGTTAGTTTGGTTTACTCTTTTTTTTTCTGCCTCTTTTCTCTTTTTGTTGCACACTTATTGTACATCTGTCTCTAATGAGCCGAACAAGCAGGTAGTCTCAAAGTCTATTTCTGAATTATGAACTTTTTGGATGTTCTTTTTCACTACACATAAAATTCTCATAAGAAAATATATTTTATTTCGATCTTTCAGAAATAGAAATACTTGTTTCAATGAAATTTGATCTGTATTATTTCTCTTGATTTTCAGAGGCTCGCGCAGAGATAACCGGACCCTCGGAGAAATTCGTACGTCCCGGAAGTACACTTCAGCTTCACTGTCAGGTGAAGAAGTCGACGGAAAGTCCGTCCTACCTTTTCTGGTACCACAATATCCGAATGATCAACTATGATGTTGAGCAAGGTGTGAACGTGACTACGGACCTTTCGGCCCGCGAGAGCTGGCTGGAGGTACCGCGGGCTTCCGGTCGTCATTCCGGAAATTACACCTGCGAGGCCAGCAACGCACAGCCGGCTCGAGTTTTTGTTCACATTTTCAACGGAGATAATCCGGCAGCGATGCAACATAGCCTGGCCTCATCTCCATCGGTAATAGCGTGCTCCGCCCTGATGACCTTATCGACCGCACTCAAAATCGCACTCCAAGCCACGTACGCGATAGGCTCCTCCTAAACTCACTTTAATTATGAGGTAAACGTATTCAACCTCGTGTGCTAGAGATGTGCTCTGCATTGTGCAATCACCACAGCCAGGAAATTGGATGAGCCTCTTTTAGGTTATCAACAAAAGATTAGGCCAATTTACCAACAGTCGATTCTAATTCCTAATCTGGTAATAATCCGTTCATTTGCAACATTTCTAATTTTCATTTGACCATTATATTTCCTTCCACTTTCAGAATTCGAACTTTTTCAAATGGATTATTTGATTTTTTTTTAGTAATGAAAATAGTTCATTATGCACCTAGGGATAAAATATGCCTATATCATCCCGTGATGCATACGATATTTTCTTCAACGCATGATGGAAAATCGCGGATTCGAGTCATGTAATGCGAACTGGACATTGCTGTTTGTGGATTGGGGGAAAAAATGGGAAAAAGCTTTTGACCTGAAAAAAACTCCATGTTTGAGTTTTTTCCCGTTCAGGTATTTTTTCCTCAGTTTTCTCCCCTGGTCAACAAAGAGCAATTTTTCCGGTCCGCTTCACATGACTCGAATCCGCGATTTTCTACCATGCGTTGAAGAAAATAAGTTTTTACCTGAATACAGATACATTTCTTAAATAAATTCTAAAAAGGATATAGTACATTGTGTAACAAGTGCGAGAAGTTGACTATTTCACGATTTTTACCAACTTTACACGAGTAAAATTGCTTCTCGCACGTGTCACACACGATATTTTTTGCAAAAAGTGCAGAAAAATGGCGATATTCCGTGTCTGTAAAGTGTGCGCAAAGTGCCAGATTCCTCTACTGTGAGTAATGTGGTAATATGGTATTCCCGCAGTTTTGCGTGCGGGAATATTCCGACACGATAAACTATGCGGGAATGCCATATTCCCGGGAGCTAATCTCGCAGTAGAGGAATCTGGCACTTTGCGCACACCTTAGAGACACGAAATGTCGCATTTTTCATGCATGTGTTGCAAAAATATATATTAAGTTCTACCCTGTAATTATCAAAAAATTTTGTTACTCTTGTCCTGATCGTAATTTATTTTGTTCCTTGATATTTTAGATTTTTAGAAAATAATTAAATTACATTTACAAAATTCATTTTTGCATCTGGGAGAGTGACACGTATTGGATTCCAGTACATGCTGGATAACGCGTATTTTTTATAGTAGGAATAAGATTAATCATTTCTAATCATTTTTTACGAAAAGTGGTTTAATTATTAGGGTGGGTGAAAAATAAGAAAAATGGAAATAAAAAACAGCCTAGCACTGAAAAGTTTCATTTTGGATCCCTTATAACCTGTGTAAAATTTGAAATAGATCGATGAATATCCTGAGGTTTCGCGGGGCAAAAATATGTTTCAAAAATTAGTAATTCTCAGAGTTTTGTTAAAATCGCTCATATTAATTTTTGTTGGTAATCTAGATAATATGCCCAATTTTCAAAATTCTTGTAAGATTTCAATATTTTCAGTTTCTCTAGGACAAAATCTCATTTTTACAGACCTCAAGAAGTTAAAATAATTTTATAAGTTTAAAAAGGACTTCGGGATGTAAAATATTCTAAATTTAAGGTCTAGGAAACAACAAATTGATATTTTATAAAAAAAACCCTTACTTTTCGACTTCTTCCAGACAATTTATTCAGAATTGTACAATGTTTGTACAATTCTGAATAAATAGTCTGGAGAAAGTCGAAAAAATAAGGTCTTTCTTTATAAAATAAAAAAATTTTCAAAAGCTTTCCAATCTATGCAAACATTTCTTAGCATAGAGAAACTTTATCGCACTCGAAATTTACCTAAAAGACAAATTAGAGAATTTAGGGAATTAAAATGAACAGACCCCAAATTAAATAAATTTTGAAAAACTCATAATTCTTAGAGCTTTGCAAAAATCGCAAAAATAAATTCTTTTTTCGCAATCTACCTAATATGCCCAGTTTTCAAAAATCTTGTAAGGTTTTAATATTTTTAGTTTTTCTAAGGAAAAATCTCATTTTTACAAACCTCAAAAAATTAAAATAATTTTATAAGTATCAAAAGAACTTCGGGATGTCTGGCAAACAACAAATTGATATTTTATAAAGAAAAACCTTATTTTTTCGACTTCTTCCAGACAATTCATTCAGAATTGTATAATGTTTGTACAAATCTGAATAAATAGCCTGGAATCGTACAATTGTAAAAAAACAGTCTGGAAGATTTCGAAAAATAAGGTCTTTCCTTATAAAATAAAATAATTTTTGAAAGCTTTACAATCTATACAAACATTTTTTTAGCATAGAGAAACTGTATTGCACTTATAACTTACCCAAGAGAAAAATTCAAAGATTTGGGGAATTGAAATGACCAAGCCCTAAATTAAATTAATTTTAAAAAATCATAATTGTTGAAGCTTTGCAAAAATCGCAAAAAAAATTTTTTCGCAACCTACATAATATATCCATTTCTTTAAGAATCTTGTAATTATTCAATATTTCCAGTTTTTCTAAGCCAAAATCACATTTTTATGAACGTCGAAAAATTAAGAGAATTTTTGAAAACTTTGCAATCTATCTTAAAATTTTTTTACTGTGTAGAAACTTTATCGCACCCAAAAATAACCTAAAAAAAATTAGAAGATTTAGTGAATTAAAATGTCCAGAACCTGAAAGAAATAAATCTTAAAAAATTCGTAATTCTCAGAGCTTTACAAAAATCTCTAAAATTATTATTTTTTCGCAATCTACGTAATATGCCGAATTTTTAAGAATCTTGTAAGATTTAGATATTTTCAATTTTTCTAAGACAAAATCTAATATTTATAAACCTCAAAATACTAACATAATTTTTAAAAGCTTTGCAATCTATGATACATTTTTTTGAGCATATAAAAATTTTATCGTGTTTCAAATTTACCTGAAAAAATTTAAGATTTTGGAAATTAAAATCGCCAGACCCTAAATCAATTGCTTCGCCAATTAGCTAAACAAGGCTTCTAGATTTTTTTTAGGTACATTTTCAGGCGGAAAGTTTCTATATGCTCAAAAACATTTTAGGATAGTTTGCAAAACTTTTAAATATTATTTTAGTTTTCTGATGTTCATAAAAATGAGATTTTGTCAAAGAAAAATATAACCGACTTTTGTATTTTTTTTCGTCTCACACTATTGATTATTTTTCTTGTAAAAATTATTGGAATACATTAAAATCATTACTATATTCAGAAAATTCACATTATCCAGTATGTACTGGTACCCAGTGCGTTCCAGTCTCCCCTATGATAAAACCGTCCAAATTCAAAAAAAATTAAGTTACTAGATGTCACTTTTAACTAGATAAATAATTATTCAAATCATTTGTCATGAGTAAAATGAAGGTAAGGCCCCGGTTTGTAACCCCCGACCAGTTCGTAACCCAGCAAGCGTAGAAATTGATTTTTTATATAATACAATAGAAACTGTATGCTGATGTGAATTTCTTTTCAAAGTAAAAATGAAAATGTACAAAACTGATGTTAGATGATTGGCATTATTTCGCGTTTATCAATTCAAAACAAAAATGAAAACGTCGCGCTCTGCCCTCCACCGTTGCACAATGTACTTCCAGACCAGCTGACTATATAACCAGAACTGAAATGACTCCACGAAACATCACAGCTTCGCGTGTTATGTGTAAAAAAAGTGGCAATCCAGTGAAAAGTGATCTTGTTTCGAGTGCAATCATTTGAGTAAGTAGCTTTCCATGTCTAAATAAAATAATTTCTGAGTCGGTTACGAACGGGCACTGAAATATCAGCAGTGACGCATCTGTAACCCCACTGGCAAAAACTCTTATAAAAATTGAAATATGACACATATCGTTAAAACGCTGAGGCAGAGCTTTACTTTCATTTATATTCTTCAAATATCTATATAAACTATTACCTTTGATCAAAAACAAAGAATGAATGCGTCATTTAGAAATTGATAGTCCTTGAATCGATTGTGAAGTTAGTATAGGAATTGACGTACTTGGCGTAATTTACTCTTGGCGACAGAAAGTGTCAACTTTGATGAGTTTCAAAAAATCAACTCCTTCAAACAAAAGCTTAAAAATTGTGAAATTAATTGAACATAGCCTCTAATCCCGAATTCACTTGCATTGATAAGGCGGTTACGAACCGGCTCATCATTGAGTTACGAACTGGCTCAAAGAGGACTTTCGGGGGTTACGAATCGGCATATCGGCTATTCTCGTACAAATTCTTAATTACTTAATTATTGCATCCTTAAACTTGCTTTCAATGATATTTTCGATTGAAAGTGGATTATTCTTTACGTAAGAAGAAAGTTTATTAGATTCAAATGTTGCTTGAGGCATTCGAATAGGATTTTATTCTTACGGGTTACGAATCGGCATATCGGGTATGTTCGTACAAATTCTTAATTATTTAATTATTGCATCCTTAAACTTGCTTTCAATGATATTTTCGATTGAAAGTGGATTATCCTTTACGTAAGAAGAAAGTTTATTGGATTCAAATGTTGCTTGAGGCATTCGAATAGGATTTTATTCTCTCCAGCTTCTTAGTAAGTTACGAACCGGGGCCGTTACTTTATTTGTATATTTTTTGTCATTAATCTTTATTTTATAATAAGAAAATTTAGACAATTTTATCACTTTTTGAACAATTTACTTTGACAGTGAACTTCAATTATTTTTTCAGGTATTTATATTAGGCATTTCTTAAACAAAATGAACGTTATACAAAGGAGAAATAAGAAACATCTAAAGGTGCACTTTAGGCAATAAAAGCTCAATATTCAAAAAATGAGAAATAATCTTCTCGCCTCAAGTAAAAAATTTCCGCTTGCAGATTTGAGACTATCAGAAAAATTTAAAATTCATAGAATCATTTGTTTTGACATTACGAAGAAATCGAAAAAAATTTTACTAGAAATCTTTTGAAAGCTGTTCGTTTATTTTATAAATGGAGTTATCGCGCAAAGTCTGGAAGTAAATTTTTATGTAAGAATGATTTTAATATAAAATTATATTTCAGAGTAAAAAATGTCAGCTTTAGTGTCAAAAGTTTCGTTTCTTTTTTTCTTAAGATTTAGAGTCACTACAATTTTGTATTTTGCGCGAAATTTCGTTTGAAAAGGTGTCGAATGCTTTCAAAATTTGCTCGCTTGACACAAAATTAAATGCATTTTCAAATGCACTGAAAAAAAATTGTTAGATTTTTGGACAGAAGAAGGGATTTTCGAACAATTCTGAAAATATTTTCAAAGGTTATAGAAGATAATGAAAATGTATTTTTCTTTTCTCACATAACTTTGTCGGGTTCAATTTTAACGAAATTATTTTATACTCAGTGGTAAAAAATATTTTTTATCTGATTAATTAATCTGATAAATGTGTGCTTCTGGATTCTAAGTACTCTCAGTATGCATCTCTCGTTGTAAATTCAAAAAAAATATATCCACAGAATATGGATATTTCTACATTTACTTTTATCTCGAAAAATTCCACTTTTAAAGCATCGCTGCAAAAATGACACTAAAAAAGTCGGAATCTCTCACAAAGCGGTATTAGCTGTGTTAATGAAAAATGCCTTCAGTCTCTCAGGAATGAAAATTATTGCAAAAATGTTTGCAATTTTACGTTGGTTGTGCACCTCTTATCAAAAATGGAACTCGTTACGATGTATATTTAAATTAAAACAGAAGTGGCAGAAGATCAAGTATTCAAAATCAAAATTATACTTTGGATCTTTTCAACTCGAAGGATAGGAATGAAAAATCCAGGTTTTTAAATACAGATTTATTAATGGTGCATTTTTTGTTTATTGGAAATGGCTTTCAGCTTAGATTAACTTCACCGAAGCCATCTGAAATCTGGTTGAGAGACCAGTCAAATCCGGATTAAAATAGCTTTAGGAGAAATAATTTATGTTTCCAGAGCGAAAAGGCCCCCTTTAAATGAACTAAAAAAGTCTTTATAATTCATTCTTGTATTTTATCATGAATTTTCCATTCTTCATAAGATATTTTGTTTTCAAGAGAATATTTATTTAAATATTTTATATATATATATATATTATTTACCCTACTTATTTACAATCATTTTAAGTCTTTTCTGAAACTGAAAATATTCAATAAGAACTCGAGATTCATATCAATATTTTAATTTCCTACATGTTTCTACCTAAAACATTTTCTTAATGAACTCTTAAATCGCTGTTATCAGATTGAAGCGCAATTTCCGTTTTGGTTATAGAGCTAGAAATGAGAAGTTCGTAACCATGATGATATTAAAACTTGATTCGAAAGATAGAGACTCATAGATAGGAAATCTATTCCTGCGGAAACCAATCACCTTATTAAATCAAGGAGAAAAGAGTCGATACTTTTTATCTCACTGAATTAAAATCGAAACTTAATTTAGCGAGTAAAAATTAAATTGTCCAATTTTGAATACCTGCAGTACTTACTTGATTTTTTTCCAGGATAATATTGTATAGGTTTATTTTTTCTTTTACAATACCAACGGATAGTCTACAACCACTAACTGGCTGATCTATTAAAAATTAGTCTTGATTTTGAAATGCGATAGCGCCGTCCAGGATATAGATAAAAATATTTTTAATTAACTGTTAGAAAGCTTATTAAATTCTGCCTTAAATGAGCCTTAGTTGAAATAATTTGGCCTTTTGGGTATTGAATTATCACGTGAAAAAACAAAAATAAAATTCCAATTTTTAAGGAATTTTGTACTTCTACTTCAACTTCTGGTAGGAACTAGGAAAATTAATTTAATTATTTGATATTTCGTAAAAGTGATCCTCAAGATTTGACCTTCCATTCGAGCCATTAAACATTAAAAAATATGCATTGGTTCATAAAATAATAATTTTTATGCGCGAGCATGTTATATTTAAAATAAATCACCGCACCGCCGAAGTAGAAGTACAAAATTCCTTTAAATTCGCAACTTTATTTTTTTCTTTCTCATGTAATAACTCAACACCCACAGGACTAAATTACTTCAACTAGGGTTCATTTAACGCAAAATTTAGTAAGCTTTCGAACGGATTTTTAAAAATATTTTTATCTATATTCTGGATGGCGTTATCGCCTTTCAAAATCAAGACTAATTTTTAAGAGGTCAGCCGATTAGTGATCCGATAATATCCGTCGGTAGTGTAATTAATGAAGAGTCCCGTTTTTTGATTTAATCCTGATGTGAAGTAAACACTTTT
Source organism: Melikaiella ostensackeni (assembly GCA_032362435.1). NCBI lineage: Eukaryota > Metazoa > Arthropoda > Insecta > Hymenoptera > Cynipidae > Melikaiella > Melikaiella ostensackeni. Next base: position 4,195,112 of record JAUMHM010000078.1, read on the forward strand.
ATTTTATAAAATTAAATTTAATAGTTAAATTAATAAACGCATCTTTATGCGTGTGTTGTGAATTATGTTTCGTTTATTTATAAGTTTTCGGAAGTTTCTAGGAACCCAACAATTTTTATCTCTTCTGCTAAAATTTAATAAGGTGAATGTTAATTAATGAAGTTTGAAGATTGAGGCCAAAATTTCATACAAGCTTGATTTAACTGATATGTCTAAAAGACGAGGATCGCAGACTGCCCTGTATTCACGTCATGGTTATATTCAAACTGCAAAGTTTATATGATCTTCAAACTTTAGACCAAACTTGAATAAGTTTCCACTGAGCTCAAAGTTCATAAAAAATCGAAGAGAGAATATTCTCATTGACATGTTTCTCTTTTTTTATGCATTTTCGGTTTCGCCATCTCTTTTTCTCAAAAATATTTACGTTCATTTCATATAATATATTCCTTACTTGAAAATTTACTATAATTTATTAAAGGTCTTACAGTTTTCTAATAATGATAACGGAAAATAGTATGTTACTTTTCGTTAATTGATATCTTTTATCACTCCCAAAAATTACAGACTGATAATAAAATTATTAACATTTTATAGAAGCTCGAATAGAAGAAAAAAAAATAGAAAGTTCCATTTTTTTCAAATTTTTCTACAAGTTCGTACTTTAGTACTGATTTTTCTCATACCCATCACTTTATGGTAAGACTTTTATCACTTTTTTTACTCAAGAGTTGATGATAGAAATTTCATATTCGCTCATATCGTATTATTTTGAAATAATTAATATATACACTTCCGTTGCAAATTATCCACACGGCTAACGCAAGCGGCACCAAAAATCACTGAAGACTTTGAAATACGATAACTCGATCGGAAATAAAGTTAGACAATGTTTTGAAAAATGCTGAGAAAGCTTATAAAATTCTACGTCAAATGATCCCTATATTGAGATATTTTCAACTTTTTGAAAAGGATTTATCATGTGAGAAGTTTTTTCAAAAAATCCAACATTGCTAGAATTTTGTACCTCGATTTCAACTTGTGGCATAACCTAGGAAAGTTGTTACAAAAATCTGAAATTTACAGGACGTAATTTTCCAAATGTAATCTTCAATTTAAGCCAATAAAAATTGAAAAATGTTTACAGCTTCCCGAGATATGTCTGTGTCGAGTTTCGCCGAAAGCGGTGATTGCCGACTGAAACTCGACGCAGACACGCTTAAATATTTTTAGTCATATCTTGGGAACCCGTAGAGATTTCTTAGATTTCATTGGCTTCAATTAAAGACAGAATTTTGGAGATTATGCCCTGTAAATTTTAGACTTTTTCCATAAATTTCCTGAGTCATAGCACGAGTTGAAGTTGAGGTACTAAATCCAAGAAGTTCTCAGTCGACTGAAACTCGACACAGACACGCTTGGACATTTTTACTCATATCTGGAGAACCCGTGGAGATTTTTAATTTTTATTGGCCTAAATTCAAGATAAGTTTCCAAATATTTCCTCATGTAAATTTGAGATTTTTGCGACAACTTTTCTAGGTCATACCACTAGTTGAAGTCAAGGTACAAAATTCGAGAAATTATTGGATTTTATGAAAAAACTTCTCACGTGATAAATCCTCATCAAGATATTGAAAATATCTCTACTAGAAATCATTTGACGTGGAATTTCATAAGCTTTCATACCATTTTTTATAAAAATGTCTAGCTTTATTTCCGATCGAGTTATCGTGTTTCAAAGTCAGCAGTGATTTTTAGTGCCGCTCACGCTAGCCTTGCGTAGATTACTTGTTTTTGATAACATTAACCAAAAGCATAAGAGAAATACAGATTATTTTACTTTAAAAATATATTAAACAAGCGTTGCATACGTAAAAAATGACTTTTGCTTTTCTCTACTTTCAAGTTGCTAAGTTTGAGAAGGATTTTCGAAACAAAAATCAATAAAACAAAAATTCTGGCTGCTGCTTTTTGAAAGTATGTCTCAAAAACTATTTTACTTTTATATAGGACTTTTTAATTGAATGTTTTAAATAAGTAGAGTCACTTTTTTTTTGTCGTTCCACGTCGAGTAATCGCACGTCACAGAATCAATATGTAAACAATTATAAAAATTGCCAACCTATAAAAATGAATACATTTAAATTTTAAATCTTCAAAATTAAACAAAAAAAAAACATTTGAAATTGCATCATTTTCTTTTATACACATTTATTATTGAGAGGTCCTCTATTGCAAATATTCAAAATTGAAGAATTTTAACACAAATATTTAAAATTGAAGAATTTTCAATTGTAAATCTTTAAAATTTAACTATTCCGAGAAAACGTTCGAAATTACATACCTTTAAAATATAAATCTTGAAAACTCAATAATTCGCAATTCTATATTTACAAAATAATTGAATTTTCAATTGTAACAGTTCAAAGTTATTAAACTTTGGATTGTGAATCTTTAAATTAAAGGAGTTTTTAATTTTGAACATTTAAAATAAAAAATTATAAGAGTTTCAAGTTTCACAATTGAATATTCTGTAATTTTAATGATTTACCCTTGAAATTTCTTCAGCTTGAAAGCTGTAAAGTTGAAGAGTCTTCACTCTCAACAAAACCTAAGAATTTTCATTTGTATATCTTTAAAATTAAATAAATTTCAATTTCAAATCTTTAAAATGGAACTATTCCAAGAAAGCACTTAAAATTGCATCATTCCCTATTATATAAATAAATTAAATATTGAAAAGTCTCCAATTGAAAATATTCAAAATTGAAGAATTTTCCATTGTAAGTCTTTAAAATTGAATTATTCCAAAAATATCATTCAAAATTGCATCATTTTCTTTTATACACATTAAGTATTGAAAGGTTTTCAATTGCAAGTATTCAAAATTGAAGAATTTTTCATTGTAAATCTTAACAATTGAAGATTTCAAATTTGCAAATCTTTAAAATTAAAGAATCCTCAATTGTGAGCCTTCAAAACTGAACTATTTCGAAAAAACGTTCTGCATTACATACCTTCAAAAGCTATACATTGAAAATTGAACAATTTGCAATTCAATATTTATAAAATTCAAGAATTTCCAGTTGTAATTCTTCAAAGTTGTAGATTATTTAGATTTGAAATTTTTTTAGTTTGGAAGATTTAAAATTAAAAACTCTCGACTCTTGAAAAAATTTAAGAATTTTCATTCATATATCTTTAAAATTGAACGATGTCCAATTTTTAATTTTCAAAATGGAACTAATTGTGAATCTTAAAAATTGAAGAACACTAAATTGCAAATCATTAAAATTAAGGAATTCTTAATTGTAAATCTTCAAAATTAAACTATTCTGAAAAAAAACGTTTAAAATCACATACCTTCAAAATATAAGTATTCAAAATTGAACAATTTGCAATTCTATATTTTCAAAATTCAAGAATTTTCAATTGTAATTTTAAAAAATTGTAGAACCTTTAATTGTAAATCTTAAAAATTGAAGAGTTTATAACTTTGAACTTGTACAATAAAAATTATGCAGGTTTTAAGTTTTCCAATTGGAAATGCTGTATTTTTGATGATTTACTTTTGAAATTTCTTCAATTTGGTAGATTTAAAATTGAAAAATCGTGAAAAAATTTTGAAATATTTATTCATACATCTTTAAAGTTAAATAAATTTCAATTTTAAATCTTCGGAATGGAACTATTCCAAAGAAGCATTCATAATTGCATCATTTTCTATTATACATATTAAATATTGAAGTGTCATAAATTGCAAATGCTCAAAATTAAAGAATTTTTGCTTTGTAAATCTTCAAGAGCGAACTACATATTCCAGAAAAGCGTTCAAAATTACATCATTTTGAACCAAAAACATTCCAAATTAATGATTTTTCGATTGTAAATCTGAAAAATTGAAGAATTTTCAATTGTAACTGTTCAAAATTTAGAACTTTGAAATCTGAATCTTTAAAGTTAAAGTTTTTAATTTTGAAAATTTACAATTAAAATTATCAAAGTTTTGAGTATAGCAATTGAAAATTCTATAATTTTGATGATTTACATTTAAAATTTCTTCAATTTAGAAGAGTTAGAATTAATAACTCTTGACTTTTGATATTCAAAATCATCATAATTTAAAAATTTTTATTTATTCCCCTTCAGAATTGAAGAGTTTTTAATTTTAAATCTTTAAAATATATATTTTTAGATTCTTAATGTACGTATTGAATCAGTCATTTTCAATTTAGAAATTATATTATCATATTTGAATTGAGCGATCCCCACAAACATTAGCATACCCATTTTCATAAAATTGAAAACATCTTCGAATTGCTAATCCGCTATATTAGATTAGCCAACTTGAATTTTGAAATTCCGTTATCAAATTCGGATTCAGCACTCTCAAAAACTTTATAATACTCATTTTCATTTAAATCGGATCACTAATGCCGATTCTGAAATATGACTGATTAGTTTTTTAAACAAATGTCTTAAAAAATATCAAAGAAATATTTTTAAGCTCGAATACTCTTGAAATCGCTTACCCTGACACCAATAAATAGTTTGGGTAAAAAAAAATACATATTTCAAAATACTTTTGCAAAAAAAATTGTTCCTGGTAGAGTCCATGTCAAATGATCACAAGAATTTTTATGTTGGAGTAGGATTTAGTTGTAACGTGGTGTATTCAATCCTTTGGTTGTGAAGAAAAACTCCAACAAATATTTTTTGAAAATTCGAAAAAATGACGGAGATATGGGACTTTGGAATTTTTTGTACCTTTTCTTTTAAAAATTCTATATCTTCAGTTCTATTTAACCGATTTAACTTTTCAAGGTCTGCAATTTTGTATTAAGACGTAATTTTAGATGCGACAAATACCGAAAGGAAAAAAATATTTTCTGAAATTTTTTTGAAAACCCAAAGAACAAAAATGACGTTTTTGAAAATAAGTCATTTTTCATTTTGAAAATTTTTTTATCAGAATTGCTGAACGTTGGATGCGAATTTTTTCTCGTGAACCACTGGCTGTCTCTCACTCACTCACTGTTTCACTCAAATGATTTATTTTTAAAAACGCGATTATGTTTTTTTGGATTTTCACAAATAAAAGTTAAAAATGTCCTTTTTCTGTTCAAAATTATTTTCATCTAAAAGCTCGTCTCATTACGAAAAACTTCAGACCTTGAAAAGTTAAATCGGTTAATTAGAACCAATGATATGTAATTTTCAAAAAAAAATGTACCAAAAATTTCAAAGTCTCATATCTCCGCCATTCTTTCAAATTTTTCAAAAATATTTGCTTGAGTTTTTCTTCAGTACCAAAAGACTGAATACACCGAGTTACAGCCAAATCCCATTCCAACACGACAATTCTTGTGATAACTCGTCATGGACTCTACCTCCTATAAAAAGTGACCTTAATATAGAGAATCACCCATATAATTCTGTAATTTTTGGAAATGATAAAAGAATTACAGTATTAGAAACTAAAAATTTGTTATTATATATAAAACATTAATACACTGTATCTGATTACTTAAAAAGATATACATTTTCTCACATATATGTGTTTGCTATTCATTCATGAAATATTCTGTCCCTGTTTCACTTATAAAATCGCAACCTTTTACGAATGCAGAATTTTAATTAATCTCATTTCGCTGTCGTATCGCGAAGGAGTTTTCGTTATATGCTTAGAAAAAAGTATATGCAGCACTATGCATGCACTTTGAATTCTATCATCTTGCAGTTCCTTTTAAGTGAAATACGTCTATGAGAGGAAATGATATGTGTACTGCATATACAAAGAACGGCTCGAGAAATGTAATTCTGAAGCCAGAATTGAAAGCAACGTAAATCGATAAGCATCTCGACATGATTTCTTAAAATTGACCAAGCCATTTTTCTGTTTTTTACCATTTTAGATGCAGTGTTTGTCAGTAACGCGTCACCGGGAACGTTACATTTTTTTAGTAAGGATAACGGTTATGCGTTACTCATTTCAAAAAGTAACGGGAAAATTAACGCGTTACTATTTTCGGGTAACGTTAATGGAAAGTAACGTAAGTTACTGTGCGTTACTTTATGAAATATGTTAATGGCATTTGTAAAACGTTGTAGGTAGATATGTCATGATAACCAATCAGCAGAAATATTTTATTCCTTAAAGATCAAAATAAAATCTACTTTTTTATGAAAATGTTTCGTGTACTAAAAAAGAACACCCGAAAAATTCACAACTCAAAAATAGACTTCGAGACTACCCGCTTTTTTGGCTCATTAGAGACAAATGTACAATAAATGTACGCAACAAAAATTTACTATTCAGGTACATATTTCATTCATTGATTGAAAATTGATTTTTGATGCAGGCGAACTATTCTCAGTAAATCCCGAAGTCAGATTATTTTATTGTTCAATTGGAGTTTGATTTACACATATTCAAAATTATGACACGAAACTAAAGTCATTGCATCCAATTAATGATTGCATCCCAAATTCTGTTGTATCCCGCAAGATCTCTTTTTAAATTGATAGGTTTGTTACCTTCTCTCTTCATAAATAATATTTCCATGAAATCTCTCTTTTTTATTTTTCTCGTGATAAAAAATTTTAACATCATCCCAATTAAAATCATGCCCATGTGTAAGCCTATGTTTTGTAAGGACCGAGTAATATCTTGCACTTCTATGAAAATTATTTTTATGTTCATCTTTTCGTGTTCTAAGTAACCTCCTTGTTTGCTCTATATAAACAGCATCTTCATTGTCCACAATTGAATTTGTAAATTACACATCGTTTTTCCAGTTTCTCATATTTGTCTTCACCCAATTTTACAATCAAGTTGCTTTTCAAATGAACTCTATATATCGTTTATAAGCCCAATTTTCCTAATATTGATTTCAAGATATTTGAGATTTTTCCAAAGCAAGGTAGGACAACCGTATTGAATCTATTGTAATCGTGTACATTGTTTTTGTTCTGATTAGTGCTTCTTCTCTTAATTTGAACAATTCTGTCATGCATATGCTTGTCAATAAAAGTGATAGGACAATGGTTGAGAAAAAGAATCTGTTTGCATTATTCAATATTCTTTTCATGGAAGTTTAGATGAGATAATTTAAGAGCTCCATCAATTGAATTCTTTACGACTCCTTTTTCGTTTTTAATGGAATAATTAGAATTAAAATTTAGTGTCCTTCCTGAACAAATAGTTTTTCTGTACCAATCAGTAATAATATAATTTCTATTAGTTTTTATTAAGGTCAAATAAAGAAAATTCAATCTACTTTCTGTTTCAATTTCAACAGTAAACTGTAATGTTGGATGTGTACTATTAAATACATCAAGTAGGGTATCTACATTTTGTGCACGTAAAGACAATGCAGAATCGTCAACATATCTTGCATATAAGTCCACTTCAAAATTTTTTTTGATAAAAACTTTATTTTCCAAGTCTTTCATCACAATTTCAGCAGTAATTGGGGATAAGATTGAGCCTATCGACGTTTCAATTTTCTGTTTATAGAAAGTACCATTGAATTTAAATTAACCAGAATTGAAAACATATTCAATAGCATGAGGAAATTGTTTTTTCGCAATCTTAGTATGAAGTTTGATCGTATCCCACCTATCTTCAAGAGCGAGTTAAACTCTTTCATATGGAATGTTAGGAAACATAGCTATTACGTCAAAGGAAACAAAAATGTGATTTGTTGGTATTTTAACAATCTCAATTAATTTTAGAAAGGCAGCACTGTTTTCAATTGATCTTGCTGAAAGGGTATCAGATTCTTTGATAATTTTTCTAAAAAGTTCTTCTAATTGAATTTTTTCGTTTTATTTTTCATTTTTTTAACAATAAATTCTGCTTTATGAGCTTTGATCAGGCCATAGGCCAGAGATAGATTGGTGTGAATTGTGCCAATTTCACACCTTTTGATATTGTTTCCCAAACATTTTTGAAGCCTTTATCTCTTTATAATTTTAAATGTACCTTTTTGAATCATGTTTGTAGGATCATTTGGAATAACTGCCAAACTATCTTTATCATTCAAAATATGCATCATTTTTTGATTATAAACATCTTATGATATTGCAACCGTAATACTTTCTTCAACAACCTTAGTAATCAGTAATCCAGGATATTTAAAAAAAAAGTTTGGTTTCAAATAATCCTTCGTTTAATTCTTTTTCTAGTAAGGTTTATGGAGCACAATTATTCAAAAAATCATTCGATAAACCCATAAATCTTGCTCTGAGTTCTTGTACTTTGCTTTCTGGTAATTTTGCAATATTTGTACATTTATTGTACATTTGTCTTTAATGAGCCGAAAACGCGGGTAGTCTCAAAGACATTTTTTGAGTTGTGAACTTTTTGGGTGTCCTTTTTTAATACACAAAAAATTTTCATAAGAAAGTAGATTTTATTTCGATCGTTACGAAATTTTAGAAGAAAGACATTTAGCACAGATTTGTTCCAATCTGCAGGGTTGCCTACGAATACTTAAGATTTCTTCAATTAAGGTTATTAATGATTAACTTATTCTACAAAAAGATATCTAATTTATTTGAACATTGTCCACAAAATTGAGAAAACTAGTAATTTTTACAAATGTGTTTGTGAGTTTAGATTATTACCTTCTAGTATTTTGAAAAAGGGAAGGGTCTGAATAGATTGGTTCAAAATCAACCTACAAAATATTTAATTTATAATAGTATATTTCTATACTGCTGTGATATTTAAGAAAGAAAGCCAGATCTACAAAAAGAGCAAACCGAGATAGTCGATTGAAACTGTTCAAATCATTATTCGTGTAGACCGCACAATTAAATGACTTTTCAAAATTTGTTTTGATTGTTCTTGGGTAATTTAAACGTGATCTTCTTATTCTTGCAAAAAAATTAAATAAATTGTTAGTTTGTTATAAACAATGCAGATCCGGCCAAAAATATGTACCGAAATCACATAGTAAACAGGACAGATGTGCAGATCCTGCTTTCTTGCGAACACCGGACTTCGGAAAACACCCTTAGTGTTCGCAAGAAAGCAGGATCTATGAAATATTTGAAATAATTTTTAAAATCAAAATAATTTTATTGTAAACTATTATTACATATAATGAAATATCTATGCAATAATTTTTTGTTGTTAATTCAGTAAAATTATGTTTGGTTGGCTGGATTTAGTTGATTTGAAAAAAAGTTTGGGCAAGTAGTTGAAATTTGTATTAACCAAATTCGTTTGCTCTCAACAACTTAAATTTACGGTTGGCTTGTTTTCTTGATTTTGGAAAATATTTATTTAATTGAACGAAATATTTTTTTTTGAACTAAATGGTCTTTTTAAATGTACAAAATTATGTATACTTCGTTAAATCAACCAAGCAAACCTTTGATGAAATATTTTTATTTTATTTTGGAAATTGCTCAGTTGACTTAATGATACTGTTTTTCATCCCAATAATTGCAAATTTGTTGGTTAATTCTATACAAATTTTATCGATTTAGCGAAACATTTTTCCAAGTTTATTAATTATATTATCATATTTTGAACGAAGGATGTAGTTAATTTAAGGCTTGTTTCTGAATCCCCATTGATTTCGTTTTTCTGTCGTATTTTTCGTTGATAATTTCCAAATTATAGGAAATGATATCATACTATTCAGACAAAATATTTCCGTGCGCGTCAACTGTCAAGATGCTTTCACTGCAATTCAATATGTGACATACCTATAACGTTTGCATTTACTTCTTATTACTTACTAAAGAAAAAAGTAATTCGGCGACAGTAGCTGGTTGATGATTCTCGACACGTCGAGATCATGAATGTTAAGCACAGACGGGCGCGGTTAGCGCTCGGATGAGTGACCGTTCGGGTGACTGGTTGCGCTTGGCAATTTTGGTTTTCTGCAGTTTTCTCCTCTTCTGGCCAAATTTTCAGGAGAATGCTAGTGCTCCTAATAAAAATTCGACTGCAGGCGGTAGAAGATTTTCGAGATTGAAAAATCCACAGGATTGAGTACGACAGACATTACCTGGAAAGCTTATCGAGAATGGGTTATTCGGGGTAATTGGAAAAAGTAGGGATTAGTTGAAGAGGTAATGTCTGTCGATCTTCTGTGCGAAAGGAGGATTTAAATATATGTAAACACCTACAAAGGAATATCTGGAAAGAATAATTTAAACTAAATACTAAAAAGAAGTATTTTTTACCACAAGATTCATTATGACTGTAATTATTTTCCTTGTAACAAGCTTCAGTAAATTTTTATTATTTTCAACATCTAAATGAGAAACATAATTAAGGTTTAATCTTTCCTCTCCATTCTTTTAACTTCATTCAAAATTAATTACACTCTGTTGCAATTATGTTTTGCTTCTGATAGTCTAATTGTATGCAGGAGATCCTCTTTTAAAATCATTTTTAATTTATTAGTTAATTTTGCAAAAAAATTAAAGTTTTAACTTTCCACTTCATTTATTTTGAACCATTCAAATTAATTACACTTTAATGCATTCAATTCGTACTGCTGCTGGTTTACTTTGATGAAACCGGCCTCTTATTCTTTTGTTTCAACTCATTTTAAATGAAGAGTACGTTTTGAAATTTTTTTTATGTTCAATGAACCGCCCTCTTCTTTGATGACTCTTGACTTACAACAGGAGTGCTGGTATTAACACTTTAAGTGAGAATCCTGGTAAGTACGTCTTTTAGAGTCTTTAATTAAACTGAGAGACTGAAATTGAGACAATGCAACTGAGAGAAGAAAACAGAGCATACCCACTTGCTGTAAAGAAGAACGACTTTATTTTTCTTGAGTCAAAAAGTAATTCCACCATTTGAGACGCTGCGAATTTCTATTGGAAATCTCTCGGCGCTAATCCAGGAGTTCATCGCTCAAAGAAGTTGCAAAACTTTAAAAAAAAAAAATTATGTTCAATCGTTCATCTGAACAGCAAGTTACTAACCCTTACAGAGTTTATTTGTTCAGATTTGTTCGAAAAAACTTTTTCTATATTCTATTTATGTTTCTCTACTACAAAATTATCATACACTTTTTTCGATACAAATTTGTAACAGCCAAAAATTGAGATTTGTGTAATGTTATGAAATGTTGCGCACAGAACACAGAAAATCCTGGAGTTTTACTTTCATCTTTAAGTTGGATGAAAGTGATTTACAGCAGACTGATGCTCAATTGATTGAACTGATCCAGATTTGATATCAAAATTATGATTCAGAAGTGAACAACAACATTTTATACATGCATCAAATGTCAAAATTATAGATTCATATTTCACCCGATTCGATCGATTCTTATTTCCATTTTCAAAGCATAAACTTTTCACAGTGGTCTTACATCGTCATGATCGTGAATCAGAACACCTTGTCTCATCACGTTATCATCAACGCGTTACATCTTCAGAGAATATCATCGTCAATCATAGATCATTATTATAAACACATGACATCATCTTCAGATAATATCACCATCAATCATAGATCATCAACTTATAACACTATCTACACATCTTCAGATAGAATTATCGTCAATTATAGGTCAGCAGAATCATCATCAACCCATAATACCATCTTCACATAATATCCTAATCAATTACATCGCGCCATCAAATCATCATTAACTTATAACACCATCTACATAACATCATCTACCGCCAATATCATTATCAATTATAGGTCACCATCATGATATCCTTCCATGATCAACCCATAACATCATTTTCAGATAATGCAATCAATCATAGATTATCAACTTATAACACCATCCACTCATCTTCAGATAGTAGTATCATCAATAATAGGTTATCACTATCATCATCAATCATAGACCATCATCACCATTATCATTATCATATAATCATCATCGTCTTGGATCAACTTTTCTGTTTGTTGCTCAAGTTCCACTAATGTTTCAAGGTGATGCTTAACCAACTTCAATTACAAGGCCCTTGCACACGGGATTTTCCGACTAATTATTATTGTAGTCTATAATCCCATGGGCATTTTAAGGCCAAAAACAAAAAAATACATCGTGCCCTTTTTGAAAAAATTTCACCTTATAGTATCTTATGTTCCCACTTAATTCTTTCTTTTCTGTGTTTTTAACAACAAAAAAACGAGACTGCCAGTTGCTGGGATCGTGAAGTAGGCTAATAGATTTTTTGGTTCACTAGGTTGGATTAATTTGATATTTAATGGAACATTGAATTAAGCTGCAGCAGTTCTGATATATCAAAATTCACTGTGACGTCTGAAAATGATAAAAAATCGGCTTTGAAAATTTTAGCCATCACACACATAATTCATTTATACATTGACTAGCATGATATGTGACACTCCTTTAAACGTGAATTCCAACTAGACTTTTTTCAATTTTTACATTCTCATCAGAGAAGGTATTAGATTTGTGTAAAATTTGACCCCCCCCAATTTTTGTCCAATGTCCACGTTTTGAGACCCCCTAAACCCGAAAAACAGGTTTTTACGAATGTGTCTGCCTGTCTGTATGTATGTATGTCTGTCTGTCTGTGAGCACGATAACTTTCAAAAGAATGAATCTATTGGATTGGTCTTTGCTACACCTTTTTAATATCGATAACCGAATGTCAAGTTCGTTAGCCAGCCATTTTGGATAAAAATTCAAAAAGTTAGAGCATTTTCAAAATTTTTGAAACCATTTTTTTCAAGATTTGAAAATTATATGAACAACTGTTTGTAGTACTCAAAAAATGGAACAATTGATCCCAATGACTTTCTTCGATAAAAAAAAATTATGAGAGTTATAGCATTTTCAAAATTCAAAAAAAGAAAATAAAATGGAATTTCTAAGCCAAAGAATGCACGATATGGAAAAAAGTCAATGGTAGAAAACTGTTGCTTTTTGAAAGCCCTACAAGATTTTCATAATACAAACTATTTTCATTAGACGCTGTCTCTTTATTCACAAATGTCCCTATTGGTCTTGCGATTGTTGCGGTAAAAG
>JAUMHM010000078.1:4229198-4242890 GCA_032362435.1 Melikaiella ostensackeni
ATAAATCCACGTCTCGTCACCAGTAATTATCCGTTTGATGAATGATGGGTCGGAGTCGACCTTGGAAAGCATGTCTTGCGACATCAACGCGATCCCTTTTTTGTGAAAAATTGAAACCACATACAGTGATAGATGTACACAATACGGTATCACTTCAACAAATGTCAAGCTATCAAGCTGAAAGTCTGACAGAACGTTAATGACACTTCTACCAACACAACAACAACAAAAGAATTGAAATCGGCCGAAAGAGAGCGCCACAAGGTGACGAGTCTTAAAACTTTTTGATCAAGGTGGTATGATACTTTAACTTCGGATTTAAGAAACTTACATGGGCATAATAAATTTTTTTTTGAACTTGGACATTTTCTGAAATATGTCCATTAATCGAAATTCTTGATATCTTTCAAAATTGGCTAGTAAAAATACTTGAAACTGAAAATACTTACTTCAGACATACTATTTTTCAAGAACTAGTGCAATTAAAGTAAATAATCTCGAGCAAAAAGACTTTTATGCTAGAGCTTAAATTAGGAATTAGTAGCTTACCTTCAAATAAGTGTAAAAAATGCGATATATATTCGAAAACTACAGCCTGTAATAAGCATGAAAGACTCAAAATCTTCAATTATGTAAGAATGACCCATTTCTAGAATCCTAGGACAATTGGAATCATAAATGAACGTTTAAATTCAAAGTTTTACTGTAATGCAAGAAAGTTTCTGATACGCATCAAACAGGTTTCGCTAAATATTCATTTGGTTTTATAGAGGTAAGTGATACTTTTTTTGTAGATAATTAAAATATTTTAAAATCCGAACACATTTCAAAATAAAATAAAGACATAATTTATTTGAGAGCTTTTGAATGTTCCAATTTGTATTACTGCAACATTTTACGGGAGCGACGCCATCAATTATTATGAAAAAAGTAAAGAGAATAATTTGAAGAATCAATTAATTAACAATATTCTAAAAACATACAGACACTTTAATCATATTTCTTGATATACTTTCAAAAAATTTTACCCATTTAGAGTCGGTGACACATTTTGTTATATTAAGTAATAGAGCAATGCTACACAAGCGCATATTGTGTTAGTTATGTGAAAAACAACATATTAAATTTTGAAAAAAATCACAGGTCCCCCCGAAACTAAAGTTCCATTACAGTTCTTCTGAAATGATGAATTTCGAATTGTAAAAAAAATATTTTAAAAAAATGCCGAATACGCTAAGCATAAAAAATTCACTCTAATGTAGAAAACAAGATTTTTTACATTATTAGTATAGTATATTCTATATTGTATATTATATGCATTATTAGTATAGTAGTGAAATATTAATAATAAAATTGATAATTCTTAAAATTTCAGAATAAAGTTTCGCAATTGAAATATTTAATAAAAATTTTGTAAAAACAATCATCGCATTCGATAGTATTATGTTACATGTTAATAAATTTGAATGTTTGTAATATAAAATTATACTTTACTACATATGTTGTTGTGAATGTCCACCAGGCGTTCCCCACTTTTTCATTTTTAGATATTATATTTAGACAGGTAACACTGTCGAATACGCTGATTGATTACTTAAAATTGTTATTAAATATTTTCAATTAGAGAATTTATTCTGAAATTTTAAGAATGATCAATTTTATTATTAAATTTTACTACTATACTGATAATGTACATAATATACAATGTAGAATAAATTATACTCATATATTATATAATAATGTGAAAAATCTTATTTTCTACATCAGAGTGAATTTTTGATGCCAAGCGTATTGGACATTTTTTTAAAATAATTTTTTTATTTCATGCCTTTCAGTGCATATAATATATACAAGTGAAGAATAAATTTCAGTGCTTTCGATATATAATCACTTGTAATTATTTTACTTTTCATTTTACTTTTACCAAAAATTACTAATTTTCTTTTATTCCTTTTTGATTTTCTTGTTGTTTACAAAAACTGACAACTCTGACGAGGTTAGTACCGGTTACCACGGTAAAAACAAAGTTGCTATAATACTTGACATAAATGTCATTTTGAAATTCAGTCATCTTTGAACATCTTCGATTAAATTGTTGAATATTTAATATGGCTTATTTATTCAGAAAAAGTAAGAAAGCGAAAAAAATGAAAGATAATATGAAAAATCGAAGTGAAGTGAAAAAAAAACGGAAAAAACGCACAAGGGAAAGATATATATACATATTAAAATCGACATCAAAATTTAATATTAAGTCAAGAAAAAAGAAATGTATGAAAATGATTTTGATAAGAAAATTAAAGATCGTAAAAAGCGCTATGCTGACAACCGTGATGCTGAAATATCTCATAGAAAATCCAGGTAAGTTCAAAATGACTTATCAGTATGAATGTCAATAATAAATCAAGCGAATTTTATGAACGTTTTTGAGATTGCTCTTTCACTTTTAGGAAAATTTCAAACGAAATTCATCTGACTTCAGTAATTTGAAACAATATTATTTCATATAAAATTCCAATTTTATCCTGACGTGTAATTCGGTATATTAAATCCAAAATAAAATATTTAAAATTATGTAATTTACGTTGTTACATTGTTCGTATTACGTTTTTTTATTACGCATTAGACAATCCTTGATATTATTTCAACTGTAACCTGTATAATATTTTTTTTATCTAGATATGCTGAAAATCGTAAAAAAGAATGATCAGGCTTCTTTGAAGCTTATGAGAATCATCAACAATATTACTAAGAGCATCGTGAGGAAAGACAACAGTTTTTTTTGTGGATAAAAATTTTAAAAACATAAACTCAAACAAAGTCACCTTACGCAACTGTCATTGTACGCAAAGGTCTTAAACGAGAAAATTATGTTTCAAAAAATTAGTGTAATGTCTCATTGGAGGCAATTAAATAACAAAGAAAAAAAGAAGGAGAAAAAGAGTCAACTCTTTTTCTTAATCTTCCTCTGTCTTTTTTATACTAGTCCTAGAATTCAACATGTTTCGTTGTTATTTAGACCTTCTCATGAGGGAAATTTTAGAAGAAACTTTGTTTAAAAATTTTGATCTGATGCTTTATATTAATTAGAAAATGTATATATGGAATTCTAAATTATTAAGATACTATTTTTATTTTTTGTATATGTGTTGATCTTCAATACTTCTTTGAGAATAATTGTAAATAATTTATATATTTTCTTAAAGCGATTGCATTGTTACTCTCTCTTTCTTTTTCTATTTCTATATTTACTTATCTTTTTGTTTATCAATAGCATCGTGAAGAAATACAACAGTATTACGATGAGCGTCGTGAAGAGCTATAGCAGCATTATCAGAAACATCGTGAGCAGCGGCGAAATAATTATCAAGAGCATCGTGAAGAACGACTACAATATAGCCGTCAACGATTACAGAATCAGAATTATATTATCAAAAATTACTTTAAGGATATTAATGAGATTGCATCTATTATTTATATCATAATATATACTAAATTGTGCTTAAGCTCTCAAATCAAAAATGTAGATGGAAACTTCGTCGTCCCAGAAAATTATCCAGAATTATTATCTTATTGTGCACGATGTATAGCAACATTTCAACGCGGGCAAACACCTTCAGTTGCTCGATCAAACAACATGTAGTTATGCGAAATTCTTAAACAAAATATCAGGTTTTAGTGATGTTGAAATTCGTTTATTATGTCGTGTAAGACCTTTTATGAAAATTGTGCGTTAAAGTAGAAAGTTCGGGCAACAGGAGATATTGTGGGATATCCATAGGACATCTTGGACAATTTTTGGAATATTGTCAATTTTCCTAGAGCTCCGATGCTTGGCTTCACTGATTTTGTCACAAGATTTATTCAAAATATACCCAAAAAAATGTGCAATTGAAATTTTATAATCCTCACAGAAAGATAGTTCTATTTAAATATATTATTTAGAACCTTTGCTCGAATTTGAATGACATAAGGGGCCACCTGGTTCTGGCTGAAAAAACGTAACAATTAGATGCCGCAGTCCAAGTAAAGACCACGAGGCAGGTTCTCCATATTCATGGGAGATCAGCGCACGTTTAGTAGAGGGATGCTAGTGAGTTGATGTTAAGTTGATCAAAGAACCGCGACTGCGATCCTGAGGTCCTCACAGCCCCTACGAACCTCCGCTCTTTACTACTCCAACGGCTTTACTTCGTATAAAGCGAGACTCGGTTATACTTTTCAAATAATGACCCTACGATATTGTATACCTTTGCATTTTTGCATTCATAACTTTGCGCGTTTTACGACCTCTGACTAACACTCCAGTACACACAAAAAAGATTCCCCGACTTCTTTAAATTTTATATTTCAAATTTAATACACTAATTCCTTCATTTTAAAATCGTTTTGTGGGTAATTTTTTGTATTACGGTCATTTTTACTTCCCTATATAATATCTTTTCTTCCATCTCGGAGAGATCAAAGGAAAATGTGCTACAGACAGGAAACATATCGAGGTGTCTGCTCCGATTTTGATGAAACTTATAAATGCCGTAGGGCACCAAAAACTAAGAAACACATTCTTTTTCGGCCGAAAAACATTTCTAAGAGTCAACTCTCAAAAAAATTTCCAATTTCAATAGTTTTTATTTATTCTTTAAAAAAAATTATAATTTAAGTTATTATTATAACCGCTGAGGTTTATCTTAAATATACCTACAATCACTTTAAACAATGTGCTATTATATACTTTTGCTGCGATTATTCACAAATTATGTATTTTAATTATGGATTATACGAAGTACAGAAATGATATTCCTGAAAGAAATGTTTCAAACATAATGTTCTTTTGCACCATGAGCATTTTATAATAGCTACATTAGTACATCTTAGTATTTCACAATGTGTTCCAGATTCTTTGATACCAAACTCAACTGGATTATCAAACTCGTCTGACTTTTCATCAATATAACCTTTTGTACCAAGCTCGTTTGAAAAAATTTATATATCGAGGCGAGGCTAATTGATTATGCGTTAAAGATTGTAACTTAATTAGATTGTTTCTTAAATCCAAGTTTAAATTACTGTTCAATAAAATTACGCTGTTCGAAAATTGTCGGACAAAATTCTTTCAGATGCGGAATCCATGTACATTCAGGGGCTGTATTTTCCCAGTTGTTCCTTTTGGAATTTTAAACAGCATTATATTTTTGTTCTCAGGTTTTGATTCTTCTACAGCTTTTGAACAATGCCCGCTCCAAGAATCCAGCAATAATATACTATTTTGTCCAATATTAGGGAAAATACTCTTTCCAACCATTCCTTGAAATGATTGTATATATATATGCATGAAATAAGTGTAATAATACGAAATAGATGTAAGCTGTAAACAATACATATTATACTAACCTGATGTCATTTTACCAGATTTCTAATTGAAATCCACTTTGATCGGTATTGTATGTATTTTTAGGTCCAATTTGCATAATATGTGGTTTCACGTCACAAAAGATTCGATGAGATTTTTTTAATTTATACAAACAGTAGTCTGATGCTTTAAAACGGAGATCATCGAAATTCAAAGCTCTTTTGGCTTCTAATGCCCATTTTCGTATATCAATATCATGAACAATCACATTCTAATTAATAGCAGTTTTCAAATTTTTTATCACGAATTCGGAAACTTGTGCTGATTTTTCCTTATGTGTTCCACCTCTATTAATTTGATTCGCCCATTGTCGTAATTGTCGCACAAATTCCACTAATTTAAATCTTTTTTTGACAGTTTCAATACTGTAATTCTTTTTCTTACCCAATCTCCAATACTCAACAGCTTTTTTTTTATAATCATAGCTCATCTCTTCTCCGTCTGCTGAACAAGTATCGCAATCTTCCTCGCCCTCACCACAAGCACAGACGCTGTCCTCGACAGAATTTATTTAACAATTTTAAAATGATTCCTAAGAATCTAAAGTTTCGTCTTCTACTGCTTCAATTGCGTTTGCTTCATCCATACTATTCTTTAAAACCTTTTCAAAGTTTTCAGCAAGCTCAATTCCCACTTTATTGACAAGTGTTTTTGGTAGTTGCATCGCTTCAAACGTTGCGAGCAAAAGGTTAATCACATTAATTGGATTGATTTTCATGATCAGTGTGAAAAAAATGTTCTTCTAATAATATACACTCTTTTCCTTGTGGAAAATACACATATTTAAATGAACGTACACGTCTGGTTAAGCACTATTGCTTTACTTACTCATATCTAGCATAAATGTGCACTATTAATTATTGTTACTGATAAAAGCAGGTGACAATCAAAATTTTGACTATTTCCTTTCAATAGTTGGTCTCAAAAACTATTATTTTTTAATATGGATTTTTATTTTATCGCACTGAAACACTGGAGAATTTTAAGTTGAAAAATGTCCCTCTATTTTCTTTCTGGAACGTGTGATAACGATTTGATGATTATTTTTGTTATTTTAACCAATATCAACGTAATTCATAAATATATAAGTTGAAGTATTGCATCTGTGTATGAATCAGCGGTAAAAATGATAAGATTTACCTTTAAACTAATATAAAACGTGTTGAATTTTTGTGTATTTTTATTATGCGTCATTACACGTTCTAGGTAAATTAGACACTTTTCGGGCAAATATTGTTCGGCTTTAGCAAGATAAGATTTTTTAAAGGGTTGTTTCGACACTGGCATATTAAAGTAAGCAATAGAGCTGTACAATTCTGATAAAAATGATATGAAAGCTCATCTGACATCCCACATAACACGCAATGTTGCAGAAATATTGCTAGAATATTGAATTAAAACATTGGAAATATTCTAAATGAATATTTCAGCAACGTTTGAGAAACATGAACATTTCTGACCCAGGCAATATTGGTCTAGAATATTTCAGCAACGTTCTTAAAGAATATTGAATCGCGCTCACTTTACGTATCTGAAAAATGTCCGCGAAATGTTGTCAAAATATTGTCTCTAAAGTTTTAATAATATTTCTGTGCAACGTTGCCGAAACATTGTGTCGAAAATGTATAAATTTCAGCAAAACATTGCCTTCGTCACTCTTGAAAGTTTCTATAGAACTTTACTAAAAGTTTTATAGTAAATAGCAAAAAGACTGAAGGATGAAGAAATCAAGTACTCATCATTTAATTAGAATTAACATGTGCGTGCATGTTATTTATTTCGTATATAATAAACTACATCATTGTTGATTAGGGAGACATTCCCAAAACTTATTTAATATTAAAACATTATTTATCGATAATAACAAAGTATTTTTCAAATTTATTTACCAACGCCTTCTTCATCGTCAGCATCTTGAAATTTGGCATATTTGCACAAATCACAAGAAAAATTTACAATCTGAAAAGAATATTTAAATTTTAACATTGTGTCTGAATGCATTCTTTGTATATCAAGAATTTTACAATTTACACTCTTTCACACTATTATATTTTTTGACATCAGGGTTTTTTTTTTAATGATGTCAGCATTCTGAGAAGTGGGGGTTTATGTAGTTTTTGATTCTCTAACCTATATATTAAGATGAAAGTCACTATCATTCAGAAATATCTCGAAGATAATATCTATCTTTTAAAGCTACAATGAATTTCTGAAGGCCTGTAGAAAATTTTTTTTATCGAGAATGCGTCTGAAAGAGATTTAGAAGACTTATCAATGAACATGGCAAGTGCCATAAAATAAAATTATAAATCCATAAGAATCTCTAGAGTTGGACATATTAAGGGATTTTAAATCGTAGCTAAATTTATCTAAAAAAATATAGTTACGATAAATCTAGGCACTTACATCGTATCTATGAAAGACTAGACCAGTCCCCTCAGTAAACCAAGAGGTGTTTTCAGTAAAAATTTTAAAAATTTAAATTAAATTCTAATTTACATTTGAAGTGCATTTAGAAAATTTCACAATAAGTTATAAAGATTTATAGCTACAATTCCTTAAAAATACGATTTTTTCCAATAAAAAGAATTCTAGTCATTAACATCTTTACGTAGGAGGGGTGCCCATATAGGTTTCTTTTTTACTACAAAACGAGTTTTTTTTTCAAAATTATAAGTTGAAAATGTCTAAGTATTTCTGTCCCATATTCTGTTTTTCGCGCACTTTTTTTGATTACTTTTTATCGAAATCTCTGTAGCCCCAACCATTTTTAACTTAGAAATATCATTACTGTTATCGTGAAAATATTTCCCTGATTAATATATGCAATTCCTTAACTTTACCTATATAATTTATACACTTGTGCTTGTTCGATCAGCTAGAAATCTTTTTCCGAAGTTTTTAGGGCGGCAAATTTTTTGATAGGAATGTTTAGTTCATCGGCTAATTCGAGATATGGTAATTAGGTCATATATGACGACCAAGTTCTTATGTATTCTTGCTGCTTTCTGACTGGTTTGGATAAAATTTTCAAAGAATCTGAAAAGGCGATAATGGAAAATTCATAATTTTTATATAGCTTATAAATTATTATTTGAAAAAATGCTCCTAAACGTATAAAATAAAAATTGAAAACCTATGAAGTTCTTCTGAAGTCCAAGATGATCTCAAAAAGAATTTGAAGCTTATGCTTTGTGGTTTCATTCTTATTTTAAAACATAATAAATATTAAGCGATAAGACAAACATTTCTGTTCTCTATGTAATTTATTTCTTATTGAAAATTCAATATCCAAAATTGTATCTTGGAATTAAACCACGTCAAACCACATTCAGTTGTTCATCCCCATGTTATCAACTGCGAGCGTTCATTAAAAGGTTGAGTAACCAAGTTTGACATCTGAATTTCTGACATACGGTGAACTGGGCGCAAAATTATTTTTTAAAATTGAATAAACCCGATAAAATATAATATACTGAATTTCAAGATTTTCCCGGGTTGCCGACAAAAAATCTGATTCTTTTCCTGAAGCAAAATATCGACAGGAGGTATCATCGCTTGGATTAAAAATCGTATCGACAGTCAAAAAATGTATCATCCGGTTGGCTATTCAAGATTTAAATTTTGTTGTTAATATGAAAATGAAGATGCATTTCAAGATGCTGACGATGAAGAAGGCGACGATGAAGAAGAAGTTTGAAATATGCTTTGTTATTATTGATAAATAATGTTTTAATATTAAATAATGATGACAATGATGTAGTTCAATATATGGTATACGAATTGAATGGCATTCACGCACAAGTTAATTCTTATTAAATGATGAGTACTTTTTTTCTCTATCCTTCAGTCTTTTTGTTATTCATCATAAAAATTGTAATAAAGTTTTAAAGAAATTTTCAAAGATGACAAAGGCAATGTTTGCTGAAACATTACTAAAACTCTAGAGACAATATTTTGACAACATTTCGCGGACACTTTGCAGACACATAAGGAGAGCGTAATTCAATATTCTTTTCAAGTATGCTGAAATATTCCAGACCAATATTTTCTGGGTAGGACATTTTCATGTTTCTCGAATGTTGCTGCAATATTCATTTCGATTATTTCCAATGTTACAATTAAATATTCAAGCAATATTTCTGCAACAGTGCTAATAGGCTATCATTATCTCGATTGTCCCGACGAGCAAGTCACTAACAAATTTTCCCGATAAGAGAGCGTATCAACCATATTATGTTTTGCTATAGTGTCGTATCTCCATTTACAAATACATAGAGATACGACAATCTAGCATGGTAGAATATAATTAAGACGCTCTGTTTTCGGAATAATTTGTTAGTGACTTATTCTTCGGGACAGTCGATCTGAAGAAGCCTTATCCTTTTAAAATGACATGAACGATGGGGTACAAACAGAGGCTCTAAAACGTGACTGCTCTGCACCATTTAATTACGCCTTGAAAAGGTTGGTAGGTTGGAAGGTCTGTAGGTGGGCAGCAGTCAAAGTCGAATATTATACTTACTTCCGGTCTTGTGGGACTTTGCCGTTTCTCCTGGCGTCGCTAGTGCAAACATGGATATGAAAGGTTAAAGCTGCCCCTTTGGCTTTGGAAATGGAAAGACAGCCCACCTTTCTACGTTTCCGCCTGCCTGTCTGGCTGACTGTGATAAAATTTGCTCTTCTCTCATGATGTCAAGAGATTACCGTTAGCCAGAAAAGCCGCGACGACCATCACGCAGATTGAAACTCCCCTTTCCTCTTTTTCATCCCCTTTCCCTCTCTTTTTACCATCCTTCATGCAAAAAAATAATCCTCTTTTCCCATTCGTTATCTCATCTATGATTTAGTCTATATCATACCCCTTTTTCACTTCCCAATCGGAAATTTCTACAAAGTACACATGTGGTTTGATTAGAAAATATTTTGAGCCCGGCGAATAGACTTAATCTTCATAAGGGTGGAAAGGGAAAAATCGTCAAAATTCACCTGACTCCTTATAATAAATAGAAAATAATATGAATTTTCTGAAAATAATATTTCTATTTTCATTGGACATTTTGAAAATTATTATTCTCTTCAATCAATGACCAACTTCACTCATAAGGAGAGGTTGCGAGATGCGGAACGCCAAATCGACTGAAAATTTACAGTGGTTGGGTATCGTTTCGCAGAACTCGAATTTGGCAGATGAAAATTTTCTCATACGAACTATAATTTCAGAGCGTACGAACTTGAACATGCAATGCAGACTAACAAGAGTGGCTAACGGTTGTAAAATAGCGTTAAAGTCGGTAAATGGAGACAGGTTTTTTTATAATGATGAATAGATGGCGCAACGAATATATTGTTTGTGCGTTGGCAAAAGTAAACAGAGGAGAATATTATTTAAACTATTATTAAAATCTATCATTGAGAAAAAAAGAAGGGTTTCTTAGCAGAAATGAATATTTTTAAATGAAAAGCATCAAGTACTGATGAAGACTAAATGGTTAGAGTTATTTGAGATTATGGTTGTTTTTTTCTCGACGGAAATGGATATTTTTGAGTGGAAATCATCAAGTGTTGATGAAGACTAATAGCTAGAGTTATCTGAGGTCGTGTTTGTTTTTTCTCAACGAAAACAGGTACTTTTTTAGTAAAAAGCATCAAGCATTGATAAATGCTAACTAGTTAGCCGTATTTAATGTTATGTTTCGTTTTTCTCAACGGAAATGATTATTTATTGATTTATTATTTATTGATAAATGCTAGCTAAATAGTTAGCCGTATTGAAGGTAATATTTAGTTCTTCACAACTGAAATGATTATTTAAAAGAGAAATGATGAAGTATTGATAAATGCTAACTACTTAGCCGTATTGAAGGTTATGTTTGTTGTTTCTCAATAGAAATTGATATTTCTAAACAAAAATCATCAAGTATTGATAGACTAACTCGTTTGCCGTATTTGATATTATGTTTGGATTTTCTCAACTTCAAGCTTGTAAGCATTTATCAATACCTGTTCATTTTTCGTAAATAATATCCATTTCCTGCATAAGCTTAAAAAGGCTAACTAATAAGCAATTGCCAATACTTGATGATTTTTGTTTAGAAATATCAATTTCCGTTGAGAAAAACCAAGCACAACCTAAAATACGGCTAACTAGTTAGCATTTATCAATGCTTGATCACTTTTGTTTAAGAATATCCATTTCCGTTGAGAAAACCAATGCATAACCATAAATAAGGCAATGTAGTTGGTTTTTATCAATATTTGATGACTTTTGTTTAGAAACATCAATTTTCATTGAGAAAAACCAAGCACAACCTAAAATACGGCTAACTAGTTAGCATTTATCAATGCTTGATCACTTTTGTTTAAGTATATCCATTTCCGTTGAGAAAACCTATGCATAACTATAAATATGGCAATGTAGTTAGTCTTTATCCATATTTGATGACTTTTGTTTAGAAACATCAATTGCCGTTAAGAAAAACCAAATATAACATCAAATATGGCAAACTAGTTACTTCATCAATACTTGATGATTTTTGTATAAAAATATACATTTCCGTTGAAAAACCCTGAACATCACCATAAATGTGACAAAATAGTTAGTCTTCATACTTAATTACTTTCGCTTAAAAATATCAATTTCCGCTGAGAAAACCAAAACTCAACATTAAATAAAGCTAAATAGTTAGCATTTATCAATACTTGATCATTTCTCTTTGAAATAATCATTTCTGTTGAAAAAAACCAAACATAATCTTAATCACGGCCAACTAGTTGGCATTTATCGATATTTGATGCTTTTTACTTAAAAATACCTATTTTCGCTTAGACAAAAAAATACAACCTTCAGTGACTCCAACTAATTAGTCTTCGCCAATATTTAATGATTACCACTTGAAAATGTCCATTCCCGTTGAGAAAAACAACCATAACCTCAAAATACTCTATCTAGTCTGTCTTCATCAATACGTGATGATATTTACTTAAAAATATCCATTTCCGTTGAGAAAAGTCAACCATAACCTCAAATGAATCTCACTACCTAGTCTTCATCAATACTTGATGATTTCTACTTGAAAATATCTATTTCCGATGAAAAAAATCAACCATAACCTGAAATATTTCCAACTAGTTAATCTTTATCAATACTTGATGATTTTCATTTTAAAATGTCCATTTCCGTTGAGAAAAAATAACCATAACCTCAAATTACTCTAACTAGTTAGTCTTCATCAATACTTGATGATTTTTATTCAAAATTATCCGTTTTCGTTGAGGAAAATCAACCATAACCTCAAATAACTCTGAATAGTTAGTCTTCACCAATACTCGATGATTTTCACTCAAACATATCCGTTTCCGCTCAGAAGAATCAACTATAACCTCAAATAATTCTAACTAGTTAGTCTTCATCAACACTTGAGGATTTTTACTTAAAAATATCCATTTCCATTGAAAAAAATCAAGCATTGTCTCAAATAACTCTAAGTAGTTAGCTTTAATCCGAACTTGATGATTCTTACTTTAAAATATCCATTTCCATTGAGGAAAGTTAACCATAAACTGAAATAACTCTAACGAGTTAGTCTTAGTCAATCTGCAAGGCAGATCGTTAAGTCGTTAACAATTTGATACTAAAAATTTAAAAGATTACTCAGTTTTTATGACGTTTTTGCCAACTCTTCTATTATTTCGTCCCTATTAATCTCTCCAGCCAAGTCGCGTTTTCGGCCATTAGCATACACGGGCGTAGCAATTTTTCGGAGAATGCATTTCATAAGCGGCTTTTAATAATTTTCAATTTGCTAAAGCAGCGTTCACATGAAACTTGAGTGCATGGAAGTGTCAGCGCGACTTTAAACACTTTGCACAATATACGATAGGTTACTTGACATAACTCATATTTTCGAAGCACGGCATACGGGCATCTCAAGCATCCCTTACAAGCTTTTTTCTTCTTCCCCTGATGCACAGTTTCTTCTACTCTGTCGACTCGTTTTCCGAGTCACTTTCACCATCCTCGCTCTCTATGAAATCAACATCATAATCATCGTAGTTTTTCATCCGAAATTCTACTTCAATTGTTTTCATCAGTTCTTCGTAGTTCTTCGCAAAGGAATTTAACTCTTTCTTTGCTTCATGTTCATCTACCTTTGCCAGTGGCGGATTTAGGAATTTGCCGCCCCTAGGCAGGACAAAATTTGACGCCCCTAGGCAGGAAAAAATTTACCGCCCGTCTTTTATTCGAAAAAGGAAAATAAAAAAGACAATAAAAAATGGTG
>JAUMHM010000078.1:4259473-4280103 GCA_032362435.1 Melikaiella ostensackeni
ATAGTACCAGACGCTGAGGAAAAAAATCTTGAACCAATTAGATCAAAAATACTACCTCTAATGGTGAAAAACCACCCAATATGGGGGTAAAATGTTGAAAAATCATATTTTCCGCTTTCCTATATCATACTAAGACATTTAAGTACTACAATATCCAAAGAGTTGCATGTGGAATTTTCAAAATGCACAATTTGATATTTCAACCCATATAAAGGGTTAGTTTTTCACGCTTAGGGGTTGTATTTTTATTCTAATTGGGTCAACTTTTTTTTGTCGGTGTCTGATACCATCAGACGTATTTCCTGCAAAACACTTATCATTTTCATGGAAATTAATGTTAATTAATGCTTTTGATTATTTTGATTACTCTATGAGTTGCATTGAACAGTTCACTGTCAATTAGATAATACTTAACTTCTGTACACTTTTCACTAATTGGAAGATTGACTTTTTTAACTTCTGCCACGCATATAACATTAAATCTCCTTAGTCCACTGTAATCCGCGAAGGTTTTCCATTTTTTTAACTTCGCCTCTTCAACTTCTTCTAAAATTTCGTAACACTTCTTTACAGTTTGAAATCGTTGTGTATTTTCCGATTTTGACAATTCTGATAATTTTATTTCGAATCGATTTTTCATTTCAACACAACGCTCTTCCAATAGTTTTTTTCATACGCTGACGGTTTATTTTTTTAATCAAACGCAATACCGAATTGCAAATTGCTCTCACAAATACTGTCAGAAAACTTCGAACCATAAGCGTTAATTTCTTCGCTCTCATTCGTCTACTTTACAACAGAACTGCAGGAAACTACCCACCCCAAAGCTTACTATTTACATTAATTACACGTATTTTGCCGTTTTTAAGCAGCCTTCAAGCCGTTTTCAAATGTCGAAGGTACAGCTAGGGCCAATAAGTATTGGGCAGTTCGCGTATTGGCCAACGAGGCTTGGGCAAAGTCCAAAATCTTTTTTCCGGGTTTTGACCCACGGTATTAGGCACTTCGCGTATTGAACGGGCAATACAAGAAATTCCCGGACGTCGCGTATTAACCATAAAACATACACATATCATTCTGTTTCTGAGACTGAAACAAAATAAGACGAGATTTTCGTTTCGTTTCGTCTCAGAGACAAAAACTGCATAGACTTACAAAATTTCGAGAATTGGTAGAGGACAAACCCGACGTTTTAGACTTCGCTAATGCTATAAAATAAGTTGGACGCAGAATAATCGAGCCTATTCACACCGCAGCAATTTTTGCTGCGGTTGTGGAAACTTTTAAGCCGGCAACCAATCAGTAGCGACAGATATAAATATGAGGCTCCTGATTGGGTACCGAGCGTAGCAGTTTCTGTTACTGTAGCAAGAATTGCTGCGGTATAAATAGGCTCATTGTATAAAAATAAATGGACACTTACTTTAAAGTTTGTAGGTTCGCTGCAAGGAGGCTCCATCTCAATCTTGACGGTTGCTCTTTTTAAATGCTCCGTCATTTTGTCCCGTTTCGTCTTTTTCTTCTGCACATTTACCTCATCAGAACGCTGTTGAAGTGACGGTAGCTCTAATTCGGAAGATTCATGTTTTATTCTCTTTCGTTTTTCATTGCATTCGGTAGCAGATGAATCATTAGGTTCATAATTTCCATCAGGCACATTCAAACTCTCTGAATTTCTTACTCTTCGTTTCCTGGCGCTTCTGTGTTCTTTCTCCAGTTTAGAAGGGTTTGATACAGAATCAGTCTGATCGCACTCTTTGTCACTGACGTGTTTCATCTTTTTACTCTTCTTCGATTCTTCAAGTCCTTCATTATTTGATGCAGATTTGTCGACAGAAACGCGCTTCTTCTTCCTTTTCTGTCCATTTTGAGGGATCTGTGATTTGCTGTCTTTTCTTGAATTGGATTCTTCACAGTTTTCAGTCTCCACTTTCTCTTCTGTCATCTCTTTCTTTAGAATAGGCTCTTTGGCAACTTCTTCATCGCAATCTTCGTGTGTGGTAATTCTCAGATGGGAGTATTGAGATGTCTGAGAGGGTAGTTCGCAGCCTTTTGCTCTAAACGCCTGAAAAATGAAATATTTTCTATTAATATTTTATTAAATATAGAATAGCGCTTGAATTTTGATATATTTCATGTGTACATTGCACACATCAGAACTGCCAAATAAGAATATTTAATATTTACAATTGGAAACATTTTTAAATTGGAAGACAAAAAACGTGTTTAAATTCAATTCTTGAGAATAATAACTTTAAATTTGAATTTTGAAGTAGCTCGAATTTCATTTGATATCCAGTAACATTTTAAAAGGAGTGAATAGATTTTCCTACTGAAAATGTTGAAGATTTCTGATAAACTAAATAATATACTATACCTTGAGGCATTTTCGAGCATATTCTACTGCCTTGTACTTCACAAAGGCGAAACCCTTAATTGCCTTGTTTTTGTACTTTGGAATGGAAATATAGTCGATTGGACCGTACTGAGAAAAGTTCTTTGAAATCGAATCGTGATCAGCTTCCGGAGACAATCTTTGAACATAGATTGAACATTCTTCAGAATTCTCTTTTTCCTGGATTGGAGTAGTACGACGAACTTTCCTACCATCTTCAGAAACTTCCAGCATTGCTGATTTCTTTAAAGCTTTGGCTATTCTGCTCACATCCGTTGTCAAAATTTTCATCTTTTTAAACTCAATAAATATGTTTAGATCCACCCCTAAAAAACAGTATGTCATTTATAATTTTCGTATAAAAAAAAGTTACTACTACATGAAATATTATTTTTGTATTTACAGGGATCCTTGTCGATGAGTTGTGTCAAATATCTGTCTTTGCTCAAGTTTTCGTCTCCAAAGTAAAACTCCATTTGCTTTAGAATTTTTTCACGTAATTCTTTTTTTCGATGTTTTTTGCGAGGTACTTCTGGTTTTAGATTTTCGACTTTGGCTGGTTCCTTGACTGTGTCTTCCATCGGAGGAACTGGAATTTTCTCTGGCGCTAACTCCATATCACATTCCTGCTCTTCACTCACCATGATTGCTTTTCCTATCTGTAGGAAGAGAAGCGAATTATTACACAAAAATATATGCAATGTAAAATAACTCGAACAGTTCGAAATCAAACGCAGATGGCCTGCTATTTTCCACGCCTTTTGTAAAATTATGGCTGAATTAACGTGAAGTTACCTAGAGTCCTCGTGGAAAGTTAGGGTGCATTTTCAGAAACTGAAGCTGCATCTTTCAAAGAAGAACCGTTTAAAAGTAAAAATTTTCTAAAAATAACCCTTATCACCTAAAAACAACCCTAGAAAATATGAACAAGACTCAAATCTTATATTATCCATATTTTGAACTACATATGGGATTTCCAAAACACCAAGAAATAATTTTTTTTGATCAACCACTGTCACTTAAAAACTACCCTTCAAAATAAATATATACGATTGTATAAGGCCCAAATCTAATCATATCAAAATTTGACTCTATTCTTGGTCCCTTCAAAAGACCGAAAAATAATTTTCTAAAATCAATCCTTATCCCCAAAAAGATACCCGTCGAAATAAATATGTACAAAGCACAAATCCAATTATATCAGAATTTTGTGCTATTTTAGGGCTCTCCAAAACACCAAAAAGTAATTTTCCAGAAGTGTTCCAAACGAGCCTTGGTAGTTTTTTTTTAAATTTGTAATCTTTTGCAATGTGTAGGTGTAGGTACTGTTCAATAAAATCAATAGAATAATGTTTGAGAAAAAGATTCTGTTTACATAATTCAATGTTTTTTTTTTCATGAAAATTTGGATGCGATAATTTAAACACTATCGATCAAAATGTTTACAGCTCCTATTTTGTTTTGAATAGAATGATTAGAATTGAAATTTATTGTCCTTCCCGAACGAATCGTTTCTCTGTGCCAACCAGTGATAACATAATTTTCATCAGTTTTTATTATAGTTAAATTTAGAAAATTCAATCTACCTTCAGTTCCAAATTTTGGCCTATAAAAAGTACCATTAAATTTAAAATAAACAGAATAGAAAACAAATTTTATAGACTCAAGAAGTTCTTTTTTTTGGAATCTTAGTTTGAAATTTAATAAAATCCCATCTTTTTCCTATGATAAGTTTAACTCTTTCATATGGAATGTTCGAAAACATGTCTATTCCATGGAAAGAAACAAATAACCTGTTTACTCAGCAGCAATTTCTGCTACGGTAGTAGAAAATGTTACGCTTGGCAACCAATCAGTAGCGTCGGTTATAAATAGAATGCTTCTGATTGGCGGCCGAGCGTAGCAGTTTCTGCTACCGTGGCAAAAATTGCCACGGTGTAAATAGACTCATTACTGGATCATTCTGCTGCAGATCAAATTGATACCTTCAGATTTAGTGTATTTGTATATAATAATAATAATAGATTTTCCTGAACAATGATGATCTCCATGATCACCTATAAGATGTGTACCTTGATCATCCTCCTACAGATGAAAATTGTTTTGATATCTACAATAGTTTGCTGATGGATCACAATTTAGGGTAGTACAATTTCAAAATGATCATCATTTCATCATATAACTATCATCCCTTAAATGACCATCTATGCGAGTACCTTTATTTGACATATGAAAAATATTTTCACTTGTACAATATCTTCTGAACAGCTGCCATTAAAAAAATTCTAATTCCATATGGAATGAATACTTCCTGGAAATAGATTTGTTTGAAAGTGAAGAACATGCTCCTAGAATCACCTGAGGAATTTAGATGGCGAACTGTCTTTTGAATTGAGTTATTTGACATTAGTAGGTCGGTGTCAGAGGGTCGGAAGTGTTTGTTAGGTGGAAAGTGGAAGGTGTTAAGGAATGCTTGTGCGATGGCAGGGTCGACCGCTGTCGGTCCTTAATGCTGCCTTGATCAAAAACTCGGATGTCTGTCTTTATCAGCCGACAGGCAGGGCAGCTGCATCGGTGAAAGCCACCCCTGCAGTTTTCCACCTCCGAAAATCCGAGGGTGGAAACGCGGAAAACGCTCCGATTGGTGTAGCGGGATTAAACGAGGGAGGCCATCTCGCCGCCCTATTGGTTCCTCACGAAACCATACTCGGTATTCATTCCCTATCCCATTCGTCGACCTTCCGCCGCCACAGATTCGAACACTACCTTCCCCCAACTACCAGCCTTGCCGTTCAATGCATTTCGCCGCCGCTGGCGTGTTTCGCCTTTTCTGATACCTACACACCACCAGCTAAGTATAATCTTTTATTTCAACGTATGTGCAATCGTATATTATGACCCAATCCTTTTTTATTAAGCTCAATTTTTCAAGAATGGATACTGGTATTAACGTGAATAGCGTTTCGTAATGAATGACTTCTGTTAAAGGGACTTTGCAATTACTATCAGGAAATAGTGATACATGTGAAAAGGTTTCCTATGAAAAAGTATTTTTTTCAAAGAGAGAATCGTGGGTAAAGATATTCCGTTTGGGCTTAAACAAGTTTTTGTAGTAATATATTTATATAGGTGAAAATGGAGACGATTTTGATATGCATTATGGGATGAATTGAGAATTCTGATCTTTGAGATTAAAGCTATAATTGAATGAGGCTATCCATAATATAGTGTTAAAAACAATAGATGATACTGACAATTATTATGGATGATAATGAAAAAAATAAAAATGATCGCAAGAATAATTGCACTAATGTCAACTTACAAAAATTACAATCAACATAACAATCATGACAATCCTCAGAATGACACTGGCATTGTATATAGATGTTAAAGTAAAAATCATTTAACATGTGCCAGTTGTTTTCATAAGAGAAATCATAATCTTAACAACGACCATCTGTAACGTGATCTATATAGAACAATCTTCTTTTTTTTTTGCAAATTGTCTTTAATTAGATTGTGGTAGAACATAATTCTGTGCATAACGAAAGTCCAGATTTGAACACTGATCGTCTGAAAAATGACTATGATCATGGATGTTGGTACTTGGTATTTATGTAGGTACTTGGTATTATGTAGGTATATAGTCATTATGAATATTCTATCATTTCACGCAGGTAACAATTGTTAATATTTCTACAATGATCTCCTAAACACAAACAATTGTCATGAAATAATGACCGGAGCCATGATTATCTTTAAGATCTTCATCAACAGTTCTTATGATAGATCGTCTTATATATAAATATTCAATGTATATAGACGATCATTCTATTCTGGATGACAATTTCTTATCTAGGAGTTATCAATAGCCATCTGTAAAATGACCATAATGATTACTATCCGCAAAAAGCCATATGCATAGACATAGTAAGATGATCCTTATATGAGTAATTACTATTAGTACAATATGTACAACATCGATTTTTTGAAACATTATCTGTCCAAAGATTACCGCAGTATAATGTAATGACAGCAACTATAGTCAGGAGTCTAACCAATTTCAAACCAAATCAACGTGAAATAAAATTCCTCACCTTCTTGAAGAACGCAATCGTATGTTATGACCTTCTCCTTTTTTACTGAGCTTATTTTTAGGAACGGATACTGGTGTTAACGTGAATAGGGCCTCCTAAATTACAAGTTATGATTGACTCTTGTTGAAAGAATTTAACTTTGCAATTACGATCACGAAATAGTGATAAATTTGAACAGGTTTCCCATTTAAAAATTTGTTTCAAGAGAATCGGGGGTCATGGATAAAGAATCCATATGGGATTAAAGCAGTTTTTGTAATAATTACATTTGTATGGGTGGAAATGAAGACGAATTTGATTTGCATTATATGGGATGAGTTGGAAATTCTGATCGTTGAGAATAAGGTTTTAGTTATTCAAGTGAGGCTATCTGTATAATAGATAGTGTTAAACATTAATGTTAACTTACAAAGATGACAATCATGACAAAACGTTTCAAACACTTGACAACTACATATGTAACAAATGAAAACTACCCATTGTGCAAACTTTTTGATGTGATTTCCTAGCTCAATTTGATGCTTGGGCATTTTGTGTGAGTCGATCATTTTGCGGTTAACAAAAGTCCAGATTTAAGCACCGATCATTTCGAAAATGACTATGATGTTGGTGCTTGATACTTATGTACATGGTTATTGAATTGTGAACATTCTATCGTCTCACACAAGTAACAATTGTGGATATTTGTACAGTGATCTCTTAAACAAAAACAATTACAATGAAATAAGCACCCAAGCCGTGATTATCTTTAACTTCTCCATCAACAACAACAAGATCATCTTATTATATAAATATTCATCGTATGCAGATGATCATTGTGTGGATGATAATTTCTCATAGACGTTAGCAATAACCATCTGTAAAATGACCATAATGATTATCATCCGCAAAAGTTCTTCTTTATAGACATAGTAAGATGATCCTTATCTGAGTAATCATTATCAGTACAATATGTATAACATCGATTAGTACAATGATCATTTGTCCAAAGATTATCAGTATAATGAAATAACAGTAACTGTAGTCAATAGCCTAACCAATTCCAAATCAAGTCAAGGAGAAATAAAATTCCTCACCTTCTTGAACAACGCTTGAAAGTAAAACTAAACCCGGAAAGAAAAAAACCATCCAGACATGAAAGGCAGCAATTAAGCCCCACATGAATGACAAGTGAAGGAAACATTCACGTAGTAAGCTCCACTCAAAGAAGGTGTTAATCTCGAAAGATGAACTCGGTCGATTCCAGTTTTCTGTACAAGTAGCTAATAGCCGGATGTACGCTTAGGGACTTTTAAAAACCGAAAGACGTGTCCAAGGTTCGAGAACTTAACGGGATTTCGCCGGAAGTCGTCTAAAGTCTTGGAGGGGTTGATTCGAAGCTTTTGAACTGGCAGAAAGGAAAAATAAGATTCTCACCAGGACAGTGAGACCTCACCTCGTAAGGTACATAAAGAGAGGATCGATGAAGTGTGTCAGAGTTTAAGGAGCTAGACTGCTCCGACACTTTTGACGTCGCGAGGACGCCCTTCACAGGCGACGGGGATGAACTCGTGTCAGGGTGTTGCTGAGCCTGGATGGCTTGAGGAGGCGTGTTACCTGGTTGCTGGTTACTCCGCCTTTTGCCACGCCTCCGGCGTTGCTATCTTTGCCCGTTCTCTCTCCCTTCGTACTTTCATCCACTTCCATCCACCACGACGAACCGTTCACCCAACACATTGTTCACCAACCAGCTGCAAACATCGCGCCGGCCTTTGACCACGAATTACGAACCAAGGGATTAAAAATCTGCTCGGTTCGTCTCAGGAACCGAGGACGATCGGGCTCGTCACGAATCGGCTGAAAAAGATCCGTTGCCTCGATGAAGACGTTCATCATGTCGTCGGGATGCGGACGGTGAAACCGTCCATGTGATCAAACCCGACTTTTCCGAAACTACGGTCGACAGTTGCGGATAACATTTTCGGATGAATTGTGGATGAGAGTTTGTTTTGTATCCTGGGGGTGGTTGGTGTCGGATTCCTAATACAGTGATTGATCAAGAGAATTCTGATAATTAATGTTTAATGTTTAATTAAATTAATAATTAATGTCTCATTAATATTTTCAGTTATGTTTTCTTGACGAGTGTTGCTTACTATGACGCAAGATGACAGAGAGAAATGAGTTGTCATCAAGGATAGAAACTTAGTTTTATGATTTCTGAGAGACATAACAGAAATGAAAAGAAGGGAATTGTTTGTAGTGGAGATAATGAGTTTTTCAGTGAATGTGTTGTTCTTTCTTGGAAAGTGGACCTTTAAGGGATTGTGTTCTTCGATCTTGAGCGGAAAAATTGAGTATTATTCCTTCAGTGAAGATTTTTTGGAGAACTTTTGAAGAGGTTTATAGACTCGAGTGAGAAGAGAATAAGGAAGATTAGTGTTGTGGTTTAGAAGCACCAGTTGAGGAAAACAGATCAGAGATTCTTCACTTGTACCTAAAAAAGTGAGTATACTTATTTTTATTAATTTTTTTCTCATTTCTGATTTCAAAGGGCAATGATCCTTATTTTTTTGTAGGTCCTTTCTAGAATAATTCGAATTTATGTTAATTTAGATACGCATTTTGATTATTTTCTCCTGCACTCAGCGAAAAGTATTTGTTTCGAATTAAAGAAACCGTTTCTTTAACACAATCTTTTTTATGTAACCAAAAATAACTTCGAAATGAAGAAAGTCATTTTCAAATGGAGAAAATTTTTCCTTGGAACGAAAAACCATTTCCTTGAATCAAGGAAATTTCTTTGACTGAAAGACAATGAATGTTTTTGAGTCAAACAGCCTTAATTTTTTCTGAGCGTAGTTAATATTATTTAATTTAAATTAAAAGCTACTTCTTCAAATAAATAA
This sequence comes from Melikaiella ostensackeni, assembly GCA_032362435.1. Lineage (NCBI taxonomy): Eukaryota > Metazoa > Arthropoda > Insecta > Hymenoptera > Cynipidae > Melikaiella > Melikaiella ostensackeni. The sequence continues at coordinate 4,268,854 of JAUMHM010000078.1, forward strand.
ATAAATATGCATCCGAATCAGAGTTCGGCTGACTTTTATATTTAAGCCCTCGGGTTTTTTGCCAGTCAAGTGGGACTGTGGCAAGTCGAAAGATGAGAGAAATGAAACGAGATTTGTTAGATGGAGCGATAAATTGGGCAATTTTGACTTGGCACAATTAGCCAGATTTTTATAAATGGATATGCGGTATCTTTGCTCACCCCACATAAAAGATTAAAGAGCAACTTCCGTCGCCTACTCACTTTTTCTTGGGGTTACTTCTACGCATTCACAAAGGGTGGGTTAATCATTCTTGAAAGTATATTATCTCCAAAGTCACTGTACACGGAATTGTAGACTTTATTCAACAAAACTGTATGTGTGCGTAAATGTAAAAAAATCTTCCACGATACTTTTTGAAAAAATAATAATTAAGTAACTAAAGTATATTAAATGATTTGATTAAATACCCGTGATATTGTATTTTAGGTCCAAAATAACCTGTGGATATCCTATAGAGATATCTGCTGGATATATGGAAATTTATATATCCCCGGGATATCCACACGATATCCTGAGATATTTTCTGGATGTTTCGGGGATATGTACATTGAATATTTAAATATACAAGAAAAGTCCGAGAAATTCCTAGGATATAGCGATTTCCGTCTTGTTGGGATATCAAGCAATTATCCAAAAATATGTCTAGGATATACACAGGATATCTTTGGACATAAATTGGATATCCCTCAAAATCCCGGTGCTGTACGGGTAAATAAAGTTGTTACTTTCTAAATATGAAAAAGTAAACTTAAATAAATCTAATTGTGCAAATATTTTACAATTTGTTATAGATTAAATTGAGTTATTTTTTATCCAACTTGAATAATGCATAGACTCATTTTATTAATTTATTGCCTTACTGCATGATTCATTCAATAACCAAAAGAAGTAATTATATTTGGCTGAAGATTATTTAAATCTTGCTATTTCAGAATTACAGTCTAAAGTTGAAAAAGATTCAAAGATTATAAATCAATTATAATTTTCTTAAATGCATTTTTTATTAGAAAATGTGTATAAGTCTCTGAAATTAATTTTCTGTTCAGATAATTTTGAAAAATTTTTTGTTTAATTTTTTACAGTAAATTGTACCGATCAGTGCAGATGAGCAATTGCTTGAAGTCTGCTTAATCAAAAATGGCGACCGACGGCCGACGGAAATTGCAAGCACTGAATAATCGTTCCATGTATTTCTTGGCAGTCAAATTTACTCTAAAATTTTGGAAAATTAAATTTTCTTTGATAAATATACTTTCAAACTTTGAAAATTATTTTCAATTAAAGGTTTTGTTGAACCTTCATTAAATCTTTAATTTCGTCTGATTTAATTTCAAATGATTTTATAATTCAAAGTTTTTCAAGACTGAGTTAACTCTAGCTGGAAATATTAATTTGAAAATAGTTTCTAGATTTAAAAGCGTTCCAAATTTTTGACTCCATTTACAAAGATTTTGAATGATGTGCTTTGAAATAATAAATCTTTAGAAAGGACTTGAAATGTCTTCTTAATTAAATACATATGGGGCATTTTTTCTTAAGCGTACCCACCTAAAAAATCGGATTTTCTTGGATCAGAGTCAATCTTGGTCAAGGTGTAATCTTATTCGATGGAAATTTATGGAGAAGACGTTTTGTCATTTGGACAAATATTTAACGAAGGGGAGGGGGTGAAATTTTTGGAGTTTGTGAGGATAGGCTCTTTTTCGGATGTATTAAACTACTTTCTTATATGGGACAATAACAATTTTGACCTGCACGTTTTTGATAAATTTTTGCAAGTTCTATCGAAAGTTTATAGTTATTTTTTCAAAAATTACAAATTTGACCACTCTTTCTCAAACTCAGAAAATTTTGTTATTTTTTTTAAGTTCGGCCCTTTTTTGTTTATTTTTCGGTCTCAAAATAAAGCTAGGATTTTCATTTTCAAAGTCGTGAAGGGCAAAGTCTCGTTTTTTTTTGTTTTCGGGAAATTAAATTTTGTTTACCTCCTCTTCGTAAAATATTTGTCCGAATGACGAAATTTTTTCCACATAAACTACTATCCGATAGAACTTGAAGATATCCAGTATACATATTTTCAAGTTTTATAATGACCAAAAATGAAATAGTTTAAAATGAAACTTTCCATAATTAAAAATTGGAAGCCTTTGGAATAATATGAAAGCCAGTAATTATATTCATAATTTTTTATTTAAAAGAAACTTTTACACTCGATTTGGTATTATATCATAAATTTTAATAATAAGTTTACGTTGATGTGTTTTTTAAACATGTTTAAAGTCTAAAGGTATGCAGAGTAAGATGAAATCAAATTTCGTTGTCGATATTATAGTATTCATTTTCTAATCATTTAAACTAAATTCAAAATCCATAAAAAATAATAAACAACTAGTAAATTTTAATAATAGAACAAATTTTTTCGGAACTTTACTTCTACAATTGTCGATTATAAATATTTATATAGGACAAACCTCCCTACAGTGGATAATACAACCTGCAGTGTATAATCATTATTTGAAAATCCAAATGTGCATAAAATAATTAATTGAATTTAATTACTAATTAAGGCACTATACGTGTTGATAAATTGAAATTGAAATTAATTATTTCACGTATATTTGTGCGTTTAATTAATGATTATTTACTGTAGGTTGCATTATCGACTCTAGAAGAGAGGTTTCCCTATGTTTTTAATTTTTTATTATAAATGAAGATAAACTCAAAATCAATGAAAAATGTAGACAACCAATTCCGTTTCAAATCATACAAAATTTCAAGAAAAGTCTAGGTTATTGTGTCAGAATGATTTGGTATATGGATATATCAGTCTAGAGTGAAAATAGACGGACACATTATTTACAGTTTGTCCAAAAATTTTATTTTTCATTTTTTACAGTCATTTGAAGATTACCTGCAAATTCTCAGGAAATGACAGATTTTTTTTTTAATGCAGCATTTTGCGAACGAGCATATGTATTCGGGATTTTCTTGTATTGTTCGACGTGGGCATTTAAACTCTTTCGATTGATTCCAGAAAAATGATAAAAATCTGAACAATGACAAAATGGTGGCTGTTTTTCTGAAATTCTTGAAAATGGATTTTCTTAAATATCCCACTTTTTAATTTTTAATTTTTCTTAAGGATGGATGGTAATATGTACTAGATTTTCCCTGAATTTTGTTCTTGGCAAACAACCGCTTCACACTGAAAAAATTTGTATTTTAAATTAAAATTAATTTTTTCTTCTATTTTTCGAAAAAATTACCTGAATTCGAACTCTAGCAATATTTGTCAATTCTTTTCATTGAGTTTCTTTTACGAAAAATAACTGCCTGAAAAATACAAATATTTTCTTGATAGAAACAAAAGTTTCTATCATGATGTTTTTGAGATAATTCCGATGCCTGTATTCACTCGCAAAATATTGCATTTTGAAAAAGAAAATGTCATTTTTTGAGAATTTGTAGGTAATCTTGAAATTATTGTAAAAAAAAAAGAAAAATTTGTTGGTCAAACTGTGAAATACATGTCTCTTTATTTTCACTCTAGAATTATATATATCCAATAGGGTGTTCTGAAAATCGCCGAGTTTGAAAAGTGCAATGGGCTTGTGGAAATTCCTGTTGCTTTTTAAAAGAAAGAATATTCTTAAAAAAATATAATCCAATCGGATGAAATCTTGCACTCCCTCATCGAGAACAAAGGTTAAATCAATAATATCTTCGTTGCTCTCGGGGTCACAAGAAAATATTTCGAACAATATTAGCCTAATTTTTTATGACCAATTTGATAATTTACTTTTTCTTCTAATAATTAAGACTTTTAGTGTACCTAGACTTGTAGATATTTTGGATATTATTCATTGGTACCATATGAATTGTTTTCATGTTTATTTAGTACTTTTTTATTTATCTTTGAATATTGATAAAAATAATTTTTAAAAAATTTATAAGGTACCAGTGAATTCGTATCGGAAATATTTACAAGCCTAGGTACATTAAAAGTCATATATTAGAAGAAAAAGTAATTTATGTAAAAAAAGTGTTTCTGAAAATTTGTTTCTATAAAATTACACCGCACCATCAAATTCGTCATATAAAATTAGGCTAATACTGTCCTAAAGATTTTTTTGTGAGCTCGAAAGCAACGAAGATATTTAGAGTTTCACCTTTGACCTCGATGAGAAAGTGCGAGATTTCATCCGACTGGATTAATTTTTTTCGGGATTTTCTTTTTTTTTCAAAAAGGAATAAAAATTCCCACAAGTCCATTGCACTTTTCAAACTTTGCGATTTTTGGATCATCCTAATATCCAAATACCAAATCATTCTGACACTCTGAGCTGGACCTCTCTGCATGATTTGAAATGGAATTGGTCAAACAACGAAAACAAAAATCCGTACAATAATACAACCAAAGTATTCTTTTTTCCTCAAGACATTCTTGATTACCACTGTTAAAAAAATTCTGTCGGAACTTTACATTAAATGTATTGGAAGTTAATTTCCGAGACGTAAGGTAACGTTCCAATACATGATATTGTAGTTTTCAAATGCTGGTATTGAAATATTGCCATACATGTAGTGTAATCTTGCGGTTCCAGTGTACTTGCATTGTAACTGGCGCGCATTCTCTGAAATTACAACACACGTATTGCAAATTCACCTTCCAATACCAGTATTGTAATTTTTCCTTACACTCGTATTGTGAAAGTGTTGTAAAATCCCAAATCATTTTTAATAGTGTACAATTTTCCTTTTCATATGTTAACAATCAATATTCATATTGTAGCAGCTAATAACGTGAGAACAGCTCTCATTCATGGTATTCTCGTTTATGGTGAATGCCATATGGGCCACGGGATCTCCCCATCTCGCAGTAGTGTAGTGCCAACGGAAATTAGCGAACAATTAGTGCTTTGGTTTGAATCGCGCTGTTTTATAAACACTGAGCTTATCGACCTAGCTGCCCATTATTTTAAGGATTCGAGTGCCCCTAGTTGCCGATCGTTCGAGTGCGATCGGGGTTGGTTGTAGAATGTAGATTGTAGAATGTAGAATGTAGATTTTCGAGTACCTTAGACCGGCAGGGTAGAGCTAAAAGGGTCTCGCAGTGTTTCGTTGCGCTTAAAGAGGGTTGCAAGGCTTCGGTGTTGCAAACCTCTTGAAACCTCGAGCAAACACTTGGGCACAGGGCGTTTGCCTAGTACGCCGATTAATATCCCAATGCAGCTCAACTTCTCCGCTCCTGACTGTGCTACTTCATTTTTTATTCATTGTATCGTTTCATGGATAAACGGCCGATTAGGAGGCCGCACTGCTTTAATATTTGATTCCAGCTACTGTTCTCGAAACAAAATACATTTCCATTTTATCTAATTAGGCAGACTTATTTCATAAATTCATATTTTAATTGGGATGATACAAATTGATATACAGAATAAAAGCACGGTCAAATTTGTAACTATATTTGTGTCGCCAGGAAGCAGAATTATTGAATCTGAATCCGATGATCGAATCCATTTCAAGTCGTAGAATCTCTCAGCGACGACATATGTTGTTTTTAGAGGAAATTATGTGACATGCCGTAGTAACTGTGAAGTCAATTTTTGGGTGTACTTCCGAAAACATCGGACTTTTGATTTTTTTGAAACTGTGTATACTTATGTATTTTGACGCGCGCATTAGGAAGATGATAGTGAAAATTGGCGCAAATTTGATTCTTATGGCAAAAAACCATTATAAAAAACTCAAAATCATGTTTTTTCCATTTACTTCCGTAAATAATGCGAACTTCGAAAAATACTTTGTTCAAAAGTTGCAGATCTAAGCAAAATGCACATATTATGTTGTATTAATTTTTACAGTCAAGATGATAGTCTTCCAGAAAAAGATAGACAAAATTAAGGAGTTGTAACAAGGTGGGGTACGATAAGGGTTGGGTCTTTCTTCAGCGTTCGCGCTTTCAGGTGCGTCTTCATTATGACATATAATAATGTAGGTCACATCCCTATCTCCTTCTCAACTTGGAAATACTTTAAGAAATAAATCTTTGGGATTTTCCATCTTCAACATCAAATACCTCGAAAACCATCACTTGTGAACTAAAAATGGACACAACCGAAAATGTGTATTTTTATGAGATCTAAAACTTTGGTTTGAAATATTTTACGGAATATTTTGTATTTACTGACATAAATGCAAAAAACCATGTTTTTCATCGGTTTTTTAATGGTTTTCCTCCTAAAAATTAAATTTGCTTTAATTTTCCTTTCATATTCGCAATCAGCGGGTCAAAATACATACGTACAGATATGTAGTTTCAAAAAAGTCAGAGGTCCGACGTTTTCGGAACTTTATCCCCAATTTTCTTGCTTTTTATCTGATTTGAATTAATTTAAATTCCATTTAATGCTATACATTGCTAAAAATAAATGGGGTCAATCATTAAATGTTACTTTTAATATATTTTTTTAGCAACAGATTTGAATTATAGCCAACTTTCACGATTATTAAGACCATCATCCGTTACTGGGACATCACATTAGGATTGTTTGAATTTTAACTTCTATTTAAATAAAAAATTCTTTGAATTCTACTCAGAAAAATATCTGTATTGAAATAAAGAAACCGTTTCTTAAACGCAATTTCTTTTGTTTAATCAAAAATAAGTTCAAAATGGAGAAAATAATTTTAAATTAAAGAAAAATTTTCACTGGAATGAAAAACCATTTCTTTGGATTAAAAAAATTTCTTTGAATCAAAACAAATTTCTTTGAATCAAAGGAACTTTTCTTTAATTTTTTTTTTTCGAATCCTAGTGAGTTTTACTGTCCTCTTCCAAAATCTATCGAAAATTTTGAAAAAAGTTTAAAATTAACTAAGTGGCGACGATTTGTTTGAAAATATAAAAAGTCAATTTTCACAAAAAACGACACATTTATTTTTCCAATTTTTGGTTGAAATTGGCCTTCTATAAGGAAGACATCCTGTAATAAGTTTTATACGAAACATTATTATCACCGCAGGAAATTTTTTTTTCGTAAAATCAAATTTTCGCATTTTTAAACTTTTTAAAGTTTTACAAAAAATGCCTTTTGCTTTTTTATGATATTTTTTGCAAAGTTTACAAAAAAAATTCGAAAATTTTATTTTCAGAAAAATAAAATTCTCTTGGTCACAAAAGTGACTTAGTCTGCATAAAACTGATAGGATGCCTTCCTCATAACAACAGAAAATTTGTTTGAATATTGCAAAAAATAAAAAATTTGGGGTTTTGCAGAAAATATTCTGTATTGTTTTCTTCGAATTTTGAAAACATGAAAGAAAGATTTTCGAGAAAACCCCACCTTTTTTACTTTCTGCACTATTTTTTTATGCGGGCCAAACCATTATTTAAGCTTTGAGAATTATTATTTTCTGAAAATATAATTTTTGAATTTTTCTCTTGAATATTGCAAGATATCACAAAAGAGCAAGAGGCATTTTTTTGTATCATTCGTTGTTTCCAAGAAATTGCAAAAATTTGATTATATTTACAGTATGTCTTCGTTGTAGAAAGCTTAATTTAACAAAAAATTAGCAAAAAATATAAAGTGAGCTTCTGTGAAAATCGACTTTTTGTATTTTTACACAAAATGTTGCCAATTTTTCAATTTTGAACTTTTTTCAAATTTTTCGGCGGACTTCGAAGTAGGATGGTAAAAGTCGCCAGAATCCGAAAAGAAAATTGCAATATCTGAATCAGATCATATGCTATAGAATTTCAAAGAAAAAATTTGTGTTTTTTTGAAAAATAGGCGTTAGAATTCAAATGAAGATATGAGAATGATAACTGGATACGGACCAATTTTTCGAAATTCTATGTTTTTAATTATTTCAGGTAATTAAAAAAATTATTTATCGTTACATATTGGGAATATGTAAAAATCATTCCTCCATTCACTTGAGAAAATGAATTTTCAAAATATGAAAATGACAACTGGATAAGGGCCATTTGATTTTTCTGCCCTCAAATACAGACAGATTGTTTACAAAATGTTTCACCCCCCTGAAGCATTGTAAAGAATGGCCATATACCGCTATAATTTTGAGTAAATTTTCTATCAAGTAGTATAGAAATACTTTTATTTTTGGTTCTCACCCAGCTGTCATTCCCATATTTCATAAAATCTTAAATTCCCGTGCGAACATTTTTCGGAATTTTGTCTACCAAAGAATACATATATTGCATTCAAAAGGAGAGAAAAAGTGCTTTCTATATTTTCATAAATTTGTAAAAATAACGCAGTTAAAAACTGGATAAAAGCCATTTTGTGTTTCCCCCTCCCACATAGAAAAATATATTTCAAATGTTTTTACATCTTCAGTGTAGAGTTCTTGGGGAACACATGCTTCTATAATTTATCCAAATTATATTTTTGAAAACCTACCGCAGAAAACTTCTTTATTGGTCACCCAGGCGGAAAAGTTATGCAAAGTGGGAAAAAGTATGCATAATTTTTATTAGTTTTATCTAAATAATGCATAAAAAAAATGAAAATTATATATAATTTTTACCACTATGCATAACTCTTCCGTCTGGGCATCCTGTAAAGTTTCATTTTTGGGCCTTATCCAGTTGTCATTCTTATGTCTTCAAATACTCGTAACTTCGTGGAAATTTTTGTTTTTTTCAAATCAGAAAAATACGTCTCACATAATTTCCTTGAAAAAAATAACATTTTTCGTCGCTGAGAGATTCTGCGGCTGGAAGTGTAGAACCTGCTTGATTCGAAATGGATTCGATCCGATATTCATAATACAATTATTTTTAATTGAAAACGTATTGCTGTGAAGAGTTGTTTCGATTTTTAAAAGACTTCTGAAGACTATAAAATTCCCTAATAATATTTCTTGCAATAAATTTGGCTGAGTCACGTGACTCTGGTAGGAAAATCCTCGATTCTTTTAGAAAGGGCGCCCTTGATTTCACTATCTGGAGTGACAAAAGGAAATGTCAAGTTTGTCAGTAGTCTTACTATCGGTTTCATAAATCCTGGCCCCTCTACAAATTATTGAAAAACTCAATGAAAAAAAAGACGCTTCAAAAAAGAAAAAAACATCTTGTCAATCCTCATTTTATTACGCATAAGTACAATATCATCCGATCGCGATGCGTCCATAAGTTTCGATATAAATATATAATGGAGGTCAAAAAACGTGGTTGAATGCACTTATTCAATTAGTAAGAAACTGAGATTGGCTGCATTATAGAAGAATTTCTTGATAAAGTGCAAGATTGATGGGGTTTTTCCAAAAAAGATACTTGATATTAACAAGAAAGTATGCTTCGATTTTAACAATAAAAGAAACGAAGAAACTTTTAATGAGACGACCAATAAATTTAGGAGATCTATCTTGACTTTGGTTATAACAGATTGCCATGCACAGACACACAGAACTTTTTGGTGTTTCTACATTAGTACAAAAAGATATTTCATAAGAAAGTACATTTTATTTCGATCTTAAAGTGTTTTGATATTAATAAGAAAATAGAAAAAATGACCGAACAACATTTGAAATTAATTTATTTTATTTTATTTTCAGGTAATATTTGAATTCAATTTATATAGCTTTCATTATTTATAACTGTAGTTTTTATATAAATTACCCCTGATGAGGAAGTCTAAATTGGCTTCGAAACATGTTGGTTCCACAGTAGTATAAAAAAGACGGAAAAAAAGAAAGAGTATGAGGTTGGTTTGGTTAACTTTTTTATTTTCTCCTTCTTTTTTCATTTTGTTTTACATTTATTGTACATTTGATTTGATTTTTTTGAATTGATCAAATTGAATTTGAATTGATTGAATTGAATTTAATCAAACAAGCTGTAAGGTAGGTAGTTTCGAAGTCTATTTTTGACTTGTGATTTTTTTTGTGTTCTATTTTAGTACATAAAACTTTTGATAAGAAAGTAGATTTCATTTCGATCTTTAAGAGATTTTCAAAGAGAGTCGCTGAGCAAAGATTTTTTCCAATCTGCACGGGTTAAAGTTTTCAAAAAAAATCCATTGTAGGTTTTTTAAAAAAAATTAATTTTATCAATAAAATACTATCCTACTTTTTACCTGATGTACGGAAATTGAAGAAAAAAATACCAAAAGACCATGAAAAACATAATTTGCGATAGCGTCTTATTTATAAAATTCACCGTTTTGAAAAACTAACAACTGAAATTGTTGATTTTTTCGAAAAACTTTTAGGCTAAGCAATGCTTTCTAGCTTTATTACAAACTGAGTTTGTATCCTTTGCTTTTATTTATTGCAGACACCAAAGTTGTGAACATTTTTAATTTTTTCATAAATGTACGCATAAACAGAACTTCAAGGTAACTAACTTAATTTTTTGCAAAAGATTTCATGCTTTTTTTCACGGAATACGACGCCTAAAAGTTGACCAAGTTATAAAAGGTGTGGGTTGATTTAGAACCAATCTATTCAGACAATTCCAATTCCTCCGTGTTTTTTATACTACTGGGAACCAACATGTTTCGAAGCCAATTTAGACTTCTTCATCAGGAGTAATTTATAGGAAAACTACAGTTGTAAATAATGATGCCTATATTAATTAAATTCAAAAAATTACCTGAAAATAAAAATAAAAAATTTAATATCAAATGTTGTTTGGTCAATTTTACTATTCTCGTATTAAAATAAAAAATCTTTGAAATCAAAATGAAATTCACTTTTTTATGAAAATTTTATTGCACTAAAATTGAAAACACCAGAAAGTTCTGTGCATTTGTGCATGGCAACATTTTTAACCAAATTGAAGATAGATTTCTTAAATTTATTGGTATTCTCATTAAAGATTTCTTTGTTTTCTTTTTTTTTGTTGTGATCAAAAAATATTTTGTTGTTAATATTAAATATCTTTTTTGGAAGAACCCATGAGTCTTGCATTTTATCAATATAATAATGCATCCAATAATGTAATGTAATCCAATAATGTAATAGTAATGCATCCAATCTCAGTTTTTACTAATTGAATAAATTCTTTAATATTATTTCACTGGTCTTCCAATCATATTCAACATAAAACCAAATTACCGTTAAATTTTATCAATTTCATTTAAAACCATAATACCTTAAACAGGAAAATCAGAATAGATAACAATTTTTATTAACTTCTTGCGTAGAAAATGCAAAAATTGTAATCCAATGTTT
>JAUMHM010000078.1:4284327-4300170 GCA_032362435.1 Melikaiella ostensackeni
GGTCGTAAAGGAAATTCTGCTTTATGAGCTTTTACTAGGCCATAGACAAGAGATAGATTTGTGTGAATTGTGTCAATTTCGCACTTTTCGATATTGTTTCCCAAACATTTCTGAAGTCTTCATGTCTCTAGAATTTTAAATGTACCTTTTTGAATCATTTTTGTAGGATCATTCGGTATGACTGCAAAATTATCTTTGTCATTTAAAATATGCACCATTTTTTCATTATAAACATCTTCTACTATTGCAACTGTAATACTCCCTTTATCAGCCTTGGCAATCAATAATTCAGCATGACATTTTAAAAAAAGTTGTGTTTCAAATAATCCTTCGCTTAATTCTTTTTCTAATAGGATTTGTGGAGTACCATTATTCAAAAATTCATTCGATAAACCCGTAAATCTTGCTCTGAATTCTTGTACTTTGTTTTCTGGTGATTTTGAATTATTGGCTTCAAGGTCTTTAATGATTTTAAGGAATTGAATATACTTTTTTTTCACTATTTTTGTTATTAAAGCCTTCACCCAGCCTTAGAATGTTAATTACTTTTTGTGGAATCTCTACGTTAGAAATATTTAAAAACCATGGGCCAGGCTGGTCTTGAAAAAGAGCTGAGTGAATATTTAGAGACAATTTTTGAATATCACCTTGGATATTGAGAATGTTTTGAATGGTTTTTAAAAGGTTTGATCGCTACACTTCGTATTTCTGAAGTTTCTTCCCAGATAAAATCGAAAAGAATTTTCACAGTAATGAATCTTTTTCTCATAAATTAAAATTTATATTAAAAATGTGGATTACTGTCTGTACGTTCAAAAAAAAAGAAATTAACAAAATTTGAAATTTTTAATAAATAATTGAAATGTTGTTCAATTAGTGTTGTGGTTAATTGTGTATAAAACATTGGATTACAATTTTTGATTTTATATGTAGGAAGTTGAAAAAAATTATTTTATCTTTTCTGTTTTTCTTGTTTTTGGCATTATGGTTTTCAGCGAAATTGATTAAAATTGAGAGTAATGTGACTTTATGATAAATGTTATTGGAAGACTGGTGAAAAGTATTAAAGAATTTACAATTATGTAATAAAAACTAAGATTAAATGCACTCATGGGTTTTTCCAAAAAATATATTTCATATTAACAAGAAAATTTGTTTTGACTTTAACAGAAAAAAAAGAAAACAAAGAAACCTGTGGTGATCACCTGCTATAATTATCTCATATTATCAAATATTGCATTTCTTCCTTTTTAATATTTTCTATTACTATTTAGCTTCTAGTAGGTTTATCGAAGGCAACACTAGCGAATCATATACACGACTAGCCTAGAACTTTCTAGAAAGTCCTCAACAAGTCTGTGCCTGCCAAAAGTGCATTGCGATCCCTTCGATGACCTGTCGCCTAGTTTAGGTACAGATGAATCAGTGTCTATCTGGTCGTCACTTTGTACACTTCGTGTCAACTGAATAAATTTATTCATTTAGTGTTTAAATAAATTGTTATCATTTCATCAACCTGTACGCATGCTCCCACAAAACCTTTAATGAGAATACCAATAAATTTAAGAAATCTATCTTCAATTTGGTTAAAAAGGTTGCCATGCACAGATACACAGAACTTTCTGGTGTTTTTTTTATTTTAGAACAATAAAATTTTCATAAGAAAGTGAATTTCATTTTTATCTCAAAGATTTTTTATTTTAATAAGAAAATGGAAAGATTGACCAAACAACATTTGATAATAAATTTTTTGTTTTTATTTTCAGGTAATATTTGAATATCATTAATATATGTTTCATTATTTGTAACTAGTTTTCCTATAAATTACCCCTGATGAGGAAGTATAAATTGGCTTCGAAACATGTTGGTCCCCAGTAGTACAAAAAAGACGGAGAAAAAAAAGAGTGAGAGGATGGTTTTGGTTGACTCTTTCTCTCCCTCTTTTTTCTTTTGTTGTACATTTATTTTACATTTGTCTCTAATGAGCCGGAAAAGCGTGTAGTCTCGAAGTTTATTTTATATTTGTGAACTATGTGGGTGTTCTTTTTTTAGTACACAAAAATAATGTTCATGAGAAAGTAGACTTCATTTCGATCTTTAAGAAGTTAAAAGATATTAAGTATTCAGAGATATGTTTCCTTCCCCTGATGGGTAAGTTACTTTTCTAGGAGGAACTGGTTATCGTTTCCGTTACATCACGAAAAAAGTAACGAGTTATCGTTATTGTTACCGATTCAAAATGTAACTTTTTCTAAGGTACTTTTGTATTCATATCTTTCAAGTGACAGCTGTTATACTTTTTATTGAAAGTCGTAGGTTAGAATATTTCTAAAACATTATAAGATAAATTATCAACCAGAGATGAATTTTCAACTAAAATGATGAATTATGAACTAAAAACAATGAATTTTTGACAAAGCAGTTCAACTTCCAACCAAGTCGTTAAATTAGCAACTATGTATAAAAGATGAATTTTCAATCAAGAAGATTAATTTTCTATCAAACAAGACGAGTTTTCAACAAAATACATGAATTTTCGAGGAATAGTCGAATTTTCATTTTAAAAAGATAAATTTTGAACCAAAAATAGAATTATTTTGGAATTTTTGGTGATCGAGTTGGCTTTAGGGTCACCAAAAATTCCAAAATAATTTTATGAAAAATTTATTGAAAAAGAATTTTCAACCAAGAAGATTAGTTTCTTACAAAAAAAAAGAAGAATTTCAAAAAGATAGTTGAATCCTCACCTAAAACATATGAATTTTCAACCAGACAGTTGCGTTTTTAAAACAAAAGGACGAACTTTCCACAAAACAGTTGAATTTCCAACAAAAAAGTTAATTTTCAACTAAAAAAGACAATAAAAAAAAACAATTGAATTCTCAACAAAAAGAATGACGTTTTAACCAAGAACAATAATTTCCTACAAAAAATACGAATTTGCAACCGAAAATGGAATTGCTAAATTTTTAATTGAAAAAAAATAACTTTCAACGAAAAATGTAATACTTAATATTTCTGCCTAAATAGTTGAAATGTTCAACCCAAAAAGACGAATTTTCAACTGAATAGAATGATTTTCTATAAAAATTGTTGAATTTTGAACGAAGTAATTAAATTGTCAAACAAATAATTAAATTTTTCACCAAAACGAAATTACTTTTTTAAGTAAGTAACGAATTTTCTCCCACCCTGGGATTCAAAATTTTCTAAAATCTATAAAAATACTTGGAAAGAAATAAAAAAAATAGTTTCAGAGTTAAATATTCATTTCTCCTGGGTTGATAATCAATTTCTTAAACCGGAAATTTAACTATTCCAGTTATTTTACTTATTATTTTGGTTGAAAATTCATCTTTTTTGGTTAAAAATTTTATTATTTGGTTGAAAGTTTAATTATTTTGATCGAAATTGAACGATTAAATTTTTTTTTGGTTGAAATATATGAACTATTACGCTTTTAGTTGAGAATTCATCTTTTTTCATTGAAAATTATTTTCTCAATTAACAATTTAACTATGACATTTTTGGTTGAAAATTCATATATTTTGTTTTAAATTCGTCTTTTTTTAAAAATTATCTTCTTGATTGAAAATTCATCTCTTTGGTTTCAACTTGCACTATTTTGATGAAAATTAATCTTTTGTAGCTGAAAATTAATTTATTTTGTCAAAAATCCATCTCTTCGGTTTCAAATTAAACAATCATGTTAAAAATTCGTGTTTTTTGGTTGAAATTTCGTCTATTACATTTTTCATTAAGAATTCGTCTTTTTGGATGAAAATTTTATTATTTGGTTGAAAATTAACTTTTTTGTTGAAAACTCGCCTTTTTGGCTTGAAATTTTAGCAATCTGGTTGATTTTTTCTTCTCTCTTGACTGAAAATTTAACTATTTTGATAAAAATTATTTTTTTGGTTCAATATAATTGTTTTTGATTTAAAATTAAACTGTTTTTTGGTTGAAATATCAACGATTACATTTTTCGCTGAGGATTCATCTTTTTCCTTTAAAAATTAATTTCTTCAATTAAAAATTAAATCATCCTGTTTTTGGTTGAAAATTGATCTTTTTAAGTTGAAAATTCATGTACTTTGTTTAAAATTTATCTTTTTTTTGGTAAAAATTATGTTTTTGGTTGAAAATTTATCTCTTTGGTTTCAAATTTAATTATTTTGTTGAAAATTCGTCTTTTTCGGTTGAAATTTAAAATATATTTTTCATTCAGAATTAAACTTTTTTGGATAGAAAGTTTATTATTTGGTTGAAAATCAACATTTTTGTTGAAAATTCGCCTTTTTGGCTCGAACCTTCAACAATCCGGTTGATTTTCTTCTGTCTTGACTGCAAATTCAACTATTTTGTTGAAAAATTGTTTTTTGGTTGAATGTAACTGTTTTTGTTTAAAAATAGAAATATTTTTTAGTTGAATTATCAACTATTACATTTTTTGTTAAGTCATCTTTTTTCGTTCAAAATTATTTTTTCAACTGGAAAAAAATTCACGTATTTTGTTAAAGTACGTCTTTCTTTGGTGAAAAATTATCTTCTTGGTTAAAAATTCATCTCTTTGGTTTCAAATTGACCTATTATATTGAAAATTTCTCTTTTTTGGTTGAGTTCAAAAGTGTATTTGATTCAAAATGAAAATCTTTTTAGGTTGAAATTTCAACTTTTACCTTTTTCATTGAGAATTCATTTTTTTGGTTGAAAGTTGAATTACTTTGTTAAAAATGTTTTTTTTGTGTTGAAGATTCATCATTTTAGTTGATGATTCATCTCTTTCGTTGAAAAATTAACTATTTTGTTAACATTTTTTTTGTTATACTTTCATTTTTTTTTAAATGAAAATTTAACCATTCCATTTTTGGTTTAAAATTTATATTGTTCAGTTAAAGATCCAACTATTTCGTTAGACATTTCCCTTTTTTATTAGAAAATTCATGTATTTTGTTGAAGATATGTCTGTTTTGGTTGAAAATTTATCCTTTTTAGTTAAAAATTTATGTATATTGTTGAAAATTCAACCTCTGCTAAAAAATTTTCTGTTGGTCTTAGAATATTGTAAATCTTCTAGAAGTGGAAGTCGTAACTGAGTAAATCTAAAGAATCACTTTTAGAAAGAAATAATTAATCTTCAGCGCCAAAGAGATTTATAGCTCAAAATAGAAAAGCTGAAATTTTTCTTTCACACTGAGTTCAAAATTTTCTAAAACATTCCTTGTTTTAGTAATATTATGTGGGTCATGACTAACCTATGACTTTCATTAAAAAGTGTAACAACTATCCCTCGAAAGTTATGATCTGCAGGGTTGCCTATGAATACTTAAGATTTCTTTTAATTGAGGTGTGAATGGTTAACTCAATTTACCAAAAGATATCAATTTTACTTAAATATAGCTTACAAATTTGTTGATGTTAGCAATTTTTCAGAAATGTGTTATTGGTTTGGATTATTACCTTTTTATTTTTTTAAAAATGAAATAATTTGAATAGATTGGTTCTAAATCAACCTATAAAAATATTCTTCAATCTTCATTAATGGTAATAGAAATATTTTTTCTTCCTTGAAAAAGCAAACTAGAAATTTCAATGAGGAGACAATCTGAATTTTTCATTTGACCAGCTTTCTTTGGACGCTCCAGACCCCAACGCATTATTACGCTACTTGATTTCGCATCGAGCCAGCTGTCTCCGATTATTCGGCATAGAATTTTGAGGGATTCCCGTTCAAAGGGGCCCCTATCGACCTCTACTAATATTTGAGGAGGCCTTACAGCCTTGGGCCTATACCGGACATTAGCGAGGCTTCTCGTATGTACACTTGTCTTTGAACTAGCTTATTTAGAATTAGACAAGATGAACATCTATTGAAATTTATTCGCCTGTGGGAGGATATTTAAGGGTTGAGGTATCACAGAACGAATTGGTTTGGATAAAAAAAATTAATTTCTCAAAGATCGAAATGCAATCTTTCTTAGAGAAATTGAAATATAACAAGAAATAGAAATAGAACACAAAAAATCCACAACTCAAAATCAAAATTTCGAAACTATCCACTTCTCGTGTGGAAATGTGCCCAGTTTTGCCTAACTAGCCCGGGTTGGGCGTCCCATTTTAGACAAATGTAATTGATTCAAAAAATATATTGCTTTATATTAGGCTACATACACATTTTTAAAAGTTATTTTGGCCCTGCTAAACCTCAGAATATTGATCGATCTATGTCAAGTTTTTGCACAGATTATAAGCAACCCAAAATTTTTGTCTTGCTAGGCTGTTTTTGATTTATAAAGTTTTATTTTCTTGAACCACTTTAGCCAATGGAAGAGAGTATATATTTTACCCGCACGGAGAAAAATATTCATGCAATTAAATATTATTTTTGGCTCAACAAAATGTTTTTTTGTACCAACAAAACTTTTTGCTGGTTTAACAAAACGTTTTGCTAGGCAAAATTAAATTTGGTGGAACCAAAAAAAATATTTGTTACACAATTAGCAACGAAATTATTTTGTTCTACGAAAAAAACATCTTTCTCGGCGTATTATATCTATGTTCTCTGTTTAGGTTTTTATACATTTTTAAATTACGCGCGCTTTTTCATGACCTTATTTTGAACAATCAGCACGTGGCGAGGAATGGTGCCAGCGCCCCCAGTTGTTCGTGCTCCTCAGTGTTGCTTTCGCTCTTTTGGAGGACGTGTAATGGCGTTAATCGCTCAAATGCAAAATAAAGGTGCAAGTGAATAATAATGATTGTTGATGAAGACAGTCAAAATCAGCCTTTTGTAATACTTTTAATGTCTTCTTTTCGAAAAAGCATTTTGAAATAAGGATGGGGGAAGAAGAATTTGTCGACAATTTCATTCTTACACCATCTCATCCAAAAAAATACTTATACAAGGAAAAAAATCTGCTATGAAGGATGAAATGCGAAAAAAGAAAAAATCACTACCGGGAATTATTATATGTATCATAAATGATATTGAACTCTTAACCCTCAGTTGCACGGTGGTAAGTTGGTAACGTCGGTTACTACCAGCTTAACTTCAGATTTTTGCTATTTAATTAATTGTTAACGTATTTAGGTCGGGTTTTCATTCTTCATTTGCTAATTTATTGGTAAGAGAACATAAAAATATAGTTTATTTGACATAATTGTTTATAATAATTGTTATATAAATAAAGAAACATAAAAAATGCCTTTTTTTCGAAAGAATTCATTTTTTAAGAATCTATTCAACATAATAAATTGAAAATTCATACTAAGGGGTTTTTGGGGTCTCTGATTACGAATCTAAAGACAGAATTTGGAAATTTTCAATTCAAGATGGCGGTTCCAAAATTTAAAAAAAAGAGATATATGAACTTCAAAATCTCTACTTGGGGGTTTTTGGGGTCGCTGATTACGAATCTGAAGCCGGAATTTCGAAATTTTCAATTCAAGATGGCTGTTCCAACATTTAGAAAAAAGAGATATACGAGCTTGAAAATCTCTACTCGGGGGTTTTTAAGGTTGCTGATTACGAATTTGAAGTTAATTACTACATTAAAATTCAAATTAGTCGATCAAAACCCCCGAGTAAGAATTTTCAAGTAAATTCACTGAACAGAAAAATATGTGCATCAAAGGGTTAAAGAGGAATGTGTCAGTCAATGTATGAGGTATCTTGACCAAACTTGGTAGGTATATAGAACCCACCAAAGTACAAAAATTCTGTAAGTTCAGTAGATATTAATTGAAAATTGATCAAATGAGCTATAATCGAATTTAAAAAAAAAAATCGCAACAAAAAGTCATCTGCAGGCTAAAAATTGCTTTAAGAAAGATGGTTCGATTCTTATAAAATGTTGCAAAAAACATTTTTAACATGAGTTTGTTGAACCTTTTTTTTAGATGTTGGATGTGTTTTGACTCTTGGCCGCCTGGAGCCCCTACAAAGGCTCTTGCAAGGGCCTACATCCTACAATATGTGCCCCTTTGTTTATCGAAAAAAAATTCTCAGTCCGATTACCAGAATAAAATTTCATCATTATATTTTCGAGAGATCTGTAAGGAAAATTTTTCGATTCTTTTGATTGTTTAAAGTTTCATATTAAACTCAAATAGCAAAAAAATGTGGCTTTTTACAAGTTTATTTTTGTATTCTTGTAAAAATCATTTCCCTTATACTTACACGTATCACTTGAATTTAATTCATAAGGTTGTATAAAAAAAAAACATGCTGACTTTAGAAGTTAATTGTTATAAATAAATTATCTAAACAAATTCACAGTGAGTACATTTATAGACAGAAAAAGATTGTTTTTCCTCCAATTGTTTTAATTATGTATAGTAATAATCATTGATGAATATTTATCATACCATGTTATTGGTTGATTTTTGAAACAAGCTACATAAACAAATACACAGTGAGCATATTTAGAGGCAGAAGGAGATCTTTTTTTTCTTTGAATTACAAATCTTCAAACTATATTGTCAATCATGTTTGCAGATGCACATTTATCATCCATTTGTTAATTTTATAAACAAATTATTGGCATTGTGAATTTGTTTATTAAATCAACAAATAATACTAGAAGACAAAAATTCATGATGAAACATCACAGTCAATATAATTTGAAGACAACTGCATGAAAAACCGATTTGTTTCTGTCTATTAATGCGCTCACAGTGCATTTGTTTATATAATTTGCTTATAAAGTGAACAAATAATATTCGATGAAAATACTTCCATTACTAAATATCACTGTCGATATAATTTGAAGATAACTTGGAAGCAGCAAATATCTCTTTCTGCCTACAAATGTGCTTAATGTGCATTTATTTATAATAATTATTAACAAATAATATCAGATGACAAAAATTCATAAGTAAACATCACAGTCAATATAATTTGTACACATTTGCGTGGAAAAATTATTTCTTTCTGTCTATGAATGCGCTTACAGTGCATTTGTTGGTATAATTTGTTTATAAAGTTAACAAATAATTTTGGGTGAAAAAGTTTTATATCCATGTATCACCTTGTCGAAACAAATTAACCAGCTTTAAGGCAGAAATATACTTTGAAAATGAGATATTCATAATATTGAAAATTTCTTAATGTAATTTGTTTATAACAATCAACAATCATTAATCAACCTTTTTTTCTTACACTTCTACGCATTGAATCTAAATGAAACATTCTTATTATTAACAACAAAAAAATAAAAAAATTGTACAAGAAACTATAGTATACACTATACATCAAACTATGCGAATGAGTGACCCTTTTTTGTAGTAAAGTTAGCATCATCGTGTTACATTAGTGTAGTCAGTAGCATGCATGGTTTATAATTTAGTGGTCAGGGTTCAGTTCTCGTTGCATGTAAATTTTTCGCGATATTATTTCATTATATAAGTTTATAGGAAATATTTAGAATTATCTATACGATTAATAAATAGCATTAGTTCGAAAAGTTACACATGTTTTCATTTTATTTTATAACAAAATTTTCCATTTAGTTAGCCCTGAATTTCATCTATACGTGAACTAATTAAAATTAATGAGGGAAATTTCAAATTTCTCTTCAAAATAACTTTTTAAATTTCATTTGGCCAAGAATTTTTAAAACTAGGTTTTGGGTGAAAACATAATGTTATTTAGTTGTTTATTTGTACCGCAAATAAAAATTGTTTAATTCATCTCACCAAAAACACTACTTGTGAAAAAATTCTTCCAAGAATATGTTTCGAAGCCAATTTAGACTTCCTCATCCGGAGTAATTTACAGGAAAACTACATTTATAAATAATGAAAACTATATTAATTGAATTCAAATATTACCTGAGAATAAAAATAAAGAAATAAATATCAAATATTGTTTGGTCAATTCTTTCTATTTTATTTAGAACAACCCATGAGTCTTACTTTTTATTTTTCATTTTTTAACCGGTCCCCCGATCAGATCCATCCCATTACCAAAATATATAGCAATTTAGCTAAACTCATAGTACGAAAGAGGGAAAATCAGAGTAGACAAAAATTAGCTTGCTGCGTAGAAAATGCAAAAATTATAATCCATTATTTTTCACAATTCACCATAACACTAATTGAAACATACATTTCAATTTTGTAAAAACACGAAATAGAAAGTCAGGGATTCATACCCAAAGTTACATTGCGAAAGTTTTATTTTGATCTAGATTAATTTTTTTTTAACTTTTGAATAAAAAAACATTGATGAAATAAACCTCAATTTTTCAATTTGTGAAAAAAAAATTACAATCACGACTGTACGGTAATACTTTATTCTATTAGAGGAAATTCTCCATCAATACGCAGTGCAGTATTCAAAGCCATGATGTAAACTTACATTGACTTTTCATAAAGATCGAAATTATATATCTTTTCTTATGAAAGTTCTTCGTGTATAAAAAAACAACCAAAAAATCACAAATCAAAAATAGACTTCGAAACTACTCACTTTTTCGGCTCATTAGAGACAAATGTATAATAAATGTACAATAAAAAGAAAAACAATGGCGAAAAAGAAAGAGTCAACCAAACCAACGTCTCACTCTTTCTTTTCTCTGTCTTTTTTATGCTACTGAGGACCAACAGGTTTCAAAGCCAATTTAGACTTCCTCGTCAGGGGTAATTTATAGGAAAACTACAGTTATAAATAATAAAACCTATATTAATTCAATTCAAATATTACCTGATAATAAAAATGAAGAAATTAATATCAAATGTTGTTTCGTCAATTTTTCTATTTTCTTATTAATATGTAACAGAAATCTTTAAGATCGATATGAAATCTACTTTCTTATGAAATTTTTTTGTGTATATGAAAAGAACATTCAAAAAGTTCACGAATCAAAAATAGACTTCGAAACTACCCACCTTTACGGCTCATTAGAGAAAATGTACAATAAAAAGAAAAAAGAGGGAGAGAATGAAAGAGTCAATCAAACCAAGCTCCCACTCTTTCTTTTTTCCGTCTTTTTTATTCTACTGGGGACCAACATGTTTCGAAGCCAATTTAGACTTTCTCGTCAGGGGTAATTTATCGGAAAACTACAGTTATAAATAATGAAACCTATATTCAAATATTACCTAATAATAAAAATAAAGAAATCAATATCAAACGTTGTTTGGTCAATTTTTCTATTTTCTTGTTAATATCAAAAATCTTTTAGATCGAAATGAAATCTACTTTCGTATGAAAATTTTTTGTGTATAAAAAAAAACACACAAAAAAATTACAAATCAAAAATAGACTTCGAAACTACCCACCTGTACGGATTATTAGAGAAAATGTACAATAAATGTAAAATAAAAAAAAAGAGGAAAAAAAAAAAGAGTCAACGAAACCAACCTCTCACTCTTTCTTTTTTTCGTCTTTTTATACTACTGGGGACCAACATGTTTCGAAGCCAATTTGGAGTTCCTCATCAGGGGTGATTTACAGAAAAACTGCATTTATAAATAATGAAAACTATATCAATTGAATTCAAATATTACCTGAAAATAAAAATAAAAAAATTAATATCAAATATTGTTTTGTCAATTTTTTCTAGTTTATTTGAAACAACCCATGAATCTTACTTTTCATTTTTTAACCGGTCCCCCGATTAGATCCATCTCATTACCCAAATTTATATCAATTTTGTTAAACTCCATAGTACCAAGGCGGGAAAATCAGAGTAGACAAAAATTAACTTGCTGCGTAGAAAATGCAAAAAGTATAATCCATTATTTTTCACAATTCACCACAACACTAATTGAAACATACATTTCAATTTTGTAAAAACACGAAATAAAAAGTCAGGGATTCATACCCAAAGTTACATTGCGAAAGTTTCATTTTGAACTAGATTTAATTTTTTTTAACTTTTGAATAATAGAGCATTGATGACATAATCATCATTTTTTCAATTTTTCAATTTTTGAGAAAAAGATTAAAATCACGACTGTAGTTAAAACTTCATTCTTATAGAGAAAATTCTCCATCAATACGAAGTGCAGTATTCAAAGCCACGACGTAAACTGACATTGACTTTTGTTAAACATCCAAATTATATAGTCTACTTTCTTATGAAAGTTTTTTGTGTATCAAAAAAGAAAACAAAAAAAATCACAAATCAAAAATAGACTTCCAAACTATTCACTTTTTCGGCGCATTGCAGAGAAATGTACTATAAATGTACAATAAGAAGAAAAAATAGGGAGAAAAACAAAGAGTGAATCAAACCAACCTCTCACTCTTTCTTTTTTCCGTCTTTTTCATACTACTGTGGACCAACATGTTTCGAAGCCAATTTAGACTTCCTCGTCAAGGGTAATTTATAGGAAAACTACAGTTATAAATAATGAAACCTATACTAATTAAATTCAAATATTACCAAATATATAAAAAAAGGAATTAATATCAAATGTTGTTTGGTCAATTTCTCTATTTTCTTCTCAATATCAAAAATCTTTTACATCGAAATTATATCTACTTTCTTATGAAAATTTTTTGTGTATTAAAAAAGAATACACAAAAAGTTCACAAATCAAAAACAGACTTCGAAACTACTCACTTTCACGGCTAATTAAAGAAAATGTACCATAAATATACAATAAAAAGAAAAAAAAGGGAGAAAAAGAAAGAGTGAATCAAACCAACCTCTTAATCTTTATTTTCTCTGTCTTTTTTATGCTACTGGGGACCAACATGTTTCGAAGCCAATTTAAACTTACTCGTCAGGGGTGATTCATGGGAAAACTACAGTTATAAATAATGAAACCTATATTAATTCAACGCAAATGTTACCTAATAATGAAAATAAAGAAATCAATATCAAACGTTTGGTCGATTTTTCTATTTTCTTGTAAATATCAAAAATCCTTCAGGTCCAAATAAAATCTACTTTCTTATGAATTTTTTTTGTGTTTTGAAAAAGAACACCCAAAAAGTTCACAAATCAAAAATAGACTTCGAGACTACTTACTTTTTCGGCTCACTAGAGGCAAAAGTACAATAAATGTACAATAAAAAGAAAAAGGAGAGTGAAAAAAAAGAGTCAATTGAACCAACCTCTCGCTCTATCTTTTTTCCGTCGTTTTTGTTCTACTGGGGACCAACATGTTTCGAAGCCAATTCTAATAAAGTACTCGATGGCACATAATAAAAGAATGTCCATATTATGTATATGGCATCTTCCTGTAAGTATCATTTTTTATAGGTAACGAGGTTATCAGTTTTTTTAACTTCATGTATGTAAAACCCTTTGGCAACCTTATTTTTAGATAAGTACTAGGATCACATTTCAATTACATTTATTATTATGCCTCAATTCATGTACATCCTACTGACAACTTTATATTATTTATGATAAATTTCAGGATGATGTCATTAATTGGATAGATAGACTCTGGTTTCAGTCAGAATTTTGAGTATGTGTAAGTCAATTTTCAATTAAAGTATAAAATAATTGACTTTGGTGTTTCTTCAGAATTGTTTGCCTGTGTCAAAATCAATTTCAATCGAGGAATGAAATATGTACCAAAATAACAATTGTTATCAATTATTTCTGTTTTATTTTCGAGTAATAATGGTTTTCTAATCTAACAATGTTTTAATTTTTTGTAACTGTTGTTTTCCTATAAATTACCCCTGATGAGGAAGTCTAAGCTGGTTTCGAAACCTGCTGGTCCCCAGTAGTATAAAAAAGACGGAGAAAAGAAAGAGTGTGAGGTTGGTTTGGTTGACTCTTTCTTTTTCTCCCTCTTCTTTCTTTTTTGTTTGTACATTTATTGTACATTTGCCTCTAATGATGCGTAAAAGTGGGTAGTTTCGAAGTCTATTTTTGATTTGCGAACTTTTTGGGTGTTCTTTTTTAGTGCACAAACAATTTGCATAAGAAAGTAGATTTTATTTCGATCCTTTAGAGATAAAAGAAATTGTTAGTTAAAGGAACCTGAAAATATTATTATAAACTTTATGTAAGCGGACCATCAGAAATGAAGGAAATAGATCAAAGTGCCAAAATCAAAATTTGTAAGTTTATTTAGAATCAATCTATTCAGATTATTCCATTTTTCAATATAGAAAAAGGTAATAATCGAAGTATAATTTCTTTAGATATGTGTTATTGGTTTGGATTATCACCTTTTTCTTTTTTGGAAAATGAAATGATCTGAATAGATTGTTTCTAAATCAACCCATATAATTCAAGTAAGATTCAGGGGTTGTTCCAAATGAAGATTTCGATATTAATAGAAAAATAGAAAAATTGACCAAACAGCATTTGATATTCATTTTTTCATTTTTGTTTTCAGAAAATAATTTAATTTAATAATATAGTATTTCTCATTTATAAATGTAGTTTTCCTATAAATTACCCCCGATGATGAAGTCTGAATTGGCTTCGAAACATGTTGTTCCCCAGTAGTATAAGATAGACGGAGAAAAGAAAGAGTGAGAGGTTGGTTTGATTTCACTCTTTGTATATACGTCAGGGAATGCACTTAAACCGTACGCAAGACGCAGGCTTAAACTGCTCAAGTGGGGATAAGCGTAGCTGAAACCTCGCCTTGCAGCATGAATGGGAGCGAGGCCGGACGCTTGCTTCTCTACCCCCTCTCATGCTTCATGGTTAAACATCAGCTACGCTTATCCCCACTTACACACTTTAGGCTTGCGACTAGCAAACTGTGTAAGTACATTCCGTTTGACATCTTATAAAATTCTCTTTCCACTTGAAGTTGTTTCTATTAAATGGAAACTCTTTAGTTTGAATTGAAATATGAATTTCCCATCATGCTAGATCGAGATAACAATATATTTTATCTGACTTTAGGATCATTTAACGTTAGATGTAGTATTAGGGAATCTTCTTTAAAAAATTACTAATTACAGCAACCGTTACTTTCTGAAAAAAGTAACTTGTTACATTTCCAGTCACTGATTGAAGTAACTTGAAGATTCTTTTCTTTTATCTACGGAATCATATGTTAAATATGTAAAAAATAATAAGAATTTCCGAAAAATAAACAAACGCTGTCATTTTTACTGTACACATTTGAAGAATTTACAATTGAAAATTTATAGAATTAAATTATTGTCGATTTAAGGTCTTCAAAATTGATCTATTCCAAAAAAAATATTCAAAATTGCATCATTTTCTATTATAGGCATTAAATATTGAAGAATCTTTAATTGCAAAAATTCAAAATTGAAGAATTTTCCATGGTAAATTTTCAAAACTGAACTACACATGCGCAGAAAATATTCAAAATTACATCATTTTACTCTATAAATATTCAAAATTATTGAATCTTCAATTGTATATCTTAAAAATTGAAGAATTTTCAATTGCATATCTATAAAAATGAATAAATTTCAATTCTAAATCTTCACAATCTTCACACATGCCAAAAAAATGTTCAAAATTACATCATTTTAAACTGTAAACATTCCAAATTAATGAATCTTCAATTAAAAATCATGAAAATCGATGAGTTTTGAAATGCAAGTCTATAAAATTGAATATATTTTAATTCTAATTCATTAAAATTGAATAATTTTCAATTTCAAATCTTAAAAATTGAATAATTTTCAATTTTAAATCTTCACAATCTTCACACATGCCAAGAAAATGTTCATAATTACATTATTTTACACTATAAACATTCCAAATAATTGAATCTTCAATTGTAAATCTTTAAAATTAAACTGAATATTCAAAAAACGTTCAAACTTAAATCACTATCAACTGAAAACGTTCCTAATTAATGAATCTTCAATTAAAAATCATAAAAATGGATGAATTTTGAATCGCAGCTCTAAAAAATTGAGTGAATTGAATT
>JAUMHM010000078.1:4300270-4319734 GCA_032362435.1 Melikaiella ostensackeni
CACTATTTTGAATTTCCCAAATGAGTCCGAGGTCTGCAATGATCATTTGTTTATATAATTTGATTAAAAAATCAACATATAATATCTTATGACACATTTTTATTTTTGAGAACACTAAATATCATTGGAAACATAATTTAAGAACAAGTAAGGGAACAAATTATTTTCATTTACCTTTGAATGTTCACACTGGTAATTTGTTTACATAGTTTTGATAAATCATCAATTAATGTCTAATGATAAATTTTTATTACTAAACCTCTCTCGCAACATAACTTGGAGAGCATTAAGAGAAAGAAACATTTTCTTTCTGCCTATAAATGCCTATAGTGTAAACTTTTTAAATAAAATTTGTTTATACAATTAACAAGGAATATCGGATGATAAATTTTCATGATCAAGTATCATCTGGTCGATAAAAACAAGTAATTTTAACACAGAAATATATTTTGCAAGCAAAAATCCATAATTTAATTTTAGAAATCCTTAATGTTGATTACTTGTTAATTTAATTTGTGTATAATAATTAACTTCACAACTGAATAATTTGTTAGATTCCAAAAATCCCCGCACATTAAATCCAAGCGATACTGAACTTAATGAGCATAGGAAAAATTATTACAAGAAGATAAAAAAATGAAAGAAATCGACATTTTTTCGCCATTTGCGATAACATAAAAGTTTAAAGATACAAAAGTTCAAAACTTTGCCCACACCGACTTCTTTAATATTGAATGAAGAATTTTTCTAAAACAAAACTCTAAATTCGGTCAAGAATTGGCTTCTGAATGTTATTTTGAACCATGTTTTTTGATTTCGCCCCACTGTGGGGCGCCCCCTACGGCATGACGCCCCTAGGCATTTGCCTAACTTTGCCTAATGGGTAAACCGGCACTGGTGTACTGGTATCCAATACGTACCACCCTCCTTTATACCGAATGCACATGATTACAAATGATTGCCAACGATTCAAATTATTGCAATTTCCTGAAAGAAAACTGCAAATATTTAGAACAGAAGCTTATCACCATCATCTACAATTTTTGAAATATTTTCCACAATATGTACGTTTACACATGTGCTTTTATCAGATGATAAGATTATCATTGTGTTCAGGTCTGGTATAAGAATAAATTGCAAACAATTTTTAGTAGAATACCAAATGATTATTGTATAAGTGAAACCAACATTTGCAAACCACGTAGTCGAAGAAGGTTGTTTGAAAAGGCTGCTTGCAAATTTCAATATCCTACTTTTAGTAGAAATTTTAGAAAGTTGTGTATGCAATAATTTATTTTTGAAAGAGAGAACAAAAATCACAATGTTACTTAACTGTCGATGCGTGAAAATCATTGTTTTCCTTACCTGTATCCGTATTGTGGAAGGATTACTTAGACAGAACATGTGGATTAACGATCTGGTGAACGCAGTAAAACGTGAGGCAAAAGTATATCAAAAAATAATTCTTACTGATAGAACAACTAAAAAGCAGAATACAATAGCAAACAACCTTATAAGTGAATTTGCAAGGAGTTTACCAACAAAAGTCGTCAACTGTAAAAACGTGATACCAGCGAGAGTTTCAGACTTGGTAAAGGGAGACAAGGTAAATCAGTTGGGAAAAAAACACTGTTCATCACGATTCAATCTGCAGACTATATCACTTTCATTCGCAAACTGACCTAATGAACGTTTTAAGCCACCTGTCTGGAAGAAACACTTAAGTCAAGACTTTAGCAATTGTGTTATCCAAAAAGGAGTTACCCTTTTATGGAGGATTGCTTCAACAGATGTCGTCTAAAGATTTATTGGATTTTATACTCCTTGAGGTTCTTGAGGAAGTAGCAACAAATAATTTGGTTAATCATGAACGCAACATCATTGGTGCACATCAATTCAATCCATTTACCAAGGTTTACACCAAGAAAAACAACTCAGCGGAAATACTTATTTTCTCAAACAAATTATTAAACTTAAATGATTTTAGAATTAAAGTCAGTTCCATTCACTATGCACCTACTCTTTTTGTAGTGCGAAACAGTTCGAAATTTCCTATTCAAGTTAGTGGACCAGAAGTGGAAGTGACAAAAACACCATCCAAAGAGATAAAGTTTAAGATTACTGAAATTCCGGCCGAACTAGATGATTGGAGACATTTTAACACTAACCCCAATCAAAAATTGATGTTATATAGAAACTGGAAAATAAAAAAGTCCAGTTCTCTACTAATCTTGGTGAACGCGTCTCGAGTGCAGAAAATATGCTACAGTTCAGCAGAGTTCTTAATTACTAATGCTACGTGCCAGTGGTTCCTATTATAAAAACCAAAACTTTTTCAGAGGAATATTCTCAGCAGTCTTTGTACATGGGACTATAATGTTCTTCCTCCTCACCATTCCAGTAATCGTTAGTCACTTCCTGAAATTTGAGAGGCATTTTTGGCTTCCAATTTATTTAATTGAAGCTTCTCTTGGATTTACGATTCCTCGAGAACCGACCAGGTTAGCAGTGAAAAATGTACTCATCATCTCGCTTTGTGTATGTTTTGTAGCATCATCGGTAATATACGCAATTTTTACGGATTTCAAATTCAAATTGACGACAGAATCTGAACTCGAGATTAATACTCTGATGGATTCGTGCGCACGGAGAAAAATGCGGATTCAAAATCTATCTTTGAGTACCCGATATAAAGTAGTGAATGTAAGGAAATAAGATTAAATGTAAGAAGTTTAGCAATTCATTTTCACGATGAAATTCTGGGACTGAGTCTCAGACTTGCTATACCATTGTGTCATCTAGTCTATGACCGTTTGCTAATTTTATTACATATGGTACTGTATGCTTACTATACGCTCATTGAATGTTGACCCCTCTACAAAAATATCACTAAAAAAATTAGTTCGAAAGATGAGAAGCGGTCAATGTCGCGAAACAGGGTTCACGGCACTAATTTTTCGTTTATGGACTATCAATTGTCACATCTTATTGGAAAATTATGGAAACAGGTTGACAAAAAGCAGGTATCTTTTTGAAAGCTTTTTTAATCCATAGGTACAAGGGAAACTCCAACATGTTAATAATTTTAGCCTACAAAATGAATTACATAGTAACAGGCTATCTCAACTCCTAATAGCGAAAGAACAATATATTGAAGCTTGAAATGTTTCTGAAAATTCTAAAAATTCAATTGTTTCTTTAACAAACGTGCAAAAATTTATACGCAAAGCGTTATTAAGGAATATTTTTTTCTGGCGTTTTTTTTGCACCGGATATATGAAAGCAAACGCAGAAAACAGAAGTTAGAGTTATCAAAGGTGTAGGACATTTTTTTTTGGAGTGTTAAATGAATGAAACAGAAATTTTGACTTTACAATTAAAAATGAATTTCAAATCAATTTATTCAATTTTTAATTAATACAATTTCAACATCAAGTAATATTATTTCATTTTTGCAAGTAATTATTCACGTAACTGAACATAATTTTTTTCTGTTGTTCGAATAAACAAAATGCTTTGAGAAATAACATTATTTAAAAAAAATTAAATCAAAAGAATTCCTTAAAGGAACGAAATTCGAGTAATATTATTTCATTTTCCCAATTACTTATTTACATAATTGAGTATTAATATTTTCAAATTGTTTAAACAATCAAAATAGTCTAAAAACAAAATTGTCAAAAAAATTAATCTTAAAAAAAAAGAATTTCTTGAAGGAACTTTTCTAAAATTTGTTAAGTCAAGTTTAAATTTAATGAGTTTTTCTAAGTTTGTTGAAAATGGATTTCTCAAAAAACCACACTTTTTGAAATTTTCATTTTTTTTAGAGGCCGATGGTAATAGGTACTACATACTCTCTCACTGGTGGGCTTGGATTGATTTCAACCCAAAAGTGCTTGCACCTCGCGTTTTTCTTCTAAACTCATTTCAGTGATTCCTCACTATTATTTTGAGACAAAAAGAAAAAAATCGCTTCAGGGATTATCGAATAAACTTAATTTTTGATTTTCATTTCCAGGTTATTATGCTGTGCTTTTGTAGCTTAAACTCTGTAGTTTGGAATCGAAAAAATGTATGTAAACGTTAAATACCTTTGGAGATCCGGGACCTATTAAAATTTTTGAAAAAGAGTGAAAAATTGCAGTTTTTATCAGTTTTTGAAATATTTCTTTACTTCAGTTCATGTTACTTCAAATTCTATTAAAACCTTTCAAAAGCCATACAAATTCCTCGAAATCCCTTAAAATCGTTTATAATATTTGGAAATCCTTCGAAATACCGTTCTTTCTTTTGAAATCTTATGAAAATCTCTAAAATCCGTGGATATACTTTGGAATCTTTTGAATACTCTTAAAATCCTTGAAAATCCCGTGAAATCATCGAAACCTCTTTAAATCTCTTAAAATTCTTTGAAATCTTTGCAAAACTTATAATATTCCCTCAAATCCCTCCAAATCTTCGAAATACAATTGAAATTTCCTGATATCCTTCAAAATTCGTGAAAATTCTTTCGAATCTCTTGAAATCCTTAAACATTTTTTGATATCCCGTACCATGAATATCGTACATAATCTCTTGAAAATTTCTTAAAACGATTAAGCTCCGTGGAAATCTCTTGAAATCCTTTAAAAACTGTGAAAATCCCTTAAAATTCTTTGAGAAATCATGAAAACGTTTGAAATCTTTTACAGTCTTCAAAATCCCATAAAATCCCTTAAAATTCTTCGAAATCTATGAAAATCCCTTAAAATCTCTAAAAATCGGCCAAAATCCTTGAAATTCTGTGAAATATTTTGAAATATTACGACATCCCCTGAATTCTTTATAATCTCTTCAAAATTCATTGAAATCTTTTACATCCATGTGAATCCCTCCAAATCTTCGAAATACAATTGAAAACTCCTGACATCCTTTAAAATTCGTGAAAATCTTTGGAGTCTCTTGAAATCCTTTACGATTCTTTGAAATCCTCTGACTTCATTGAAATATTTCGAAATGGATTAAAAATCCCTTGAAATCCTTTGCGTTCCATGGATATCGTACATAATCTCTTGAAATCTTTTTAAAACGATTGAGCTTCCTGTAAATCCCTTGAAATCCTTTAAAAACTGTGAAAATCCCTGAAAATTCTTTGAGACTTCATGAAATCGTTTGAAATTCTTAAAATCGTTTGAAATCCCTCAAAGTCTTCAAAATCACATAAAAACTCTTGAAACCTTCAGAAATCCGTGGAAATCCCTTAAAATCTTCAGAAATCGGTCAAAATCCTTGAAATTCCGTGAAATATTTCGAAACGTTACGACATCCCTTGAAATCTTCGAAATCCCTTTAATATTCATTGAAATCTTTTGATTCGGTGGGAATCCTTCCGAATCTTTTGGAATCCCTTAAAATATTTCAAAATCCATTAAAACATTTTTAGAGCCATAAAAATTCGTCGAAATCCCTTTAAAATTCATTGAAATCTTTTAAATCCATGGGAATCTTCCCAAGTCTATTGAAATCCCTTAAAATATTTCAGAATCCATTAAAGCCTTTTAAAAGCCATACAAATTCCTCGAAATCCCTTGAAATCGTTTAAATAATGTTCGGAAATCCTTCGAGATTTCGTTCTTTCTTTTGAAATATTACGAAAACCTCTAAAATCCGTAGATAAACTTTGGAGTCTTTTAAAATTTCTTACAATCTTTTGAAAACCTGTGAAATCATCGAGTCCACCTTAAGTATCTCAAAATCTCAAAATCCCTTGATATCCTTTGTAATCTTCGCAAATCTAATGAAATTCTTTGAAATCCTTCTAAATCTTCGAAATCCAATTGAAATCTCCTGACATCCTATAAAATTCGTGAAAATCTTTGGAATCTCTTGAAATCCTTTGAGATTTTTTGAATTCGCGTGACTTCATTGAAATATTTTGAAATGTATCAAAATCTCTTGAAATCTTTTTAAAACGATTGAGCTCCCTGTAAATCCTTTAAAATCCTTTAAAAACTGTGAAAATCCCTGAAAATTCTTTGAGACTTCATGAAATCGTTTGGAATCCTTAAAATCGATTGAAACCCCTTAAAGTCCTCAAAATCCCATAAAATCCCTTGAAACATTTAGAAATCCGTGGAAATTCCTTAAAATATTTAGAAATCGGTCGAAATCCTTGAAATTCCGTGAAATATTTCGAAACATTACGACATCCCTTGAAATCTTCGAAATCCCTTTAAAATTCATTAAAGTGTTTTAAATCGGTGGGAATCTTTCCGAATCTCTTGGAATCCCTTAAAATATTTTAAAATCTATTATAATATTTAGAGAGCCATAAAAATTCCTCCAAATCCCTTCAAAATTCATTGAAATCTTTTAAATCCATGGGAATCTTTCCAAATCTATTGAAATCCCTTAAAATATTTTAGAATCCATCAAAACCTTTTGAAAGCCTTACCACTTCCTCGAAATCCCTTAAAATCGTTCATAATATTCGGAAATCCTTCGAAATTTCGTTCTTTCTTAACGTAATTTTACGTAATATTACGAAAACCTCTAAAATTCGTGGATTTTTTTGGATTTGGACTTTGGATTATTTTAAAATTTTTTACAATCCTTTAAAAACCTGTGAAATCATCGAGTCTACCTTAAATATCTTTAAATCCCTTGAAATCCTTCGAAATCTTTGCAAATCTAATGAAATTCCTTGAAATCCTTCCAAATCTTCGAAATCCAATTGAAATCTCCTGACATCCTTTAAAATTCGTGAAAATCTTTGGAATCTCGTGAAATCTTTTAAGATTCTTTGAAATCCCGTGACTTCATTGAAATATTTTGAAATGTATTAAGATCCGTGGAAATCTTTTAAAAACTATGGAAATCCCTTAAAATTCTTTGAGACTCCATGTGTAAATCTCTTAAAATATTTTAAAATCGATAAAAATCCTTGAAATTCCTTGAAATATTTCGAAATGTTACGGCATCCCTTGAAATTTTCGAAATCGCTTTAAAATTCATTGAAATCTTTTGAATCCGTGGGAATCTTTCCGAATCTATTAAAATCCCTTAAAACATTTTAGAAACCATTAAAACCTTTCAAAAGCCATACGAATTCCTCGAAATCCCTCAAAATCGTTTATAATATTCGGAAATCCTTCAAAATTCCGTTTAATCTTTTGAAATCTTACGAAAACCTCTAAAATCCGTGGATATATTTTGGAATCTTTCGAAATCTCTGAAAAACCTTTGGAATCCCGTAAAGTCATCGAAACCACTTTAAATCTCTTGAAACCCGTTTAAATCCCTTAAAATCATTTGTGATTCGTGGAAATCGTTTTTAATTCCCTAATATCTCTCTCAATCCCTAAAAATCTGTCGAAATCCTTCGCTGTCTCTTGATATCCCGCGAAAAATCCTTGGAATCTAATTAAACTCATTGAAATTATTTGAAATGTCCTTAAATTTTTGTAATCTCTTAAAATATTTAAGAATCCCGCGAAATCATTAAAAGGTTTTAGAAATCTCGTTAAATTTCGTAAAAATATTGTATTTTTTTAAATACTTTATAGTCCCTTGAAGTACCTTAGAAGCCCTTGAAATCTGTTGAAATCCTTTAAAATCTCTAGAAATCATTCAAAATTTTCGAATTCTCGTTTACAGTGAAAATAATTGATATATTAAGTAAAAATATAAAGTCATACGTAAGAAGGGTGGGGAGGAGTCACGAAAATCTTACAATCTTTACAACAGGGGGAAGGGGTCTGAAATTTAAAAAATGACCTTTACATATTTAATGGTCGTTCCCTAAAGAAGATTCTATGAAGCTAGTTTTAGGATATCAATTGCGACAACAATTAACAACTAGTCTTCAACTGTTTTAATTTAATAGACACTGTAGATTATGAATTAAATAAAGAAATTTTGTTTATTAAAATATAAGTTTTTCCTATTCCCAATCAAGCATTTTCCAGATACTTTATCGCCGAATTAAGGGGAAAAAGTTAAGTGGAAAAGAGTCATCCAGGACCTGGAAAATCTTGGGGAAAGCCCTCGTTCTGCGATTGAACTGTTGATTTTAAAAGATTATATAACTAAAAATTTGAATAATTTATTGTTAGTTCATATAGAAATAAGAAAAAATACCACTTGCGGCATATATCAATAATTATCAGACTTGTATCTAGATTTTTATTTTTCCGTAAATACTTTACTTGTATGTGTATGTATTAAATATTGTGTAATCTTTGTATGAAAAGTTAATTGAAAGTGAATGCACAATGAATTTTCAAATCAATGATTATTACTAGACTCGTAAGCATGAGGTTTGAAGTATCAAGTCCCAAGGTATCAAATTTTATGGGATGTGGTGACGTATATTGCACGTAGGGTGAGTTTGTGGGGACACCCTGGGTGACCAAGCAAGCCCTATATAGTACTTGTGCACGCAAGTAATTAATGTCTCTATATAAATTGAGCAGAAAAGCAACTTGCTAATAAACAGTGGGTATACACACGTGACCGGATAAACGATTACGAACCATCTTCGTATTGAAGCATATAAACGCATCCGATATCTTTTATAAGAGCCCCTTCAATGTATAGCCTTTTAATTATCCAACGGAAACAAGCACTAAATTTGTTATTTCGATACTTGAGCTTTCAATTTTAATATTCTATCTTTTACCTATTTACCCTCACAGCACAATATATTGTTATTATTACATTTATTATTACTATTATTATTATTATCATTACAGAAAACTCTTTTGTTTACTTTCAAACTTTTTTCTATAATCTGTCTCAAGCTAAATATCTGATCCGCACATGATCTCCCTGGCATGAATCGACATTGGACTTCCCAGATCCCCTTATTTCCTTCAAAATCATTCTGCCCTTTTTATCTTCTTTAGCTTTAATTTTATCCTTGCTTTCTTTGACTAGTTTCTTGGCTTTTCTATTTTTATCCCTCTAATCATTTTCTAATCTAGTCCTTTCCTCATCGTCCTTTCATCTTCATGGATTATTTTACGTCTGAACCAAGTATTATTAAAAAAACAAGCCTTTTTCTAAGCATAAGCTAATCAGTTTAACCCCCTAACCGTTTGTTTTTGGGTCTTCAAAGTGACCCAACACCCTGTCAGTACCTTCGCGTTGCACACCAACCCAGCTATTCATCTCTCCGAGTAAAATGATTCTCTCGCCAGGATTGCAAGTACCTATAATAGCCTTTAACGAGTCCCTGTAGGTGTCTTACATCCCTACTCTTACCATCAACTAGAGGATAGCACGCTATAATAAATAGTCTTCTGATTTCTACTTTCATTCTAACCCATAGTAATCTAGAAGATACAAATTCATACTTTTTGTCATGTTTCTTTGTTCTCTAATTGATAATCAGACCGACTTCTAAGCTACCATATGATTCATTATCTACTCCAAACCAAAGTTCGGGTCCATTCATCATCTTTCTTATCTCACATCCCTTTTTCTCTGACTCCAGTACACATGAAATATCTAGCTTCCTTAGTGGCATTGTATCCCGCAATTCTTTAATCTTAAGATCATTTACACCTTTAGCATTTTAAACACCCAATCTTTATTCATCGCCTGAAACTTTTCCGAGAACATGCCTTTCGTCAACAGAACTGTCATCCCTATTCGAGGCTACATTATTATTTGTATTATTCATTGCTAAAAGTATACACTCAACTACAACTTAATGCGAGAAATTTATTCTATAAGTATAAAATCATGTCCAAGCTAAGCAGCTGAATCGTCATAAGGTGGAATAGTCCATTAATAACTTCACCCCCCCCAAACTTCGGCCCTTCAAAGGAAAGTATGAAAACAAAGCCAGAAACAAAGGAGGTATGATCGTTATGTTTTGTCCACTGAGGAAGGCACCAGTCTCCTGCAGTTTGGCCTTTAAGATAGGAATTCAATTTCAAAAATTTTTTTAATCTGTTGGAAATTTCGAAAGCTTTCCATGAATTTTCAAAAAGCCTCCACAAATTTCCAAAACGTTACATAAATTTCCGAAAGTTTTCATAATTTTCTGAAAATTTAAATAAATTTCCGATAAATGTCTGTTAATTTATCAAAAATCATACATTTCCATACCTTTTTTTTTGAAGAGGGGGGCTCGGTCTGTCTTTGTCTAAATAACGAAATTTTTCAAAATTAGCAGCGTAAATTTGGAAAGCTTGTTCTCTTTAAAAAACTGAGGCCTTTGGGAAATTTATGTTTTACAGCAGATAAAATACTGCAAAAAAATACTCATCGTGAATTTTGTTGTCAATGGGAGAAATGCCCACTACACGTAAATAATATCTAAAAACACTGAAAAATATTGGAAAAACTTATGTTTTACAGCAGATAAAATACCACAAACAAAATACTCATCGCGAATTTTGTTGTCAATGGGAGAAATGCCCACTAAATGTAAAGAATATTTAAAAACTGGAAAATATTGAAAAATAGCCGCGTGGAAGAAGCTGATAGAATTTTAAAATGTATTTTTTAGATAAGCGACCTGACTTACGTCACGGTTCATTAGCTACTGTTTAAGAGATGAATCTTTAGATGAAATATGAGACTCTTACGGGGCTCATAAACGTTTAACTGACGAAACTTTTTAAAATTTACTGCGTAAATTTAGAAAACCTGTTTTCTTTAAAAACTGAGGCCTTTGAAAAATTTATGTTTTACAGCAGATAAAATACTACAAATAAATTACTCATCGTGAATTTTGTTGCCAATAGGAGAAATGCCCACTACACGTAAATAATATTTAAAAACACTGAAAAATATTAGGAAGTTTATGTTTATAAAGCAGATAGAATACCACAAATAAAATACTATTATTTGGTTGGAAATTAATTAATTATTTATTTATTATTGTTATTCGCGATATTTATCCTACATCGCGAAAATCTCGATATTCCTGAAATATCCCTAAGATATCTCAGAATATCCTGAGGATATCCCATTGATGTCCCAATTTCATATGCCAAGGATGTCCCCAAGATATTCCAAATCTATAATTTGGTACATTCCTGAGAATTCAGATATATATGGTGCAAATTGTATGTGTATTCAATCGTATAAATAAAATAACTAATTATTTAAGAGTTTTAAGTATTTTTTCAGAAAAATTGGTACAAAATTCGGTTTATCAAATTTTTCGGTTTCGGTTTCGTTCTTCAACATTCATTTGAGTTTTGGTTTCGTTCTGGTTTTGAAGGAAAGAGATCAAAATAAGTTTGACAATCATACATAAGATTAATTACTAAATAACTTGTAATCTTTTATGATTTGCATTGTTTCACAACATTGAAAATTCGGGCATCCAGTGGTTGCAAATAAGCATAACCTAAAAACAATAATAGTTCATTTGAGCAATCAATTTATGACGCAATCATTGTATTGATTTTGATAAGTAATAAAATAGAATCTGGTAGAAAAAAATAGAATATAATCTATTAGGGAAAAAAGAATTCTAATCAAATTTTTATTTACTTTCATCTCTGTACGGCATTGCTCTTCATTGTCTTTTTTGATTGTACATATACTTATCTTTGTTCGAGCACAATATTGAAATAAATGCCGACATGGACTGTCTCTTTAATCTCGTCATTTTGCGTCGCAGATGAAGTACATTTAAAGGCCCTGGAATTTGAATTTTATTACAATAAAAATTAGAAGGTAAAGGAAAACAATGTATTTTTACTTTGTAGGTTAGAACTTAGAACGCCATGCGGGAGGAGAGCTGTTCGTACTCACGATTTTTCCTTTGAAACGATTTTTTATTTAAAACGTTTATTTGAAATTATTATAAAACGTTGTTTTATTTCTTATTAACGACTTACTTACAAGGAACATCTAGACTCGAACATTACACAATTATACACAACCAGTGTGGCCAAACGTTCTGGATAAAAAATCGCCGATGAGCGGCGCTGAAATCGGCTACGGTTGTCCCCATAAATACAGGCGCCAAATTCAAATTGAATAAATTTTGAAATATATGAAAAACAGATTCCTTCATAACAATGATCAAGAAAATTTTCCTAAAAACCGATTTGAATCGGTTCCAGTGTTCAAATCGGTTTCGATTTCGTTCTTTTTCAGATGGAAATAACGGTTTCGGTTTCGGCCAGATTATAATCTGTTCTTATTTATATTATGTAAACCAATGGGGTGCGCAACAAATTGATTGTCTTTTGTCGTAAGACTGCGCAATTCAGATGTTAGATGCAATTACATCAAACTT
Source organism: Melikaiella ostensackeni (assembly GCA_032362435.1). Classification (NCBI taxonomy): domain Eukaryota; kingdom Metazoa; phylum Arthropoda; class Insecta; order Hymenoptera; family Cynipidae; genus Melikaiella; species Melikaiella ostensackeni. Next base: position 4,312,518 of record JAUMHM010000078.1, read on the forward strand.
AAGTTTTCAGAAAGTTACTTATTTTTCATTTCAAGTAGGCTCTTATTGTTAATGAAAATAAATTGCGGCAATAATTTTTTAACATTTGTACTAAGAAAGAATTCGAACAAAAACGAATATTTGAGATTTGTATGAAGCGGATTTTTGTCAAACGGATTTTCGTAAATATTTATGCTTTCAGGCATTTTACATATTATTATATGCATTCCAGAAATATTGGATTTTATTCCCAAAATTTAATATATCTTGCACAGTATATTTTATGGATATCCTACTGGGTGGAAATCGCGTTATCCTAGGAATATGCCACGGATAACCCGGGAGGTTTTGGGGACATTTTTCAGGATATATCATGTCCTGGCGGTATATCCTAGGGATATGCCAAAGATATCATTTTGTTGTGAGAGTTAAATTTATTTACAGGCAAATTCAGTAAATTATTTAATAATTATAATCACCGATATTAGTTGTAGCAAGGAAAACATGATTCAGGATTGAAGTTGAATTTCACAGTTCTTATCAGCAAAAATCTGAAAATTTGAATAATCCTGAGTTATAATACAGGTGTTGGTTAAGAAATGGGCGTCCGAGGTGACGAGAGATTGTAGTCACGCTACGAAAATTATGATACACTTCTTGATCGCCCTTTCAAGTTTTAAGCCACTATATACCCTTTCTGATATAATTATAACTCAAGGACTTTGACCCTTTATCAGAAAAAAATCCCATGACACTTTTTTTAAATCCTCAACTAAAGGAATGTATTAAATTCAACAATTTTTTTCATTGTGGCTTATTACTCAAAAATTAATTTTCTTGACTTAAAATTTACAGAATATCAGAAAATAATTGATGAATTAAAAGTTCCCGAGAAAATTTATCTCGAATTTCATCCAACAACCTCATGCTGAAAATTGGGCACCCATCTGTTCTAAAGTATAAGCTTAAAGGGTGGCTAATTATTAAGAAAACGATTTTTTTTGCAAAAAGTGTACAAAATATTGAAAAATAATGTTGATGAAACAAAATTTTTTGAAAAACATCGAGAATTTAATCCAACAACCTTAAGCCGAAAATTTGATTCTCAACGGTTTTAAAGTATAATCTTAGGGATAGCTAATTACTCAAAAATCAAATTTTTTTGAATAAAATGTGCAAAATATCGAAAAATAATGTTGATGAATCGCAATTGTCTGAAAAACATCGAGAATTTGATTTTACAAATTTATGCTGAAAATTTGTTACCAATCGGTCCAAAAGTGCAAGCTGTTGCTGTGGCTAATTACTAAAAAATCAATTTTTTCGATAAAATGTACAAAAAATTAAAAAATAATGTTGATAAACCGAAATTTTCTGAAAAAAATCGTAAATTCAATCTAACGAACTTACACTGGAAATTTGTTACCAATCGGTTCAAAAGTGCAAGCTGTTGCTGTGGCTAATTACTCAAAAATCATTTTTTTTTGCATAAAATGTGAGAAATATCGAAAAATAATGTTGATGAATCGAAATTGCCTGAAAAACATCGTGAATTTGGTCTAACAAATTTATGCTAAAAATTTAGTACCAATCAGTTCAAAACTGCAAGCTGTTGCTGTCGCTAATTACTCAAAAATCAATTTTTCTTACATAAAATGTACCAAATATCAAAAAATAATTGATGAATTAAAAGTTCCTGAAAAAACTTATCGAGAAGTTCATCCAGCAACCTTAAGCTGATAACTTGACACTCAAGGGTTCTAAAGTATAATCTTTAGTGATGGCTATTTACTTTATAAATTGACTTTCTGCATAAAAAGTAGAAAAAAGACAAAAAAAATGTTGATGAACCACAATTTCCTGAAAAAAATTTAATCTAACGAACTTTTTCTGAAAATTTGTTACCAATCTGTTCAAAAGTGCAGGCTTTTACTGTGGCTAATTACTAAAAAATCATTTTTTTCTATAAAATGGGCAAAATATCGAAAAATAATGTTGATGAACCGAAATTTCTCAAAAACATCGAAAATTCAATCCAAAAAATTGATGCTAAAAATGAGGTACCAATCGGTTTAAAACTGCAAGCTGTTGCTGTGGCTAATTACTCAAAAATCATTTTTTTTTGCATAAAATGTGCGAAATATCGGAAAATAATATTGATGAATCGAAATTGCCTGAAAAACATCGTGAATTTGATCTAACAAATTTATGCTAAAAATTTGGTACCAATCGGTTCAAAACTGCAAGCTATTGCTGTGGCTAATTACTCAAAAATTAATTTTTTTTGCATAAAATGTACAGAATATAGAAAAATAATGTCGAGGAATCGAATTCGCCTGAAAAACACCGAGAATTTAATCCAAGAAATTTATGCTGAAAATGTGTTACCAATCAGCTTAAAACTGCAAGCTGTTGCTGTGGCTAATTACTCAAGAATCAATTTTTTTGCATGAGATGAACGAAATATCGAAAAATAATGTTGATGAATCGAAACTGTCTCAAGAATATCGAGAATTTAATCCAAGAAATTTATGCTAAATTTATTGCTCAAAAATAAATTTTTTTCGCATAAAATGTACAAGATATCGAAAAATAATTGATGAATTAAAAGTTCCTGAAAAAACTTATCGAGAAGTTCACCCAGCAACATTAAGCTAATAATTTGACATTCAACAGTTCCAAAGCATAATCTTTAAGGATGGCTATTTACTAAGAAATCGACTAACTTTGCATAAGATGTACAAAATATCGAAAAATAATGTTGATGTACCAAAATTTCTGAAAAACTTCGAGAATTCAATGCAAAAAATTTATGCTGAAAATTTGGTACCAATCGGTTCAAAACTGCAAGCTGTTGTTGTGGCTAATTACTCAAAAATCAATTTTACTTGCATAAAATGTACAAAATATCTGAAAAAAATTGATGAATTAAAAGCTTCTAAGAAAATTTATCGAGAATTTCATCCAACAACTGAAAAATTTGACACTCAACGGTTCTCAAGTATAATTTTCAGGGATGGCTAAGAAATCGACTTTTTATGCATAAAATGTACAAAATACCGAAAAATAATGTTGACGAACCGAAATTTCTGATAAACATCGAGAATTTAGTCTAACAAATTTATGCTAAAAATTTGGTACCAATCGGTTTAAAACTGCAAGCTGATGTTGTGGTTTATTATTCAAAAATCATTTTTTTTATAAAATGTACAAAATATCGAAAAACAATTGATGAATCAAAAGTTCCTGAAAAAATTTATCGGGAATTTCATCCAGCAACCTTATGCTGAAAATTTGGCACCCATCGGTTCTAAAGCATAAGCTTTAGAGGTGGCTAATTACAAAGAAATCGCTTTTCTTTGCAAAAAATGCACAAAATATTGAAAAATAATGCCAATGAACCAAAATTTTCTGTTCTGGCTGATGACTTGAAAATCAATTTTTTTTGCATAAAATGTACAAAATATCGAAAAATAATTGATGAATTAAAAGTTCCTGAAAAAACTTATCAAGAAGTTCATCCAGCAACCTTATGCTGAAAATTTGGCACCCATCGGTTCTAAAGCATAAGCTTTAGGGGTGGCTAATTACAAAGAAATCGATTTTTTTTTCACAAAATGTACAAAGTATCGAAAAATAATTGATGAATCAAAATTTTCTGAAACATGTGTCGAGAACTTCGTCCAACAGAATTGTTCTGAAATGTTGGTATTAATCGATTGAATAGTGGTGATTGTAGGTGTGGCTTATTATTAAAAAATGTATTTTTCTTCATAAAGAGTACTAAGTTTCCAAAAATAATCAATGAATTAAAAATTCCTGGAAAGCAGACGAAGAACTCCATCCAACAGACTTACATACCTTAAATTTCGTGTACAAATCGGTTAATATAGTGTACGTTGTAGGTATGTTTGATTACTAAAGAAAATATATAATTCACGTTTCCTGCATCTGCTAAATCCAGTTTACCAAATACGTAAGAAATATATGCGCGAAAGTTATTTTTTGTGAATTTTTTATTGATTCCATAAAGTTTGATGCAAATCGGTGAAGATTTGGCTAAGATATCCAATACATGTACGATAACCAGTGTTCTTTCGAGAAAATATATTCGCGGTTCTTGTTTTACTTGGCGACGGTTATATCACTACCGCGAATCTTGATAAGTAGATGATGATATACAATCCCGTGTGGAAAAATCTTCGGGCGCTGGCCCGGCCCAGACCAGACCGTCTGGTTTCCAGTCTGGACGCTGATCAGATGTTCTGGTCTGGGCCTGGCCAAAAGTGTAACATTTTTTTGTCTAGCCCCAGACTAGACCGTCTGGTCAGCCGCTAGTTATTGTCTGGTCAGCCACTAGCTAATGGCTAATCAGCCACTAAGTAGTTGGAGGCCGGTATCCAATTATTTCCTTCCACAAGGGCTGATTACATTTTTTTTCGTTTAGAATCAGAAAGGTAAGGGCGGGGTTTATTGTTTAAAAATATTTAAAACTTCTGACAGTTTTTGATGTTTGGTCGATAAAAAATGGCAGTGAGTCAGAGTCAATACGTAAGCTGTTACGCAGACACTACACTAAATTAGGTTTTTCAAGTTGTGACGTCAGCTGGCAAGATGTCTGTTGTGTATTTATCTGATCATCGCCAAACCTGGACCAGACCAGAATGTCAAGATGACAAGAAAAAAATTCTTGTTTTTACAGTGTGAATTTCTCATTTCCTATTATTTTAGAAACCCTGCAAATTTTTCGAAATATGTCAAGGAAAAATTTGCTAATTGAGCTTAGAACTTTTTTTGTTCCGGAATAGTCGATCAGCGCCAGTCCTGAGCCAGACCATACCTTCCAGACCATATTGCTGACAACATGCACTACATTTTCTGTGGAACATTTCTTCTGCAAACAATGAAAGTTTTCAATTTTTCCGCAAACTGTGAACAAAAAAGATAAAATTCATTTCAGGAGTTTTTGTTCAGAAAATAAGAATCTTAATCAGAAAAAGATCGAATGAAATTTTTTTCACTTCAAAACCACGGGAAAAGTGGCACTCGCTTTCTTCAAATCCCATGGTACCACTTTTTGATCCGTAAAAAGGGTGTCAAAGGGTTTTACAATGGAAAAAGAGATGACAGCTGCATAACTACAACATTTCAAATTACTTTTTCAATAAAAAGGTAGATTCATTAAGTGTTAATATAGCTACAAAAATTATGGAGATTTTTTGTAATTAATTTTTTCGGATATAATGAAGAATTCCTAGAGTGACGTGATCCAGACCCGAATAGAGCTCATCTTTCAGTATAATATGTTAAAATAATATTATAATAAAACAACAGAAGAAAAAGAAATCACAAGTAATTTCAGAAAAATTTTATAATACCTACTAATTACGCATCATAGGCAATAAAATGTTGTCTATAATTGAAACTGTTTTGTTACACAATTTAAAAAAAAAATATTTTTTTTATTTAAGGTTGTTTCTTCATTCCAAAATTAAATTACGACAGTTCGATATTTTTCTGAATCATTACAAAATGCGCAACAAATCGCAATAAGGATTTAACTTTTTATTGTTATATCACGTTTTGCTCCCAAATAGTTTCGGGTTTTTAGATAAAAAGTTATTACACATTTTGAGAGCTAAAATTATTGAATGTACTTATCCAATTCTCTGGAATTCGTGATTATAATTTTTTAATCACGGTAACTTTTACAAATAGATGCTTAAGAGAATGTTAATTGAATTAAAAATAATCCAAAAATGCACAGTGCACAAAATATAGTAATTATTCTGAAGAATTTGTACAAGATTTCTGCAAAAGAACAACTTTTTTAAATAAAGAATTTCTGTTCAGTTCACAGAACGATATGGAGGAAACTCGTTTAAGGAGAGTCCTCAATATTATGAGATCAGCTATTTAAATATTATTTTTTTTTTAAATTCTGTGAGCAGTTCAGGAAAATCGAAACTCTAAAGTTAATGTTAAGATAATGTTAAGTCTGAGCTTGGGTACGCTTGGGCTAATTGGAGTCTTCAAAGGTAAAAGTCAATTGATCAGATAGAAAGAGTACAGGTATAAGCTTTCACAAAATTCATGGAAAATTTTGCATAATCTATTAGGCACGATATCTGCGTTCAGGAAAATAATTTTTTTAAATCGATGGGTGCAAATGAGGCTATGCCACGATTTGGTGCATACATATTTTACCGCTTAAGCTTTTGACACAATTTGAAATTTGAATTCTACAATTCCATTACGAACAAATTATTCACAAAAGTTTTTCTTGGACTTCTACATATTAAAATTGTGAAATTAAAATCTTTACAGATTCTACTGAAATTCGCAATTGCAAATTGGCACACAGAAGCTTGAGATAGAGGATATTCTCAACTTACTATATTTTTAATCGCTACAAGGAAAAGGTTAAAAACATTTTTATTTAAACTAACAATAAGAGAGTGAGTGCACTGGATAGCGGCACGATTCAACTTTTATTATCCCCAAATCCTTAATTCAAGATGCCATTTTATTTATTTATCAGAATGAAGAGATTCAATATAAGTCAATATAAGTCTAACTTTTTATTATTAATTTAATGCTGGTGTGTACTTTCACAAACAACACAATTTAGACAGATTTTTGTACATGTTTTACTTTTCATTCGAATGATTAAGACTTTCAGTGTACCTGGACTTGTAGGTATATTCGATACAAATTCATTGGTACTATGTAAATTCTTTTAATGTTTATTTAGTCCTTTTTACTGACCTTTAGATAAATCTTCAAATAAAAATTAAAATTATGTAGAATAATGTGTCTAAAATTAGTTTTCTATAAAAGTACACAAAACCGTCAAATTTACAGTGAAAAATGAGGCTAATAAAGTTCCAAACATTTTTTCGTAAGCATGAGAACAGCGAAGACATTACTGTACAACAAAATAAGACCTATTGGGAATGAAAACATCCACCGCGCCAAAAGGGGCGCTGCGGTGCCATACAAACATGGCCGCGGAAGCCATTTGGGTAATATAGAGAAGTAGCAATAATTTAATCAAAAAGTGTGTCTAAGTTTAGAAAATGGCATTTTTGGGCTTAGATAGTTTGTGTAGTTACGCAACAGCTACACCTGCATCCAGGAATATGATCAAAGGTCAAAATTTTCTTAATTCTGGTATGATTGTAATGTGCGGAGCTACCATAAAAACTCGCGAAAAAGTTGAAATATATTCATTGTGC
>JAUMHM010000078.1:4319834-4339392 GCA_032362435.1 Melikaiella ostensackeni
TCGGTGGCGTAATTGGTTAACGCTCCACTCATGTAAAGTCGGCGTTCCCGGTTCAAATCCGGGCCGAGGTAGATTTTATCTCATTTCTCCAAAAATCAATTTGACCAGTAATCGATACAAGAACATCAAAATAATAATTATTTAATTTTTTTAACTAAAAATTTAAGTATCCTAGTTAAAGATTAATTATTTTTGTTAAGAATTTTTTTGTTGGAATTCAATAATTTGTTAAAAATTCGTAAATTTTGATACAAAACTATTCTTTTTTTTTCAAATTCATCTTTTTGAATCAAAATTCATCCGCTCAGTTGAGGAATCAGTTTTTTTTAAATTTGTCTTTTTTGGTTGAGTCCAACTGTTTTTCACTCAAAATAAAAATATTTTTTGGTTGAAATATCAACACATCAATATTGGTCAACATTCATTTGTTTGGTTGAAGATTCATTACTTTAATTTAAGATTTAACTATTTCGTTGAAAAATTCGTATCTTTTTTATTGAAAATTAATTTTTTAACTGAAACTTTATCTAACTACTCCATTTTCGGTTGAAAATTCATCTTCTTTAGTTGACAATTCAACTATTTGTTAAAAAATTCATGTATTTTGTTAAAAGTTTCTCTTTTTTGGTAGAAACTGAATCTTCTTGATCGAAAATTCATCTTCTTGATTGAAAATCCAACTATTTTCATGTTCATCATGTTTGCAGACTGAAAAAATTGAACAGTTTTGTAAAAAAATATTTTTTCTCGCCTAAAAATTCAACAGTTTGGTTCCAATTTTTTTGTTTGTTGTCTGAAAAATCTTTCTCGGTTAAAAATTCAACTCTTTGTTGAAAATTCGTTTCTTGGTTTGAAAATTCATCTCTTTTGATAGAATTTCCATATGTTTTGTTTAAAAATGCAACTGTTTATTTAAAAAGTAATCTGCTTTGGTTGAGAATACAACTATTTTGTTGAAAATTTATCTTTTTGGTAGAAAATTAATTTTTTTGTTTCAAAATTCATCTTTTCGGATGAAAATTCTACTATTTTAGTAGAAACTTCAACTAAGTCATTGAAAATTGAATTAGTTTGTTCAAAAAACGATTTTCTTGTTGAAAATTAATCGCTTAAACTTTTTTTTAAACCAAATTTTTGTTTGAAAATTTATCTTTTTTAGTTGAAGATTCAAGTATTTTAATTCTGTAATTCTTTTTGGTTATAAAGTCTAAAATTATTTTTTTTTCAAGAATTAAAATTTTTTTGGTTAAAAATTCAATTAGTTTGTTAACAATTCCTTCTTTTTGTCAAAAATTAACCGGTTTTAGATGAAAATTCAACTATTTGGTTAAAAATGCATGTATTTTGTTGAATTCTTTTTTTTGGTTGTAGATTAATTTTCGTAACTAAAAATTTAACTATTCCAGTTAAAGATTCATCATTTTTCTTTAGAATTCATTTTTTTTTTGGTTGGAATTCAATAATTTGTTAAACATTCGATTTTTTGTGGTTGAAAGATAATTTTCTTAACTGAAAATTTAACTATTCCATTCTCTGTTGCTAATATATCTTTTCTAGTTAAAAATTAAATTATTTGGTTGAAAATTCATTTGTTGGATTAGAGATTCATTTCTTTAATATTAAATTTAACTATTTTCTTGAAGAATTCGTTTTTATCAAATTGAAAATTAATTTTTCAATTGAAATTTATTTTTCTATGGAAAATTCATCTAACTATTCCATTTTTGGTTCAAAATATATCCTTTTTAGTTGACAATTCAATCATTTGTTAAAAAATTCATGTATTTTGTTAAAAGTTCATCTTTTTTTGTAGAAACAGAATCTTCTTGGTTGAAAAATCATCTTCTTGGCTGATAATCCAACTATTTTTGTTGAAAAATTAATTCTTGTTTTTGTTGAAAAGTCTACTGATTTGTTGAAAATTCGTCTTTTTGGGTTAAAAATTCAACTATTTTGGAAGAAACTTCAACTATATCATTGAAAATGAACTTTTTTGTCGAAAACTCATGTTTGCAGACTGAAAATTGAACTGTTTTTTAGAAAATTCGTTTTTTTTTCGATTGAAAATTCAACAGTTTGGTTCCAATTTTTTTTCTTTATTGTCTGAAACATCTTTCTTGGTTAAAAATTCAACTCTTTGTTGAAAATACGTTTTTTCGTTTGAAAATTCATCTCCTTTGACAGAATTTTTATACGTTTTGTTTGAAATTGCAACTCTTTGTTTAAAAAGTAATTTGCTTTGGTTGGGGATACAACTATTTTGTTGAAAATCATCTTTTTCGGTTGAAATATCAACTATTTGGTTGAAAATTGATCTTCTTTAGATGAAAATTCAACTATTCGTACTTGGTTGAAAGTTGAACTAAATCTTTGGCCATGACTCGCCTACGACTTTCAAAAAAAAAGTATAATGTCTGCTACTCGACATATATGCATGAATTTGTGTAAAAATTAATTTTGGATCCGGGAAAATGGATCATTTTGATCTGAAGTTGATAATCAGAATGATATGCAACGATTTGATATCCCGGGGCTTACTGTGCATGGAAAGGTAAAAGCGGTGCGACAAAAGTATCGCCAATTAATTAATTAATAATTATTAACTATTTTTCGGAACATATATTATTTTAAAAGAGTGGGATTTTTCATGGTACAAATTCCAGAAGAAAAATGTGACTTCCTGAGTATGTAAATCGATTCCGGAAGTGTTAGCAGGAAAGTCTGTTTCCCATGGTTGATGAGAATACAAAGAAGGGTATTATGGGGAAAAGGTATATTACATAGGTATAGGTTGACGAGGTAAACAGGCCGTGAAATTACCTTTTAAATATTACATTATGATTAAATGTGTACCTACCTCGAAGGTACTAAATGTTCGTTCGCCACTCAAACTAGCAGTTCATAAAGCTATGGGGGTAGACGAGACTTGCGCGGAACCCCTGCTCGTATCGCAGTATCAATCAGCTCTCACCATCAGATAAGATTCGCTGCTCACAATCTGAGTGCTTTTTGAAACTCAGATGAGGCTCCATTTTCCGATGGACCTCCGCGAAGCGGAAGTTCAACTCCAGGGGTCAACGATTATATCTAAAAAAAGAGATTTACAAAAAGGATATTAAATATGTGACATAAAGATTTACACAAACATAGAAAATCCTAGGGTTTTACTTTAATCTTGAAATTGGATGAAAGTAATTTGCAGCAGACTCATACTCACTTGATTTAAATGATCCAGATTTGGTATCAAACTTATAATGGTTTTTCATCGTTATGATCATGAATCATAAATCATGTCTCATCACATCGTTATCATTAAAGCGCAACATCATCTTCAGAGAATATCATCCTCAAACATAGAGTGTCATCATTATCAACACATGACATCATCTTCAGATAATATCACCATCAATCATGGATCATCAAGTTATAACACTATCTACACATCTTCAGATTTAAAATGATCATCAATAATAAGTCAGCAGCAACATCATCAACATATAACACCATATACATAACTTCATATTCCGCCAATGTCATTATCAATCATAGATCACCATCATCATATCCTTCCATCACCAATGCATAACACCATGTTCATATAATATCATCGGTCATAGATCATCATCATCATTATCATATAATCATCATTGTTTTTATCCATTTTGTGATAAGCCTCTGCGAAGCGGAGGGTCAACTGCACGGATCAACAATTATATCCAAGAAACGTGATTTAAAAAAAGATATCATATATGTGACATAAATATTTACACAAACACAGAAACTTCATCTTGAAGTTGGATTAAAGTGATTTGCAGCAGACTGAAACTCACTTGATTAAAATGATCCAGATTTGGTATTAAAACTATAATTTACAAGTGCATATTGACATTTAATACAGGCTTCAAATTTCAAATTTATACATTCATATTTGACCCAACTCGATCGAGCCTTATTCCCCTTTTTAAAAGATACAATTTTCACAGTGGTTTTTCATCATTATGATCATGAATCATAAATCATTGTCTCATCACATCGTTATCATGAAAGCGTAACATCATCTTCAGAGAATATCATCGTCAATCATAAATCATCAACTTATAACATTATCTACACATCTTCAGATATAGAATTATCATCAATAATAAGTTAGCAGCAACATCATCAACATATAACACCATCTACATAACTTCATATTCCGCCAATGTCATTATCAATCATAGATCACCAATATCATATCTTTCCATCATCAATGCATAACAGTATCTTCAGATAATATCATCAGTCATAGATCATCAACTTATAATACCATCCACACATCTTCACATAGTATTATCATCAATAATAGGTTATCACTATCATCATCAATCATAGATCATAATCATTATCATATAATCATCACCGTTTTTATCCATTTCGAGATAAGCCTCCGCGAATCGGAAGGTCAACTGTACGGGTCAACAATCATATCTAAAAAATGAGATTAAAAAAAAATTAAATATCGGACATAAATATTCACACAAACACAGAAACTTCATCTTGAAGTTGGATTAAAGTGATTTACAGCAGACTGATACTCATTTGATTAAAATGATCCAGATTTGGCATCAAAACTATAATTTACAAGTGAATATAGACATTTCATACATGCATCAAATGTCAAATTTGTGCATTCATATTTGACCCAATTCGATCGATTCTTATTTCACTTTTCAAGAGATACAATTTTCACAGTGGTTTTTTATCGTTATGATCATGAATCATAAATCATCATGTCTCATCGTTTCGTTATCATTAGAGCGTAACATCATCTTCAGAGAATATCATCGTTAATCATAGATCATCATCATTATCGACACAAGACATCATCTTCGGATAATTTCACCATCAATCATAGTTCATCAACTTATAACATCATCTACACATCTTCAGATATAGAATCATCATCAATAATAAGTCAGAAGTATCATCGTCAACACATAACACCATCTACTTAATATCATCTTCCGCCGATGTCATTATTAATCATAGATTACCACTATCATATTCTTCTATGATCAACACATAAAATCATCTTCAAATAATGTAATTAATTAGAAAAAATCAACTTAACTCCATTCACACATCTTTAGATAGTATTATCATCAATAATAGGTTATCACTATCATCATCAATCATAGACCATCATCATCATTATAATATAATCACCATTGTTTTTTATCCACTTTGTGTTGGACCTCCGGGAGGCGAAAGTTTGACTGCAGGCGTCAACAATTATATCTAATAAACGAGATTTTGAAAAAAGATACTAAATATGTTACATAAATATTTACACAAACACAGAAAATTTTGGAGCATTATTGTCATCCTGAATTTGGATTAAAGTGATTTGCAGCAGACTGATACTCACTTGATTAAAATCATCCAGATTTGGTATCAAAACTATAATTTACAAGTGAATATTGACATTTGATACATGCATCAAATGTTAAACTTATATATTCATATTTGACCCAATTCGTTCGAGTCTTATTTCCGTTTTCAAAAGATACAATTTTCACAATGGGTTTTCACCATTATGATCGTGAATCATAAATCATAATATCTCATCACATCGTTATCATCAAAGCGTAACATCATCTTCGAAGAATATCATCGTGAATCACATATCATCATCATCATTATCGACACATGACATCATCTTAAGATAATATCACCATCAATCATAGATCATCAACTTAAAACACTAATTATTGTCATCCTGAAATTGGATTAAAGTGATTTGCAGCAGACTGATACTCACTTGATTAAAATGATCTAGATTTGGTATCAAAATTATAATTGACAAGTGAACATTGACATTTGATAAATGCATCAAATGTCAAATTCACACATTCATATTTCATCCAATTCGATCGAGTCTTATTTCCACTTCCAAAACATATAATTTTTACAGTGGTTTTTCACCGTTATGATCATAAGCCATAAATCATCATGTCTCATCATATCATCACCATTAAAGCATAACATCATCTTCTGTGTATATCATCTTCAATCATAGAACATCATCATTTTTGACACAGGACATCATCTTCTGATAATATCAACGTCAATCGTAGATCATCAACTTATAACACTATTCACACATCTTCAGATGTAGAATTATCATCAATAATAAGTCAGCAGCATCATCAATATATAACACCATCTACATAACATCATATTCCGCCAATGTCATTATCAATCGTAGATCATTATCATCATATCCTTCCATTATCAACACATAACAGCATCTTCAGATAATATTATCAGTCATAGATCATCAATTAGTAATACCATCCATACAAGTTCAGATAGTATTATCATCAAAAATAGGTTAATGCTATCATACTCATTCATATTTCACCCAGTTCGATCGAGTCTTATTTCCCTTCTCAAAACATACAATTTTCACAGTGGTTTTTCATCGTTATGATCATGAATCATAAATCATCAAGTCTCATCATATCATTATCTTTAAAGCGTATCATCATCTCCAAAGAATATCATCGTCAATCATAGATTGTCATCATTATCAACATATGACATCATCTTTAGATAATGTCACCATCAATCATTGATCATCAAGTTATAACACCATCTACATAACATCATTTTCCGCTAATGTTATTATTAATCATAGATCACTATCATCATATCCTTTCATCATCAACACATAACACTATATTCAGAAAATATCATTAGTCATAGATCATTAACTTATAACACCATCTACACATCTTTTGATAGTAATATCATCAATAATAGGTTAACACTATCATCATCAATCATAGACCATCATCACCATTATAATATATTCACCAATGTTTTTTATCCACTTTGTGTTGGACCTCCGGGAAGCGAAAGTTTAACCGCAGTGGTCAACGATTATATCTAGAAAACTAGATTGAAAAAAAGTAAGTAAATATGTAACATGAAGACTTACGCAAACATAGAAAACCCTGGAGTTTTATTTTCGTCTTGGAATGGATCAGAATGATTTGCAGCAGACTGATATTCACATGATTAAAAAGATCTGGATTTGGTATCAAAACTATAATTCACAAGTGAACATTGACATTTGATAAATGCATCAATTGTCAAATTTACACATTCATATTTTATCCAATTCGATCGAGTCTTATTTCTACTTTCAAAACATATAATTTTTACAGTGGTTTTTCACCGTTATGATCATGAGCCATAAATCATCATGTCTCATCATTTCATCACCATCAAAGCGTAATATCATCTTCAGAGAATATCATCGTAAATCATAAAACATCATATTCCGCCAATGTCATTATCAATCATAGATCATCATCATCATATGCTTCCATCATCAACAGATAACAGCAGCTTCAGATAATATCATCAGTCATAGATCACCAATCTGTAATACCATCCATACAAGTTCAGATAGTATTATCATCAAAAATAGGTTAACACTATCATACTCATTCATATTTCACCCAGTTCGATTGAGTCTTATTTCCATTCTCAAAACAGACAATTGTCACAGTGGTTTTTCATCGTTATGATCATGAATCATAAATCATCAAGTCTTATCATATCATTATCATTAAAGCGTAACATCACCTCCAAAAATATCATCGTCAATCATAGATCATTATCATTATCAACACATGGCATCATCTTCAAATAATATCACCAACAATCATACATCATCAACTCACAACATTATCTACACATCTCCAGGTATAAAATTATCATCAATAATAAATCAGCAGCAACATCATTAACATATAACACCATCTACATAACATTATGTTCCGCTAATGTCATTATCAATCAGATCACGATCATCATATCCTTCCATCATCAACACATAACACCATATTCAGAAAGTATCATCAATCATAGATCATTAACTTATAGCACCATCCACTCATCTTCAGATAGTATTATCATCAGTAATAGGTTAACACTATCATTATCAATCATAGATTATCATCATCATCATTATCATATAAGCATCATCAACGATTATATCTAGAAAACGAAATTTAAAGAAATGATACTGAATATGTGACATAAAAATTTACACAAACACAGTAAATTCTGGGGTCTTACTTTCATCTTGAGATTAGATCAAAGTGACTTTCAGCAGGCTGATACTTAGTTAAGTAAAATGATCCAGATTTGCTATCAAAATTATAATTGATAA
The DNA here is from genome assembly GCA_032362435.1 of Melikaiella ostensackeni. NCBI lineage: Eukaryota > Metazoa > Arthropoda > Insecta > Hymenoptera > Cynipidae > Melikaiella > Melikaiella ostensackeni. The sequence goes on from JAUMHM010000078.1 coordinate 4,328,059, forward strand.
GTAAACATTGACATTTGATAGATGCATCAAACGTCAAATTTATACATTAATATTTTGCACAATTCTATCGAGTCTCATTTCCATTAAAAAAGAAACAATTTTAACAGTTGTTTTTCATCGTAATGATCGTCAATCATAAATCGTAACGTCCCATCACATCGTTATCATCAAAACGTAACATCATCTTCAGAGAATGTCATCGGCAATCATGGATCATCATCATTATCAGCACACAATCGATTCTCAAAAGTACGCCAAGTTCGACGTAGAGTTGAGTTGCAACATTTTTGAGACACGAAAACAAATGAAGGCACAATGAAATTGTTCCTTGTTGAAAATGAGATGCAACAAATTTCACACCAATGGTTTTCTGTGCATGACATCATCTTTAGATAATATCAACATAAATCATAGATCATTAACTTATAACACTATCTAAACATCTTCAAATAGAATTATCATCATGAATAAGTCAGCAGTATCATCATCAACACATAACACCATCTTTACATAATATCTTCATCACTTAAATCTGGTCATCATATCATTATTACCTTATAACACCTTCTACAGAACATCATCTTCCGCCAGTGTCATTATCAATCATAGATTACCACTATCATATTCTTCCATTATCAACACATAACGCTATCTTCAGATAGTATCAACAATCATGAATCATCAACTCAAAACACCATCCACACATCTTCAGATAGGATTATCATTAACACTATCATCATCAATCATAGACTATCATCATCATTATTATCATATAATTATCATATAATCATCACATATATAAAAAACGAGATTTAAAGAAAGATACTAAATATGTGACAAACATTTACTCAAAGACAGAAAATCTTGGGGTTTTACTTTCATTTTGAAGTTGGATCAAAGTGATATGCAGCAAGGCGTTTTTCCGAAATTTTCAACCCCCCTCAAGCCATGTAAGATACCGTAAGATTTTCTCCGACTTCCCCCCCCCCTTTCCAAAAAAACTCACTAACATTTTATGAACTTAGGAAGCCAACATACATATAAATTCTGTTAATGAAATAAACTTAGAACCTTAATTAAATTAGTTTTAGAATAGAAAATTTCAAGTCTTCTAACATAATGTTTTTATAGTATTAAAAATGAACGTCAATGTTTATTTAAACTTTTATTCTTTAGCTCATAAATTATGAAAATTCCTATTCATTTAATGCAGGCTTCACAGTCCTTCTCCTATTTTCCTCTTTTCCAATTTTTCTCGTTTTTCATTTAAATGCAAAAATATGCAAAAACGATGTTCAAGCAACAAACTATAATGATTTGAAATTATGAAGTCAAAATTTGTATGTATTTGAATATTCTTATTCATTTTGTTGCTTATAAATCGTTTTTCACATATATTTATATCACGTCTGGATTTTGAACGTACCGGAAAACAGAAGGGGTCTAGATGGGCGGAGGAAGGATATTCCCTTTAGGACCTGGTTAGAAGTTCTAAATACAGCCTGGTTAATACAGCGTGACAAAACTGGTAGGAACCTCTCTGTTTTTCCCGATAAGCGCCCGATCAGAAATAGGAAAATCTAGTCAGGGCCCTTCCAAATCTTGATCGCAATTTCTACGTGAGTAAATTAATAAAACCCAATAAGAAAATCAAACTATTTTTCTTTGAAAGTTAATTCTCTTTGGTTGAAATGTGTACTTTTATATTTTTAAATAAGAATTTATCTTTTTTGCTTGAAATTTTAATTATTATGTTTAAAATTCAGCAATTTCGTAAAAAGTCATCTTATTTGCCTCAAAATTCAACTATTTGGTCTACTTGAGCCACTTTGTTAAAAATTTATTTTTTGGGTTGCAGATTCATCATCTTAGTTGAAAATTCATTTCTTTGGTTAAAAATTACACTATTTTGATAAACATTCTTTTTTTATTGATTTTTTTCAGAAAAAAATTCCACTATTTAATTGAAAATTCATGTATTTTGTTGAAAATTCGTCTTTTTGGTAGAAATATAGTCTTCTTGGTTGAAAATTCAACTATGTATTTAGTTGCAAATTTATGTATTTTTTTGAAAATTCGCCTTCTTTGGCAGTAGTATAATTTTCTTGATTAAAAATTTAACTACTTTCTTGAAAATTTATATATTTTGTTGAAAATTCGTCTTTTCTAGTAGAAGATTAATCTTCTTAGTTGAAAATGCAACTGTTCAGTTGAAAAATAATCTGTTTCAATTATGGACTGAACTATTGTTTTGAAAATTTGTCTCTTTTGAATGAATTCAACTGTTTTAGATTTAAGATCAAAATATTTTTTGCTTGAAATACCGACTATCACATTTTTCGTTGAGAATTCATCTTTTTTTGGTTAAAAATTCAACTGTTCGGTAAAAGTGCAACGACTTTGTTGAGAATTAATTTTTTTTGGTTGAAGATTCATCACTTAGGTTGAAAATTCATCTTTTTGGTTGAAATCTTAATTATTTTGTTGAAAATTTTTTTTTTGGTAGAAAATTAATTTTTTTGACTGAAAATTTAAATATTCCATCCTTTGTTGAAAATTAATCTTTTTTAGTTGAGAATTCAACTATTTGGTTGAAAATTTGAGTATGTCCATATTAAAACAGGCCACTTTATCGCTTGTCAATAAGGGTCAACTTCAAACTGAATTCTGCCTGAAATTGATCCTTATTGACAAGCGACAAAGTGAGCTGTTTTAATATGGATTATGGATTAGTATTTTGTTAAAAATTCGTCTGTTTTGGTTGAAAATCTATTTTTTTGGTTAAAAATTTAACTATTTGACCAAATATTTATGTATTTTTTTGAAAATTCCTTCTTTTAGTAAAAGTATAATCTCCTTGGTTGAAAATTTATTTATTTGTTTGAAAATTTATGCATTTTGTTGAAAATTCGTCGTTTTGGTAGAAAATTAATCTTTTTAGTTAAAAATGCAACTTTTTGGTTAAAAATTAATCTGTCTCCGTTATCAATTCAACTATTTTGTTGAAAATGCGTCTTTCTTGATTAAATCCAATTATTTTAGATTTAAAATTAAAATATTTTTTGGTCGAAGTATCAACTATTGCATTTTTCGTTGAGAATTAATATTTTTTGGTTGAAAATTCAAGTATTTTAAAGAAAATCAGTCTTTTTTGTTGAAAATGAATTTTTTTAACTGAAAATTCTATCCCATTTTTGGTAGAATAATAATCTTTCTTAGTTGACAATTCAACTATTTGGTTAAAAATTAATGTATTTTGTTGATAACTCGTCTTTTATGGTAAAAAATTAATCTTCTTGGTTGAATATTAGTAGTTTTGGGTTGAAAATATAAGTGTTTTGTACAAAATTCATCTTTTTGGCTTGAAAATTCAACATTTAGGATGAAAATTTTTTTCTTTATTGACTGAAAAATTTTCCTTGCTTGAAACTTCAACTCTTTTGTTGGAGACTGTATTTTTGGTTCAATTCAACTCTTCAGTTGGAGATTGTATTTTTGGTTGAATTCAACTTATTTGGTTGAATTCAACTATTTGGTTGAAAATTCATGTACTTTGTTGAAAATTTATATATTTTGTTGAAAATTTATATATTTTTTTGAAAATTCAGTACTTCTACTTGAAATTTTAGGAATTTAAAGCATTTCAAGGTAATTTAAGTTAGAAATTTTTTCTTTCCGTCCGCTTGCAAAAAAGACAACGTAACTGTCGGTTGTTAAGATCCTGAAGTTGTGCTTGTAGATTTTTTGATTCAACAGATTGGATCATTTTGATATTAAATAGAAAATTGGATTGAGCTGCAGCACTTTTGATATCTCAGGATTTACTGTGGTATGATGGAATCAAAATGAAGGGTGGGCGAAACCCTCGTGTGTCTTGAGGACATGGAGCGACTCAAGAATAACAGCTCTCTGCACTCATCCATACCTATACATATTTACCAATTTGGCTTATTTGAGCTCCATCGACTTCAACTGTTCTCCGGGTAATAAATTTTTCTTTGACCCGGAGAGAATTTAGAGGGTGTTTCATACGTAAATGCAGAAACGGTCATAAAAGTGGAAGTGATAGGCAGGTGGTTATATCCGGCCGGTGTAAGGTATGTGTGAAATTTGCATGCATATGTATGAGAGAACGATGCCCACTGGCCATTGTCCACCCCCGCCTGGTTGGTTACTGAAATGCTGAACTTTCCAGTGGCTAATCGTATGCATTGCTCACTTGGCAAGATTGATATAAGCGATAGGATGTTCTCGAAAACAGCACATTTATTGTTAGCTGGGTGCGACATGTGCGCGCTCCTGTAGCTGCAGATATAAGGTGGTATGTAGCCCATAATTAATGCAAATGAGCGGATGAACGTGAACCTGCTCTAACATTTCAAATGTATCCATAAAAATCCGCGAGACTTCATTTCCTTCGCTGTTGGTGTAATTTATTTCCACTTTCTGAATCGGAAGTTGTTTGCATATTCAGATGTTGCGGAGTAATTTTATTTTAGTATAATTGTATACAAATTAGAGAATAAAAAATATGTGCATTTTTATTTAAAAGAAAAAAGAGTAATGCACAGTGGGCTGAGCGACACGGAGAAGTGGCCAAAATTCAAGATTTCGTTGGATTTGTATGAAACTTGGTATAACAGGGTTTTCGAGGTCGCTAATTTCAATTCTGACGTCAAAAACTTACAAATTCGAAATGGCGGATACAATATGACAGCCAAAATTTAAAAATAATTACAGATTTGCACATTATGACGGATTTGTGTAAAACTTGGAACAAGGGGGTTTTTAAGGTCGCTGATTTCGAATTTGACATCAAAAGTTACAAATTCAAAATGTCGGATATAATATGACAGCCAAAGTTTTAAAATTATTACAGATTTGCCTAAAACTTTGTACAAGGGGGTTTTTAAGTTTGCTACTTTCGATTTTGATGTTAAAAGTTACAAGTTGAAAATGGCGGATCCAATATGATGGCCAAAACTTAAATTTTTTTACAGAATTTCCTAAAATTTGGTACAAGGGGGTTTTAAGGTCGCTAATTTCGATTTTTATTTCATAAGTTACAAATTCAAAATGGCTGATACAAAATGGTCTCAAAAATTTTAAATTTCTTACAGACTTGCCTAAAACTTGGTACGAGGGGATTTATGAGGTCGTTAATTTCAATTTTGACGTCAAAAGTTACAAATCAAAAATTGCGGATTCAATATAGTGGCCAAAATTCCAAAATTTTTACAGATTTGCCTGAAACTTACAAGGGGGTTTTTGAGGTCGCTTATTTCGACTTTGACGTCAAAAGTTACAAACTCAAAATGTCGGATGCAATATTGTGGCCAAAATTTTCAAATTTTCATAGATCTCCCTAAAACTTGATAAAAGGGGACTTTCGACATTGCTGATTTAACATTTGACATTAAGAGTTATTATTTTAAAAATTGTAGTATCCAGGATCTACTACACCAATATTTTTCTTGTTGTTGTATCTGGGATATTTTATAATTATTTTCTGATAAAAAACGAATCTTCGCTGAAGCTGTCTTTGAAAAATTCAATTTTTAATTCCAAAAAATCGAAATTTCCACTTTTTCTCGAAAACGAAGCGAAATATGGAAAAACTTATGCATAGTTTGACATATTGGGCCGCCTGGTATAATTTTTACCCCACCTTAATGGGCTGAGAGACACCGAAAAGTGGCAAAAAACCAACTTCAAAGTTTTTGGTAAAGGACTTATTTTTCATAATGTATTAGGTCGTTTGAAAAGTCCCGGGCCTCAATAATAAAACAACATTTTTTAGAGAAAATTCGCATTCACTCTTTAACATAGTTCCCTTCCAGCTCGACACACTTATTCCAACGAGTTTCTAAAAGCTCGGTGCCTTTTTTATAGTAGTCGGCGCTTAACTCCTCAAAATAGGGTGGATGGGGAATCAGTTCGAAGCCCATTTCGTGTATTTTTGCCATTGCGATTGCGGAGGTGTGAGCCGGTGCGCTGTCGTGATAAAACAGCACTTTTTTTTGCGCCAATCGTGGCCGTTTTTTTTTAGCTCGTCTTTGAAACGGTCCAATAATGATGCATAGTACGTTTTTGTTATAGTTTTACCCTTTTCCAATTAATCACTGAAGACAATTACCTGGGAGTCCCAAAATGCTGTGGCCATCACCTTCCCAGCTGACAAAATAGCCTCTGCCTTCTTTGGCGCACTTTCACCAGACAGTACTCATTGCTTTGACTGCTGCTTTGTCTCCGGCGTATAGTGGTGGATCCAGGTTTTTGTCAACGGTTACAAAATGGTGCAAGAAATCATGAAAACATGTCCAAATTCGATTGAGAAACATCAACTCTTTCGAACTTTCGCTGGTCAGTGTGCATGTGCGGTACCCATCGCGCACATAGCATTCGCATGTTCAAATGATTATATAAAATGTTTTTTACACGCTCAGTTGAGGTGTTTACCGTCTTAGAAATCTCACGCAAATTCAATTTACGGTCATCGGTCACTAAGCGGAGAACTTTTTTGATCACTTCTGGCGTAGTCGCGCCTGAAAGCCTCTCTGAACGTGGTTCGTCATTTGTGCTCGTACGACCAAACTTAAACTCTTGCATCCACCTTTCGACTATTGTATTCGCTGGAGCAGATGTGCCATAATACTTATCAAGCTTTTCTTTAGCCTGAGCCGTTTTGACTCTCAAATAATAATGTTTAATGAAAATACGAAATTCGCTTTTTTTCCATTGTTCAAGAAACCACTGACATAATGACGCGACAATCACAATAAACACAAAGTACTTGACAGATTGTAATGAAACTTTGGATTTAGTGTTTTTAAGGTTAGCACTTCACAAGAATGATAAGGATGTTACACTAGTGGCGCCATCCGGTCGTCAGGACCGGGACTTTTCGAACGACCTAGTCGATGAGTTCAAGCAATTTTTTTCCGAATTTCATTTAACAATTCCCCTTTATTTTAGAACGCTATGAACTAAACAGTACAGGCATTTTTTGAATCAAAAGTTCCTCGAGGTTCCACTTCGTATCTAAAATTTGATGGTTCCAAAAGTTCATTATGATGTTGAGAGTCAGATTATTTGCCACCTTTTTCCACCTTTGACATATGACAAAGATACACTCAACTCTGGATTGAAGTCACCTGGGTTTAAGGCTTCCTAGAATTTCTGCGGGCTCGCATTCGATGATGAGGGTGCCGAGGAGCAGGGAAAAAGACGCAGTTCGAAGAGCAATACCAGCTTGTGGATAAAATAAAATCAGGTGCTCAAGACGGAATATTTTACAGAAATATGATATCTGTGAGAGAACGTACGAACGTCTGATAGCTCGCGAATCTCAGTTAAGGAATAAGGTCAAAAGTTATAAATATTTGAAGAAGAAATCGTCGAAAAAAAGTGGTAATACGGTTTTGGATGCCGCTGTATTAGGGTGGCTTGAGCAAGTGAGACATAGGTGATCCAATATCCGGGCCGATGATTCAAGGGAAAGCTCTCATTTCAAACGAGAAGCTGAACGGTCCTTAAACGTTCAAAGTAAGCAGACAAACAAATATTTTAACGTGTAACAACAAAATTTGTTCTCCATTTCAGCTAAATATTTGGCTTACTCTTGTCTCAGAAAAAAATGAATGCATAATATTCATCAATTAGAACAGTTTTTTTAGGTTATATTTGGGCTTTCAAACATTTTTCAAAAATAATGTTTATTAAGCCTCATGTGCTAGTTGAAACGTCAAAAAATATATTTTTTGTGCGAGCGGGCAGAATTCTAGGGACGCAGTAAGCCGAGGCGCAGTATATCGAGAGTTGAGTGTATTTTAGTATCATTCCTGTTATGAAAAGCTACGCATTATCCAGTACTCTACCTATACAAAATCACTGGAAATTTACTAAATATTCTCAGACTAAGTCAAACTTCTGGGATTTTTCTCTAAAAGCACCCGGCTGATACTTTTTAAAGATTTAGTAATAGGCTTCATAATTTTTCTGAAGTTTCATAAACTTGGTTTTGTAAATATGATCGAAATTTTCCTAACTAGCAAGGAACTGCAGAGGCTGTCTTGAAAGAGCGTCTGGCTAGCGAACCAGGTAGAAAGGGTTCTTGTAGTAAGCAGTGGCCAGGTGTAAGAGCTTCAAAAAAAATTTTGTTCAATTCACAAATTTGTGATTCAAAAGTTAAAAAATCAGAATCCACAGATTTTTACAGTTACAGATATCTGAAATTTACTTTGAAAAATTCAAAATATATCATATTTTCTACGTATTTCGTGAACTTTATGTGATACGTAAACACAGATAGCATTTTTAGATTCACCATCAGAGGAATACTACTGTATATAAATATAAATATGTAGGTTCCCACGTATAAATATATGCATGTAAATAATTAAATAATAATTTTTAAAGTGTTAAAAACGGATTAGTTTTATGAAGATTTTATGATTGCGGAAACATAACTGTCTGTCATACATCGGTATCTTTAAGGTTCGAGTGCCATAAATTAGGTCATAAAAAAGGACCCACATCTCTGTGATTTTTTCTAGAGAATAAATCATTCAAATAATACCGAAATCGACCCGAACTGGCTTGACATTTTCGTCTAAGATATTCCTGAGATTTTGTTTCGGTAGGGTATGTACTGGTATCCAGTGTGTACCACTCTCCCCTACCTGAATAACTAAAAAGAAGATTAATTTACAAAATATTAAATTCATATGCACTATTTTGTATAATATTATTGATTGCAGTACAAAATACGATTATAAAATTAATTTTTCTGGAATTTATCAAAATGAAGTAGGTAAAACAAGAAGATGAAATTATTATGAAATAGAAAGTCTCGTAAACGGTCAAACATTGAGAGTGGTGAATGAACCGTAGTGACATAAAAAGGCCGTATGTGCCACGCATGGTAGAATGCAGCCACTCCCTCTAGCAGCTGGCCCATTCGTGAATTTTATTTGAATAATTATGTTCCCGTGGCGCGTGCCAAGAGATACGGATACCTTGCTTTTTTCTTGGATCTAAACTCGGTTTCGTCGGTCCTTTAATTCTGTCTTACTATTGGTTCGCTCTTGCAGCAGCCACGTGGCCGGAAGTTGCCCTTCCAGGCGTTTCCGCTATGGAATGAATACCGTCTCGGGTACTGTGGCTCTCGTCTGATCGAATCTTCAAGAGTTGGAGCCTTGCTTTATAGTTCATCCAAAGGACATTGATCAAAAACCCCAAAGGTGTGGTCAGCTCAAGTCTTTCTTTATCTAAACATCCATGGCGAAAATTTCGGATAGGAATTCATTCCGAACTAATCGGAACTATTCCGCGCTCAGAAAAAACAAAAGTTGAAATGTGTTGCAGTTAAATTTTTGAACGGTTAAAAATTAAACAAATTATGACGAAAGTTTCATCTCGGCTAGGAGAATAATTCTGACGTCATCTAACTACGTCAGGCTGGAGTGAGCAAATTGGGATAGAACGTAGAATCGGTAACAAAAAACACAAATAAAACATTGTTCTTGTTTATAAGTCTCCTCTGAAATAGATTGGACTATTGTAAATACACTAGAACTTATTTCACATTAGTGATGGGACATCGATATCGAAACATCGGAAACACCGATGTTTTGGTCCCGATACATCGATGTTCAACATCGATTGACGACCTTTCGATATATCGATGACTGGACATTGCTTGAACTTTTACCGATTTTTTTATTAAAACTCCTTTCTTTTAAATTTCCACGAGGCGCTAAATCCTCCAAGGGATACCAAATGTAATCTATTATTAAAATAAGTTCTTATATGCTTGTAAATATAATATTTATTTAAATTACTAAATATTTGTCCAATCACTATTTCACATCACTTAGCAAAAATCAACTGACAACGGTCATTCGCCATTTTGCTCCAGTTTAATGAATTTAAATGACAGTAGATAGCGCTGACGACGCACCCTGGAGAAAGTTTCGTATAGGAATTCATTCCGAACTAATCGGAACTATTCCGCACACAGAAAAAAAATTTAAATGTGTTTTAGATAAATTTTTGAACGGTTAAAAGTTAAACGAATTTTGACGAAAGTTTCACCTCGGCGAGGAGAATAATTCTGACATCATCTTACTACATCACGCTGGAGCTGGAGTGAGCAAATTGAGGTAGAATGTAAAATCAGTAGCAAAAAATACAAATAAAACATTGTTCCTGTTTATAAGTCTCCTCTGAAATAGATTGAACTATTATAAATGCACTAGAACTTATTTTACATCACTTAGCAAAAAGCAACTGACAGCAGTGAATCGCCATTTTGTTCCAACTTAATGAACTCAAATGACGGTAGATAGCGCTGGCGTCGCATCCTGGCGAAAGTTTCGTATAGGAATTCATTCCGAACTAATAGGAATTATTCCGTACACAGAAAAAATAAAAGTTGAAATGTGTTGCAGATACATTTTTGAACGGTTGAAAATTGAACGAATTTCAGTGAAAGTTTCACCTCGGCTAGGAGAATAATTCTGACATCATCTCACTACATCACGCTGGAGTGAGCAAATTGGGGTAGAACGTAGAATCGGTAATAAAAAATACAAATTAAACATTGATATTGTTCATTAGTCTTCCCTGAAATATACTGGACTATTGTAAATACACTAGAACTTATTTTACATCCTTAGTAAAAAGCAACTGACAGCGATGAATCGCCATTTTGCTCCAGTTTAATGAACTCAAATGACGGTAGATAGCGCTGGCGTCGCACGCTAGCGTAATTTTAGAATAGGAATTCAATCCGAAGCATTACAAATTATTCTAAAATCTGTATCCGAACCAGTCCGAATCAATCCGAATTTGGTTCGGATTGATTCGGATTGAGTCGGATTAATTTTTAACTGATTTGGCTCGAACGAAACTGAGAACTTTTTTTGGATTGTTTCGGATTGGTTCGGATACAGATTTCGGATTAATTCAGATTGGTTCGAAATAATTCGGAATGAATTCCTATCCGAAACTTTCGTCAGGGCAGCTCTCGCTACTTTTCGAATGAAAATTGAGGCGAAAGCAGACGAAAGATTACCCAGGCAAGTTTAATTTTGTTGCAGCGAATCTAAACTTTGTAGATATATGTTAAATTTATAAAAATTTGGAAAACTTTTGGATATTTTAAATTTCTATGAATTTCGGTAATTTTCGGTAATTTATAAAATTACCATAAATTTCGAAAGTGTTAAAAATTTCCGGTAATTTATAATCTCTAAAAATTTATAGAATTCCTCTATTATATAATCATACATTTGTCATAAAAAATGTAATATCCATCAAGTTGAAGGGGAC
>JAUMHM010000078.1:4345817-4358368 GCA_032362435.1 Melikaiella ostensackeni
TCACAGGCATCGCAGAGAGTATATATAATAACAACATAACCTGAAGCTTTAGTTTCAGGTTAGCCCTGAAGAAGTGACCTGCAATGTTCACGAAACGTCGGTAAGATTCGTAGTTTTGCACATGATTGAAACCCGATTACTATCTTTAATACATCCTTATGCTTTCCATTCTCCCTTCACACTTCCTCATTCATCTTCCTTAACTCCTCTAGCTTTTTCTACTTTCTTCATCCATTCTTGTTCCAGTCCCTCCTCCCCTAAAATTTTCTTAACATGCTCTTGCTATTCTCCCGTCTCCTCCTTTCCTCTCGTACACTATCCCATGTCTCTTCTACCCATTCACATACTCTGCATTTTGTCTTTTTTCCTTCTCCCAATACATTAATTCCTTCACTTCATTTCCCGATCTTCATTTAGGCGTTGACGATGAATGACGTCATGTTTTATTGAGCAATTTTTATACCCCCTCTCCCTCTGTCACGTAAAGTCACGCAAGGCGAATCTCCTGCCTTAGTGTTGTCGTTCGAGACAAGGAATGTCAAGGCGGAGGTCGAGAATAGCAAGGTAGGATAACAAACAAAATAAAATAAAAATAAAACAAATAAACAAAATAAAAATAACAAAACAATACAAGGCGGCTGGAATTCAAGGCCTTGAAATTTGAGGCCTTGTCTTTGACTCGTCTTGGAGGCTTTAGTTTCCGTCAGCAGATGTGCGTCTTTCCTTTGCCGAACCGACCGACCGCCTGAAAAGGGGGAAAAATTAAAGCTCTCGCAGGGTGATTGTGGATAGTGTTGCCATCGAGCGAGAAATGTCAAGCATCAAGACAAGACGAGACATACCTGCCGCCTTGAATTTCTCGTCTTGTATTTGGCTCGAAAATGTCGAGGCATCAAAAATAAAGGCCTCGAAAATCAAGACCTTGTCTTTGGCTTGTCTCGAAGACTTGAGTTTCCACTAGCAGATGTGTCAACGCCTACCACTCAATGAGAATCCCGTACTCGAAGAACCCACCCAGCTTCCCTGATCCTTTTCAGCAGATATCTTTTGTTTGTAAGCCGGCCAGAAGAACGAAATAAAATTTTAAAAAAATTTAAATTAACGATTTGAAAATATAAGATTCGGAATCTACAAGTTTTCACGATTTCCAGCGCATGTAATTTGTCTATAAAAGTTTAAAATTTCAGGGGTTTTACTTTCATTTTGAAGTTGGATTAAAGAGATTTGCAGCACACTGATACTCATTTGATTCAAATGATCCAGATTTGGTATAAAAATTATAATTGACACGTGAACATTGACATTTGATGCATTTCTAAATAAATAAATATTTGTATAGCAATCAATCTATTTTTCCTTGAAAGTTAATTCTTTTTCATTGAAAAGTCTACTATACATTTTTGGTTGAGAATTCATCTTTTTTGCCCAAAAATTTTATTACTTGTGTGAAAATTTAATGGTTTTCCTGAAAATTCAACAATATCGTCAAAAAGTCATCCTTTTTAAATGAAAATTCAACTGTATGTTCGAAAATTCGACAATTTAGTTGAAATTTTTTTTCTTTCATAATTGGAGAGTTCTTTGTTTTGGTGTAAAATTCAACTATTTCGTTGAAAATTCCTCTTTTTTGGTTGAATTCAACTGTTTTTGATTTGAAATTAAAAATGTTTTTATTTGAAATATCAACTATTATATTTTTCGTAGAGAATTCATCTTCTTAGCTTGAAAATTTCATAATTTGGATGACAGTCTAATTATTTTCCTGAAAATTCAACAATATCGTTCAAAATTCATCCTTTTTGAATAAAAATTCAACTGTATGTTTGAAAATTCGACAATTTGGTTGAAATTTTTTTTCTTTCTTAATTGTAGACTTTTCTTAAAAGTGAAATTCAACTATTTTGTTGAAAATTCGACTTTTTAAGTTAGAAAATTAATCTCTTTTGGTATAAATTTCATCCTTTTTGTTAAAAATACAACTGTTTGATACAATATTAACCTGCTTCGGTTAAGCATTCAACTATTTCGTTGAAAATTCATCTTTTTTGGTTGAATTCAACTGTTTTTGATTCAAAATTAAAATCATTTTCATTTGAAATATCAACTATTATATTTTTCGTTGAGAATTCATCTTTTTTGCTTGAAAATTTAACTGCTCGGTTAAAAGTTGAACTACTTTGTTAAAATGTATTTTTTTGGTTGCAGATTCGTCATTTTAGCTGAAAGTTCATTTCTTTAATTGAAAATTGAAATATTTTGTTGGAAATTCGTCATTCTTGGCAGAAATATAATCTTCTTGATTCAAGATTCAAGTATTTGGTGTAAAGTTGATGTCTTTTGTTGAAAATTCGTCTGTTTTGGTAGAAAATTAGTATTTTAATTAAGAATGCAACCGTTTACTTGAAAATTAGTCTGTTTCAGTAATGTATTCAACTATTTGTTTAAAATTTATTATTTTTTTTTGCTTAAAAATTCATTTTTTAAAACTGAAAATTCAGCGATTCCATTTTTGGTTAAAAATTAATTTTTCAAGTTAAAAATTCAACTATTCTGTTGAAAATTCGTCTTTTTGATAAAAAAATTAATATTCTTGGTCAAAAATTGAAATGTTTGGTTGAACATTATTTGGTTTTAGTAAAGCATACGCCTATTTTGTTGAAAATTCGCCTTCTTTGTAGAAATTTAATATTCTTGGTCAAAAATTCAACTGTTCAGTTGAAAATTCATGCATTTTGTTGAAAATTCGTTTGGTTGAAAGTTAATCTATTTTGGTGGAGGATTCAACTATTTTGTTGAAAATTCGTCCTTTTTGGTTGAATTCAATTGTATTTGATTTCAAATGAAAATCTATTTTGGTTGAAAATTCAACTATTTGGTTGAAAGTGGAAGAATATTGTAATATCTTTCTGAAACATAGTGAAATGTTTTTTAATATCTTCTGGGAAGTGACCATAAATTTTAATTCTTCAACTTTTTTGTACCAAATTCAGTCTCCAGAAAAATCCTTCAACTTTCTACAATCGGCAAATAATAAATATTCCAGAACTTTATCATATAATTTGCAAAAAAAATATTTACTATTCGTAAAACATATTGTAAACAAATTGATAGATAACGCAAAATTTGTATCGTTTTCGTCTTATTTTTAGAACAAAATTGTATGCTTTAAAGAACCTGCTACAAAGTCAACTTGAAAAGCAATTTATGTTCCAATTTGATAAATAACCCTTTTTGCATACTTCTTCAATTTAAAGAGAAATGTAAATAATTATTTATGTTACTTTACTTTAATTTGATTTTCTAAATATTATTTAATTATTTGGTTAAAATATTTAAATTTAATTTAATTCAATTCAATTTTCTATCTCAACCCCTCGGCTCTTATTAACTCCTCTCCAAAGTGACCTTTTATTCTATAATAGTATAGTGTAATTTCTTATTACAAATTATTTTCTTCATATTTTCATAAAGTATTTAACTATTATTCATGCATTAAGATTTTTGTATGGACTTCAAGTATAAGTACTGAGTTTTCAACAGAATAGATGAATTTTTCTCCAATTAGATGAATTTTCAACCGGAAAAATGAAATTTCAACCAAGAAGATTAATTTTCCACCAAAAAGGAGGAGTTTCCAACAAAATACATGAATTTTCAATCAAGTAGTGGATTTTTTCACTAAACAAGGTACATTTTTAACAAAAAAAGACGAATTTTCAACAAAAGAGTTCAATTTTCAACCACGGATATGAACTTTCAATTAAAGTGATGAATTTGCGACAAAAAAAAAATGAATTTTTAACAAAGTTGTTTAACTTTCAACCAAGTAATGGAATTTTTAAGCGAAAAAAATGACTTCTCAGCAAAAAATGTAATAGTTTATATTTCAACTAAAAACGATTTAATTTTAAATTGTTTTAAAATATTGGGAAATACAAAGACCGAGCGCGAAGCGCGGGATTCAACAGATGCGCGCCCTAGATTTTTAAAATTTTAGATTTTTTTAAATTAGTCTTTTGTGGTTGAATCTAACTGTTTTTTATTTCAATTAGAATCTTCTCTGGTTGAAATATCAACTATTACATGTTTCGTTGAGAATTCATCTTTTTGGTTGAAAAATCAACCACATAGTTTAAAGTTGAACTACTTTGTAAAAAATTAATTTTTGTTGATTGGACATTCATGATCTTAGTTGAAAATTCAACAATTTGGTTGTGAATTAACTTTTCTGTTGAAAATTCATACTTCTGGGTTGAAAATTCAACTTTTTTGTAGATGATTCGTCTTTTTGGCTTCGAAATTCAACAATTTGGTATAAAATTAAACTATTTGGTTGAAAGTTAACTTTTTTGTTGAAAACTAATATTTTTGGTAGAAAATTAAATTATTTTGGTGGCAAATTTAAGTATTTGGTTTAAAATTAAACTATTTATGCAAAAATTTAACTATTTCTTAGAAAATTAAGTTTTTCGTTGAAAGATCATATTTTCGGGTTGGAAATTCAACTGTTTTGTGGAAAATTCGTTTTTCTTTTTGGTAGATCATTAAACTTCCTCGTAGAAAATCATCTTTTTGGTTGAAAATTTAACTATTTGATTAAAAATCATCTTTTTTTGTTTGAAAATTAAACTATTTTTTTAAGATTTCACTGTTTGGTAGAAAATTAACTTTTTTGTTGAATAATCATATTTTCGGTTTGAAAATTCAACTGTTTGGTAGAAAAGTCGTCTTTTTGGCAGAAAATCCAGGCCTCGGTCTTTGGCCAGAGAAAGCACATGACGCACCCTGATCGGCTGCCTTCTGCAAGGCGCACTACAATTACGCCTTTTCAATTTTTCAACAAAATCGAAACAATTTTACTAAAAAATAGCTTCGAGAGAAAAGGGGGAATAATATTTAGAATAAGTATGCAAAAAATTAGAACAAAATATTCAACCATTTGGCCGTAAAATCTGACCCCGCAAAATCGGATTCAAATAAATGCCCTTAAGGTTAATATCATATACAAAAAGTGATCGCCAAGTTGGATAAAGATGACATGCATGCAAAACAACAATTTCTTCCATGGCATATTTAACCTTGTATGCCAAGAAGCTTCATGTAAGAAACAAGTTTAATTTTTATTTTCTCATTTAATATTCGCAGGCGAGAATGAGAGGGGAAGCCCACTACTGAAGAGTGGCCCACTATTGGTGTCATTATCCTATCTCGTGACAGTGACTAATTATTCGAATCAATTTTTTTTAAATACACTCATCTCTCGTTACTGTGCCAGCCACGGGTCTAGTCGGCACAGTAACGGGCGCTATTAAAATCTAGTTTCAACCGGATTTAAAGCGGTGAGTGAGTAACCACTCAGGACCGCATATATAGTCCTCGAACCCAGCACACGTACAAAAAAAGAGAGTAACGATGTGAACATCTTCTGATACGGCACTGACTGTCCTTGGGAAGAGCTTCAGTATAGGTTATCAAAGGACGTTTGGGGGGGAGGGGAAAGCAGTCAAGCGTGAACACTCGTGAAGCCGACACAATAACGGGCGGCACAGTAATGCGAGATGAGTGTACTAAACAATAAAGAATGCTCAAAATGGACAAAATGTTGAAGGATTACTAAAAAAGAACTTTGAAGGACTTTTTGAGTAGTCGAAGAAGTGTAAAGATTCAAGCGTGGATATAAGAGGTCATGTTGTTTTGTCGCCTCAGTTGGGGTGAAAACGGAAGCAAGGAACGGCGAATCGCGACATTTAATGCGTAATATCCTATTTAATCTTGTATGAAAAGCGCCGAGTGATGGTTCACGGTAGAATAAAGACGTTGAGGGTTTCCCAGGGGGTGGCTAGGAGACGGTTAGGGCATTGAGCCGTCCAAGCCACTCGCTTCCAGCTCCAAGTTGCCTCCGAGACTAGAAGACCCTCGGGGTCGGGGGTGGCAGATGGCAGTCGGCAGACCAGTTTTTCCCAACACTTTAACCCTTAGCTTCACTGTAAAAAGATACTTATTTCCTAAAAGAAAAAGGGAGATGGAAGCATCTAGGCTGAAAAAGAACTGACGTGAGAAATTTACTTCATGATCGCGACACCACGTGTGTCGCATTTTTTCTATCTGATGAAATTTTATTGATGGGTTTAGTCTCTTGCTTTTTAATCTTCTTAGGATTTTTGGATACTGTTTAAACAGGATATTTTTAAGCACATGCATTGTCTAATAGACATCATAAACGCAGGCCAACAAAAAATAAAAATTTTTTGCACTCGAAGACTGGACTGGGTGACCCCGAAGGACTTTGATGTCCTAGGACCGAATCCGTTGTCCAAATTCTTTCTATACATCAGGATTACGAGATATCCTAACCTAAAAGTGGAAAAATGGCCATTTTTAGTCATATTTGAAACAATATCAAGTAAGCGCCGATTTTTTTTTAAAACTGCTTACGTCATCGTTTAGTACTTTCTCTTATCTTTCATTTACATTTTTGATCACCCCGAAATAATTCTTCTTCTTCGAGATATGGCACATTAACCATTTCAGTTTCACACTGAAAAACTAGCAAAGAAGACGAAAAACTGAATATAATTGTGTTATTCGATTGATACAGGGTTTGGTGTCTAAAGATTTTTGAGTTTGCTGAACCCGGATTTGAGCTCAGATTTGCAAAATTCAAGATGGCAGATCCAATATGGCGGAACAAAACTTAAAGAAATTCTAGAATTTGAACAAGACTTAGTTTCTTCAACTTTTTAAGATTGCTGAATCCGAATTTGGAGCTCAGATTTTCAAAGTTCGAGATGGCGGATCCAATATGGTGAACCAAAACTTAAAGAATTTCTTGAATTTAAACAAGACTTAGTTTCTTCAACTTTTTAAGATTGCTGAATCCGAATTTGAGCTCGGATTTGCAAAATTCAAGATGGCGGTTCCAATATGGTGAACTAAAACTTTAAGAAATTCTTCAACTTGCACAAGACTTAGTTTCTTGAAGGTTTTGAGACTGCTGAATCCGAATTTGAGCTCAGATTTGCAAAATTCATGATGTCGGATCCAATATAGCGGACCAAAACTTTAAGAATTTCTTGAATTTGAGCATGACTTAGTTTCCTTAACTTTTCAAGATTGCTGAATCCAAACTTGATCTCAGATTTGCAAAAGTCAAGATGGAAGATCCAATATGGAGAACCAAAACTTAAAGAAATTCTAGAATTTGTACAAGACTGTCTTAAGGTTTTTGAGATATCTGAATCCGAATCTGAGCTCAGATTTGCAAAATTCAAAATGGCGGATCCAATATGGTGGACCACAACTTTAAGAATTTATTGAATTGAAAAAAGACTTAATTTCTTTAACTTTTTAATATTGCTGAATCCGAATTTGAGCTCAGATTTGCAAAATTCAAAACGGCAGATCTAATATGGCGGGCTAAAACCTTAAGAAATTTTTGAAGTTGTACAAGACTTAGTTTCTTAAGGTTTTTGAGATTTCTGAATCCGAATTTGAGCTTATGTTTGCAAAATTCAAGATGGCAGATCCAATATGGCGGACCAAAACTTAAAGAAATTCTAGAATTTGTGCAAGACTTAATTTTTTAAGGTTTTTGAGATTTCTAAATCCGAATTCAAGCACTTAGTTCTTTAGGGTTTTTGAGATATATGAATTCGAGTTTGAGCTTAGATTTGAAAAATTCAAGATGACAGATCCAATATGGCGGACCAAATTTTTAAGAATTTCTTAAATTTGAACAAGACTTAGTGTCTTAAGGTTTTTTAGATTTCTGAATCCGTATCTGAACGTAGAATTGCAACATTCATAATAGCAGATCCAACGTGGCGGACCAAAACTTTAAGAATTTCTTGAATTTGTAGAAGACTTAGTTTCTTCAACTTTTTAAGCTTGCAGAATCCGAATTTGAGCTCAGATTTGCAAAATTCAAGATGGCAGATCCAATATGGTGGACCAAAACTTTAGGACATGCTTCAATTTGTATAAGACTTAGTTTCTTCAACATTTTAAGATTGCTGAATTTGAATTTGAGCTCAGATTTGCGAAATTGATGATGGTGGTTTCAATATAGTAGACCAAAACTTTAAGAATTTCTTGAATTGGTAAAAGACTTAGTTTCTTCAACTTTTTAAGATTGTTGAATCCGAATTTGATCTCAGATTTGCGAAATTCATGATGGCGAATCCTATATGGTGGACCAAAATTTTAAGAATTTCTTGAATTTGTACAAGACTTAGTTTCATCAACTTTTTAAGCTTGCAGAATCGGAGCTCAGATTTGCAAAGTTCGTGATGACAGATCCAATATGATGGACCAAAACTTCAAGCATTTCTTGCATTTGTGCCAGACTTAGTTTCTTCAACATTTTAAGATTGCTGAATCCGGAGTTGAGCTCAGATTTGCAAAATTCATGATGGCAGATCCAATATGGTGGAACAAAACATTAGGAAATGCTTCAATTTGTACAAGACTTACTTTCTTCAACTTTTTAAGCTTGCAGAATGCGAATTCAAGCTCAGATTTGCAAAATTATGATGGCGGATCCAATATAGTAGACCAAAACTCTAAGAATTTCTTGAATTTGTACAAGAATTGGTTTCATCAACTTTTTAAGCTTGCAGAATCCGGAGCTCAGATTTGCAAAGTTCATGATGACAGATCAAATATGGTAGACTAAAATTTTAAGAATTTCTTAAATTTGCACAAGAATTAGTTTCTTCAACTTCTTAAGCTTGCAGAATGCGAGTTTGAGCTCAGATTTGCAAAACTATGATGGTGGATCCAATATGGTAGACCAAAACTCTAAGAATTTCTTGAATGTGTGCGAGACTTAGTTAATTTAACTTTTTAAGATCGCTGAATACGAATTTCAGCTCAGATTTTTAAAATTCGAGATGGCGGATTCAATATGATGGACCAAAACTTTAAGAAATTCCTCAATTTGTACAAGACTTAGTTTCTTAAAGTTTTTGAGATTGCTGAATCCGAATTTGAGCTCAGATTTGCAAAATTCGAGATGGCGTATTTAATACGGTGAACTAAAACTTCAAGTATTCCTTGAATTTGTTCAAGACTTAGCGTCTTAAGGTTTTTAAGATTTCTGAACCCAATTTGAGCTCAGATTTGCAAAATTCATGATAACGGATACAATATGGTGGACCAAAACTTCAAGCATTTCTTGCATTTGTGCAAGACTTAGTTTCTTCAACTTTTTTAGATTGCTGAATCCGAATTTGAGCTCAGATTTGCAAAATTCATGATGGCGTGTCCAATATGGTGGACTAAAACTTTAAGAATTTCTTGAACTTGTACAAGACTTAGTTTCTTCAACTTTTTAAGATTGCTGAATCAGAATTTGAACTCAGATTTGCAAAATTTATGATCGTGCGTCCAGTATTGCGGAACAAAATTTTAAGTTATACTGAATAAACAAGTCAGAAAATTTGTAATCAAAGAAAATATAGCTCTGAAAAGAACTGATTAAATGCCTCAACAAAAAACTTTCAATGAAATATATTAGACACATATTTCAGTATTTTTAAGCAATACAACTATTCATCAAGTACAAAACGGATCCAATATGGTTGAACAAAATTTTAAGATATACTTCTTTTTTTGTGGAAACGATATCGTTTTTTATCAAAAGATCTTTTCAATAATTTGCGCCTGTTTTTACTAGAGTGGTTTTTTTTAAGACCAGCAGTAATCAGCCATCATTTTCGTACTCTATCTACCTTGGTAGTGCTTTTCCTTTTGCTTCATGTCTTGGTGAAAGCGTTCACCCATCTCTTGACTGAATTCTCCAAGATTGTCTGGAAAGTAATACAAATGAGAAAATAAAAAGTGTACTTTATAACTCATCAAGCATTCCAATTCCTTGAAATTGTTTAGCATAGTAGGTACAATTTTTTTATAATTAGGGTCGCGATTGTTACCTAAGAAGTATTCAGTTACTCCTTTGAAACTTACCCATGCTCCCTTTTCCTTAGTCGCCATTGTTTTATTAAAATTTTTATCCTTCATTAAAGCTCTTATGCCGGGACCGACGAATATTTCTTCTTTTACTTTGGCTTCAGATAACTTGGAAAATTTTGAATTTAGGTATTTGAAACATTGGCCATTCATATCCAACGCCTTGACACATTGTTTCATTAAGCCAAGTTTTATATGAAGTTATCGTGAAAATAAAAAATAAAAAAAATATTTTTTTTTGGATCAACAAGGTTAGCATTTACAATATTTTTGGCCTAATTGCTGATTCAGTTCTAGGTGGCCATTTTTTTTGTCCAGTGCTCACTGCATGAATTGCATATACATCGAGGTACCCATGACTTATCTTAGTTTTTTATGGATATTTTAAAACAACCCAAATATTTTTTTCAATATAGTCAGTTATAAATCTGCGAGTGTTTGCAGGTTCGTAATAATCGCAGACATAACAAAATTTTTCATTTTTGTCTTTGCATGGCAGTCTTAAAGACATAATTTAACCAACTATACTTCCTACTAAAGAAATCGTAGCTCTGAAAAGAACTGATTAAACACCTGAAACAAACTTTCAATTAAATATTACACAAATATCTCAGAATTTTCAAGCACCACAACTTTTTATCAAGTAAAGACGTCAGTCAATCAAGCATACAGAAACAGTAAGAGTGAAGTAATCTGCGTGAGATTTTCTTTTATTTTCCATTAGCTCTATATCGTGTTTTGTTTTGTATCATAGCATTCAGCTAAAGTGCGAAACGAAATAATATTTCTCTCATATTCCATCACTCTCACGGTTTCCATATGCTTAATTGACAACTCCGATTTTGAGTTCGAAAACGATTCTGATGGTCTAGTAACTGATGATGAATATGATAATATAATTTGAAATAACGATGACCGATTTAATTCTAAAATGTATCCATTTTGAGAAAAGCTCCAACACCCATTCATGATTTAGAGATTACGATGACAACATTTTGTCCAACTTTGAGTGCTCTATCAACTATGATATAATCAACGTGATATTTGAAGAAACGAATCGTTACCAGGATGAAAATCCATTGAATCATCTTCCTGGTTCACATATGGCTCCTTGGCACAACGTTGCGCGAAATGAAATAAGAGTTTTCTCGGGACTTGTTCTGCTGATGGGACTCGTGCGTAAAAATACGATAAAAGATTATTAATCAACGAATTATATGGTAAGCACACCTTTCTTCAGCAAAATCAGGTATCAAGATCGCTCTGAAAACATTTTACGTTTTTTACATTTTTCTGACTACTCAGATACTAAAAATCTGGACAATCCCTTGTATAAGTTGCAAAGAATCACTCAGCTATTGCGACCCCGTTTTGCTAGTTCACTAAAACCAGGTGAAGAACTCTGTATTAACGAATCATTAATTCTTCACAAGGGTCGACTTTTTTTCAAACAGGACATACCATCAAAAAGACACAGATTTGGCATAAAGTTCTTTTTGATAGTTGATTGCCAAACCAAGTATACCATGCTCCGTTTTCTGATCTACATGGGTCGTCATACAGATTTGGTAGCGTTGTTTTGAAGTTAATGAGCAAATTTTTCAACAAAGGGCCTACTCTTTACGACGATAAGTGGTAAAGAAGTCCACAACTTTTCAATGAACTTCACCGTCGATATACAAATGCTGTAGGTACTGAACGTAAAAACAGAAGAGGTATGCCACGTTTCTCACATCGCTTGGTGGCTGGTCAACTCCAATCATACTACACTGGCAAATTATTGGCACTCAAATGAAAAGATCGAAGAGAAGTCTCTATGTTGTCGCCTGTACATCGTGCGACGACCACTGATACGAATAAGCGAGATCAACATGGACATCGAATTCAGAAACCAACTTGTGTATGCATGTGCTTGATTATAATCAACATATGGGTGCTGTTGACCAAACAGACATGCAGAATAGTTTTACTGAGTGCAACAGAAAATCTGTGAAATTGTACAAGAAACTGTTCTTCCATCTTTTTCACATAACTATTTACAACTCTTACGCCATTTATAAATTGAACACAGACAATGACTACTCTCTGTATGATAACAAATTACTACTGGCAAGCAAAATCTTCGATAAACATGGTGAACAACCTGAGTATAGGCCAAGAGAACGACCACACGATGCTACACCACATTATCCGGAGTTAATTTCTGATGGTGAAAGTAGACGATCTCGTTGTGCATATTGTATGTCTCAAGATCCAGAAAAGCGACCTGGAATTTGATAGGACAATTATAAGGTCACTTTGTGTTCAGTTGATTGTTTCAAAAATTATCATGTTCAGAACGAATAAACGAGCTCTTCTTTGAAACGTATATTGTAAACCTAGATGTCGATCTTTATTCGTGAAACCCTGTTATACCTGGAATAGCTCGATTTTAGTTAAGAAACATGCAAAAAAATTTGGTTCTAATGATGGCTTGTTCAGGTAGCTCTAACTATTTTTCTGTTTGAGATATCAACTTTCTGATTGCGAATTTGTAATATACAAGGACGAAAACATAATGACACTTAGAATTTGAAATTCCA
>JAUMHM010000078.1:4358468-4370456 GCA_032362435.1 Melikaiella ostensackeni
GGATTCGTGATCGATTGAAGCTGTTGGGGTTCATCGCTCTGCTTGGTAACCGCAAAAGTGTGTTGTTGGCGGATTTGACGTGCTTATCAATAGATCGTGAAGGTAATAGACTCGCACCCTAAATCGAGCATATAACTGATATCTGATAAGAAACCAATAGGCTGAAGTTATTTCCAAGATCTGACATAAACATGAGAAATTCCATGCTTCGTATAGGTATAGCGATTCTACCTGTATCAAATGGGGCTGCGTCCAGAATTCTTATTCTAGAAAAACCTGGTGGGGGTCATATTAGGCTCTAGTGAATGATTTCTTGCTTCGCATAGGTAAGGAAAATATACACAGATGAATGTTGAATTAAAATAAACTGCACTTAGATTAGAAACAAATATTTAAATTTCTGATGCATTAAGAAAACAATCAACAAATTCGTTACATTTACTTGTTAAATTCATGCAATATTTAAGAGTTCAGTAACATCACGCTAAAATTGATTGTTTGTAGAAGAATGTCAAATTTATTTCTTAAAAATAATTTTTCGCGAGGTAACAAAAGTTTTCAAAAGTTATGTATTTAATCAATACAAATTAATTGAAGCTTTCTATTTTTAATATTTTTTTCATCAAATTCTAATATCGAAAAAACCGTTCCCTTCTGTTTGTAATTTCGTATGTTCTAACAAGGCCTTAGTTAATGGTAAAAATTAATTTCTTCACTCTACAGTATCTTTCATTGAAGTAAAATATTTCTGAAAATTAACGTTCTGATGTTTTTTGCATGTTCAAATTTAAAACAAGTTTAGTAAAAGGAATTAGTTCAATGTATTAGTTTATTAAATAATTTTTTTGTTTGATAAAAAAAAATTGAGAGAGTATAGGAATAAAAAAAAATTTAGTGGGCCTGTAATATAATAACTTATTATTATTTTTGTTATGTTGGCACACTTATGTTTATTATTTAAAGACAATAATAGGCTCGTTAAATATTTTTTCATTCGTGTACGCCAATTTTTTTTTTATAAAACAAAAAAATTTTTTAATAAACTAATAAATTGAACTAATTCCTTTGATTGAAAAACACTTCTATTTATAAATTTTCTACTATTGATACTTGGTTTTATTTTTTGATCTCACAACTTTGATTACCTTTAACATAAATGAATAAAACATTAAAAGCCATGTACACGGCGAAATTTTCACACACGTAGTGTTTTTTATGGGATTTCGTTAATTTTTTTCTCAGTAATAACAAATCCACCTAATGTAATAAATTTTTCTGACAAGATTGGAATAAAATTTTAATCTACAGTCGACTTTTTCGTAAGCAATTTTTTTAATTTTAGGGTCAACGGATTGAATGTAATAATCTAATGGAAATGGCGATGGACTTAGCACCGTTAAGCTTTCCCTGGTGTTATAAATGAAAATAATACGTAAATCGGTATGAAAATCATATGAAATACATATTTTTATTTATTTCATTCATAAGTAAAACTATTTAACATAAAAAAGGAAAATTTATAGTGCTAGTTCATTATTTGTTAATTTTGATAATAATAATCCAATTGTTAAATACTTGTTAAAATCCTATAATGGCCTTCGAATTGAAAAAAATGAATATTTTAGTATACTTCATTCATTTAGTTTGACTTTGAAATATTAAAATATTTGAATACAACGAAATACTGAATTTTAGGGTGAAAAATTGCAAAACCCTAATTTTTTCACTGCAATGGGTGTCAAAAACAAAAAAATATGATTTTTGAAGAAAACTCAATTTCATCAAAAAGTGGACTCAGTACTGTTTAGCTTTCCATGTTTCAATTATTGTGAACAATTTTCTCCAAAAATCTGGTAAACAAACAGTATAACTTAGTCGATGATAGATTTGTATATTTTTGTTACTCAAAATTAAATGAAAATTCATGAATTCAAATTGATGGTTGAGCGAAGCAAGCGAGTATGAGAAATTTGAAAATTTCAATTTTAATATGCTCATTAATTTCCAAGAGATTTACAACGGTTTCGGGTAAAAGTTTTAGGTTCAATATAAATAGACACCATCGTGAATTAATAATACTTTCTGGACCACGATGGTATATTATATGAAACGGTAGGTATATTATTTAGTCAACGATGGTTTTGTATGAAAAAATAAATCGATTAATTAGTTTTTCTGAAAAAGCGGCATATGTCCACATTATTCACTATATTTATGAAAAATTTCATCGAAATTGATCGACTGGTTTTGGCTGACGGTGCGTATGCATGTTATGAATGGTAAATTTTTTTAAAAAATCAAATCTAACTTCATGATATATTCATGGATCACTTTCTCCTGAAATATTGGGATATGTTCACCTTATTTACGATATCTATGCAAAGTTTCATCGAAATCGTTCGATTGGTTTTGGCTGACGGTGCATCTGCATGCAAAAATACTAAATTTCTTGATAAACACAAATCTAACTCCATGATATGTTTATGGATCACTTTTTCCTGAAATATTGGCATATGTTCACCTTATTCACGATATCTATGCAAAGTTTCATTGAAATCGATTGACTGATTTTGACTGACGGTGCATCTGCATCTTAAAAATAGTAAATTTGTTGATAAATTGAAATGTGACTTCATGGTATGTTCATTTATCATTTTGTCCTGAAAAGGCGTCACATGTCCACGTTATTTACTATGTTCATGCAATGTTTCATCGAAATCGATTAATTGGTTTTGGCTAACGGCGCATCTGCATGTTAAAAATACTAAATTTCTTGATAAATACAAATCTAACTCCATGATATATTTATGGATCACTTACTCCCGAAAACTGACATATGTTCACCTTATTTACTACATCGATGTAAAGTTTCATCGAAATCGATCGATTGGTGTTGGCCGCAGGTGCGTTTGCATGTTAGAAATCGTTAAAAAATGAAAGGAAATGACTAAAAAAAGAAAAATTTTCAAGATAAAGCGTAAGATCGTAAGATGAGACGTGATTGTCAAAGTTTCATAATTATTGGAATAAAATTATAGCCTGTAGACGACTTTTTGTTAAATTTATCTCATAAATTGACTGAGACATTCTACTTTTATTGTTCAAAATCATTTGTGTTACAGATAATAATTCCTGGTATCTTTTTTTCGCATTCCCTTCCTTTCTTTTTATTTTCAAGTTTTTTTAGTACTTGGCGGCGATTCGCTGCCGCGAAACTTGATATGATTTTTTAATTATTATGTTTAGGAATTTTTTCGCGAAAAAATACTAGGTTCAGTAATAAATTCAAGATTACGCTATCCCCACATAGTCAAATGTTTGACAATTTAACTACACTCGTATTTTGAATTGCCGCCTAAATGCTGCGCGCCACAGGCGACGCATATTGACTGACGCCATGATAGAAGTCTTCTGCCAGCCTGCCACATGGTCACTTGTCCATAAAAGATACAAATTTTTAACATTTGTCTTATTATCTATTAAGGTTTTGAGTGTAAATGCATATCGCGAATATAAAAGTATATCATGAGTTTGTAGAAGTGAAGGCATCAAATTTTTGAACGCTGAAAAATAGTTGTGAAATTGGGTAGTGAATTATTCTAAATCCTAACCTCTAATCGTCAATGTTCTGTAGAAAATATAGGTAAAAGTAAATTTCTAACTTTCAGTATAAAGAGTTCTTCGTGCTCAAAGTGTATAAAGAGTTCTTCGTGATTAAAGTGTACAAATGTGGTTATTTTAAATAATGTTCTAATTTTAAAGATTAGGACGTGATGTGGAAATTCTCTCTATAATTTACAGGACATTTATCTTACTGCATACTATTTTGCATTGTTTGCGGACCTACTTATACTAGATTTACTAATACTAGGTCGAATTCAGACTCAATTTACATATTATTAGGCAATTTCTAATAATATGTCAATCTAATCTAGTTTAAGTGCGAAAATACCCCCATAGGAGCCCTGCAGGGACTCTTCTGTTTAGTTGAAGCGTTTCGTTACCGATGGCGCCCCGAATAATTTTCCCCAATAAAGCCCGATTAGAAATAAGCAATAAATTATAAAATGTTCTTATAAAAAACGTTAGGTACTCTTTAACACATCATAAAAGGATTGCCTGATTTCAAACTAGTTTTGATCAATTTATAAAATAATCAATTTCTAAGTTTAAATATGTGAACATCAATTTTTTATTATTTTCACAACGTAAGCACTATTTCTTTTCTTTTCTCTTTACATTAAATGACTGATTTATCTGTACCTTAAAATATAACAGCAATATTGACTAATTCATCAGCTAAAGCGATTAATTTGTGAGTACAAATGACTGAGTTTTTAGCCAAATAGAGTGGCCCAAATGAAAGAAAGGTTTTCTTGATTCGAAAGGACACACCCAAAAAACTTTAATTTGTCGAGAAAACAACTTTGAATTTTTGTCAAATTTTTTGAACAATATAGGCTCACAGGTCTGTTAAACTGCATCTGAACGTAATAATGCATATTTTCTCATAACATGGATAAAACCAATTTAGTTTTGCCTAAAAATCTTAAAAAGTCGTCGAAAAAGGTAAAAAAATGGAAAAGTATAGTAGTAAAGTTGAAAAGCAACCTCCATCATTTAAAAAACATCCCTTTCACGAACAAAAAATGAATTTTTGAGCTCTCTACAGTTGCTAATGAAAATATTTTGTTTTTTTTTCAAGTAAAGAAATCACAAACATTACTTAGACAATTTTAGACGTAAAACAGTTGACATAAGACACCCTTATGGGTAAAAATACCCCTTTAAAATTTTTAATGATAGATTTCTCATTTAATGTATAAATGTACGTGATTTTTAAATATTTTCTGATACATATTAAAGCAAATTTCATGTGGCACTTTCAAAAATAAATTATAAGTACATCAGTAAAATTTAAAAGAGGTAGTTCGTAACTACACCTTTTTTTTTGCAGGCAACTGCATTACATACAACTTTCTGAATAAAGAATTAAATTGTCCTCCCCGAAATGCTTGTAGTATTTGCATTAAAAGTTGTAAGGAGGCTCGAAAATTAATTTTTTGTTTATAAAAAGGGGTGTTTTTTTATATTTCTGAGGGTGGTTTTGCAATTTTTCTATACTTTTTCATTTTTGTACCCTTTCTGACAACTTTTTACGATGTTTAGTATTAAATATTGAAATTTTATAAATGATGTGGGAAAATACAAATTTTAACGTTTGGGGGTGCTTTAACAGCCCTGGGAGCCTACATCCCCTTATAAAAAAATTTGACAAGACATTAAAATTGTTTTTTCACCAAATGGAAACTTTTTTGGGGGTGTTTTCGTATATCGAAGAATCTTTTTTTCATTTGGGCATTTTAATATTTTTATCTAAACTAATTTGCCTCAAAATATATTCAAGAGACCATTTTTCTCTAATAGTAAGATTGAAAAGGTTTGAAAAACCATTTAAAAATAAGTTTCAGCGTGATTTTATGCTGTTGACTTAGAAACTGTGACATTGAAACAAAGAAAAAACAATAAAAACAACCAGTTTTCAACCTGTGCTCACCTCAGCATCCTAATCTATCAAACCGATTGATATCAAATCTTAATAAAAAGGCAGTAGCAACAAATTCTCGATACATATTGCAAGAATTTTCGATAATTTGAATTGTTTTAAAAATATTATGTATTAAGTGTAAAAAATTAAATTTCAGAGATGACATACTCGTACATCGTAAAATTTTAAAAACTATTCGAGATATCGAAAATTCTTCAATATGTGTCGAGAATATGTTGCTACAAAATTCTCGTTAAAATTTCGTGTAAATTGGTTGGATAAATTAGACTGCAAAGGTGAACACAGGTGAAAAATTCAATTTTTTTACAATCATTTAACAGTAATGCGTCTTTTATCCAAACATTTGCCTAATATTTGACCTAGAAATGTATGACAACATGTTCTTGATATGTATTTTAGAAGAATACGATATCATAATTAATTTAAAACTTTATTTAATCATATTTTCTTTAAAAAAATTCTTTTTTTTACCTGTGCTCACCTCTACATCCTAATCTATCCAACCGACTGACCCCCTATTTTAAAAGAAGTCAATAGCAACAGATTCTCGATACATATTTCAGGAGTTTCCGATATCCTGAATAGTTTTCAGATTTTACGGATTTGGTGTAAAAAATGAAAATTCAGAGATGACGTAAATGATAAAATTTTTAAAACTATTCAAGATATCTAAAATTCTTGCAACATGTATTGAGGTAAAAAAATAATTTAATATTTAATTGAATTTTATTAAATGAGTAGCGGTTAATTTCAATGAACCCAGTCGCCCTTTCCGTTTTAAATCGTAATTGAAGAATCCAATCCAAATTAAAATTGAATAATGGTACTATGAAATTGAATTAAAGAATAAATCAATTAATTTTATTCAATCAATATTGAACGGCAATTATGCAAACAATTAATTTGATTTTTTAATTTTAGTAATTCAGTGATTTAATTTGAATTAAATGAATTGAGCATATCTATCTTATTAAAAAAAAAAAAATACGAAAAAACTAAAAATTTCTGCGATGCGAAAAATCTTCCAAGTACAACTACATAAATTCATGAAATTAAAGTTGGCCAAGGAATTTAGAAAAAAATTCATAATAAAGTATATTGAGAAACTTTTTTTTATTACCTTACAGAAGTTTTTAAACTAAATTTTAAAAACCATTTTAGACATTATAAAACTTGGCAGCATTATATTATAGTATTATACCATCAATCTTGCACACTCAGCCATTTTGGAAATCATTTTGCTCATATATTCAATCCTGCCAAATTGTATAATGTCTAAAATGCATTTTTAAAATTTATTTGAAAAATTTCTATATGGTAATTTATAAAAGAAAGTTTCTTAATATATTGCTTCCTCATAAAGGAAGCTTTGTAGCGATGAAAATTTTCGAAATTCATTTTTTCACATACTTTGACCTAATTCGACCTCAGTAGTCCGGAAATGGGGGTTTTTAAAAATGTCCGTGTGTGTGTGAGCCGGATCGGATAAGAATACATTTTTTTCGATTTTATATTTTTCTCAAAAATCGTTTTAGATGTGAATTTTTTTGCAATTTTTATTATATTCATGAAAAAACGTATACGTAGATTTTAATGAAATACATTCTTTTTTAACAAAAAAGTTCGAGGGTTCATTCATTAAATATCGTAAGAATGGCAAAAAATGAATTGAAAAAATTCGACATTTTAAGAATTTTTCACACAGTATTGGCAGTAATACCAGGCTCTGTAAACCGAATTTTTTTAAAGACGGGATACTATGTAGTTGATAATATAGAAGCACTCTATGACCAAATGAAGTTATGATATGTATAGATTTGTAATTTTTTAAAACATTTACAAGAGAAAAACTTTCCTAATTTTAGGAATATACCAATATTGTAGTCACTTAATTTATTCATTAGGATGAGAAAAATCGATTAATGTATTCAACAGACCTGTATGACAAAATAAAATTATGATATATACAGATTTATCAATATGTTTAATGTTTAAAGGATAAAAAATTCTCGATTTTTGAAATACGCCAATATTTTAATTATAAAATTCATTCATGTCAATGAAATGAATCTATTGAACTATATAAAAACCTTCTATGACCTATGAAAAATAAACAATAAACAATAAATAATAATGATCAATAAGAAATAAGAAACAATAAATAATACACGGCGCAGGCGAAATCGCCCTTTCATGCATGTGTTATAAAAATCCTTTTAATATAAAAGCCAACATTCACATTTGTTTGAGGGTGTTTTAGAATTATAGGGGAATGTGGGGCAAAACGGGACGATTTTGCTTTAGGATTTTTTCCGCATACTAAAATACTTTTTTTCCGTATTCAACACTATAGGTGCCTCAAACAACTAATAATGTACTAAAAAACAATTTTCGCATTGCAAAAATGCCATGTTCTACTTTTTTTAATTGATTGACGCAAGCAAAATAAAAAATAAGATGTATTATGAACAAAATTAATTGAAAAAGACTGAACAAATAAGTAGTACAGTTACAAGAACTTGTTGTAACAAGACTTATTGTCAATTTTTTATAAAAAATGACCAAAATCAGGCCTTACAAAATTCGCAGACATGAATTTCGTCTGCGTCCTCACTGTCGAAACCTGCGCTAAATCCCGCGCAGTGTCCCGTTTTGCCCCTACCCATTCTGCCCCCAAAGTACTTTTTCCAATATGACTTCCGAAAATCGCGATAATACTTGCAATCAAAAACGCCTCGACGCAAAAGAAGGGCTATTAAGTACTCAACGGGATGGTGCTTCGCGATTTTAGTTAAACAAACATTTTTATTACTCACGTGTAGTTGAAAATCAGTCAAAATTATAACTGGGCACGAAAACGATCCGTGCATCTCATAACTTGGAAAATAACAACAAAATTATAACAAATTGACATGGGAAATTTCGGGGACGACTCAAAACGAAGTTCCTACAATTTCCAGTAGATGGAGTCACACCACAGAGGAGATATAATCATCGTTCCGTTTTGCCCCTGTCGTCATTTTGCCTCATGCTCCCCTACATAAATGAGCACATACCAGGTGCAAGTGAGAAATTGATAGGTCGTCAAGAGAGCAGCAGCCTGCGTCTGGAGTGTTGTGTTCCCCTGAAAGATGTCTCAGGCTCTTCACTCTCCAGCATCTGAGAACAACTCGATCCGTCTCAAGTCCAGAGACACTGGGCACGCGCCACTCAAGAAACCCCCTCGTTCTTCTTGCACTGATTCTTCTAGACGGGGGATAAGTATATCGGGCGAAGCAAATGGCACGCGAGACTTCCGGGACTCGGTATCAAATTTGGCCCATTCTCCTTTCAAGAACTCAGGATCGCGACCCGCGATCTTGGATGAATAAAAGCGGAAGCGGCGGAAGGGCGCGCTCCTACACTTGGGGTCCTCTGGACCCCTTTTGTAATTCACATTGTCTATCAGAGGGGGCGTGGGGCTCACTGAAAAAGTTCAATGTCGTGTGCTTACATACGCAAGCCGTCTGGCCATACGTACAGGGTCACCGTAACAAACCCTATAAAAAGATCAGTTGACTAATGGCGAGTAATGCGTAAGAGCAGTTGGACGCGTTTCCGATCAGCTGCTACCACTTTGCTTCATATATATGAGATTTCTCTTAATCTTACATGAGAATTTGTCTGATCACCCTCTAAAACGGTTAGAAAATATCTTATCGTACACAAAAATCCTGGGATTTTGCTTTCATCTTGAAGTTATGATCAGGAATCATAGATCATTATCTCTCATCACATCGTTATCATCAACGCTTAACATCATCTTCACAGAATATTATCGTCAATCATGGATCATCATCATTATCAACATACGACATCATCTCCCACCAATATCATTATCAATCATAGATCACCATCATTATATCCTTTCATCATCAACATTTAACAACAAATATTAGGTTTTAACTATCATCATCAATTATAGACCATCATTATCATTATAATAATCATCGTCTTGGATCAGCTTTTTCGTTTGTTGCATAAGTTCCACTAATGTTTCAAGGTGGGACTGAACCAACTTTAATTGCAAGTTCCTTGCATATGGGATTTTCCGACTGATAATCCCATGGACCTTTCTAAAAAAGTTTCACCTTATAGCACCTTAAGTTTCCACATAAATTTCTTCTTTCTCTCCGTTTTCAAAAAAAAAAACAACGGGACTGTCGATTGCTAGGATCGTGAAGTTGGATTCGTAGATTGCTCAATTTACTAGATAGGATCATTTTGATATCGATTAGAGGATTGAATTGAGCTGCAGCAGTTTTGGTGTCTCATTTACTCTGGCAGACAATACTAATAACGCTAGATTCTATGATCTTCCTAAGATCCACTAACAAAATTATCCACACAAACCAGTTGTCCCCTCTATCAACACACCAACATATGTTTTAGCTAGAACCTTGAATAGGATCATTTCTGACTCTTTACCTACTTATAAGTTTCGAGTTAAAAATTTACTTCCTTTCAAAGACTGCATAACTGAATTTAAAATTCCTGATGACCATATCATGGCTTCCTTTGACGTCTCTTCGCTGCTCACTAACGTACCTCCTGCTCTTGTTCTTGAAGGAATAGATGATAGATGGCTTCACATAAGTAACAATACTAAAATTCCTTTAGATGATTTTAAGAAAGGTACTTCTTAACGAACTCCACCTTTTTTAAATTTGACCGCCAATACTATAGACAGACGTTTGGCACCCCCTTGGAGTCGCCCATCTCTGCAATACTTACTGAGACTGTTATGCAAGATCTTGAGATGAATGTTTTAGCAAAATTAGGTTTCAAACTTCCGGTGTATGTTCGCTATGTAGACGATACCTTTCTCAGTCTTCCTAAAGGTAAAATTGATTTCACAATATCACAGTTTAATTTTTACCATAGTAGATTAAAATTTACTTTAGAAATCGAAAATAACAAACATATTAGCTTTTTGATCCACATCTTCGTAGGAACGATAATAATTACATTATGACTAATTGGTTTAGGAAATCAACTTACTCCAGGAGACTTCTTAATTTTTCATCCAATCACCCTGCTATTCAACACAAAATAGGGATTGTTAAATTCATGCCGCTGTCCATCTATCAGATAACTCTTTCCATTTAGATAACCTACAGATTGTTAAAGAATACTTATTTTACAACAATTATCCTGACTATGTAGAAAAACACATCAAGAAAAGACTTTCTCAATTAGGTTGAAAGGAAAACCAGCACACCAACAAACAGAAGATCATCTCCATTCCATTTCTTGGCACGATTTTACAAAATTTCAAAAGATTACTAAACAAATTTAAAATAAAAACTGTTCTCAGATCAAAATGCCTATGAGTCTAATGTAAGAAGTCCAAATTTAAGGCAGGAAGCAATTTAAACTAAGTTGGTCCTAAAATTTTCTGACCCATCCAGGGTTTCTCTTGGCTTGGGAGACAATGGAACAGTTTATTGTTTTGCTGACTTTTATCCTCGCATTATTTTTCCGAATCTATTATATAGTTATTACCATTATTTGGCAGAACCTACAGGTTTCGGATTACAGGACATTGTGGGGCGTACGTCGAAATCAAAGTGAGCGCACAGACGGCAGACGGCTGTTGAGAATGGGTATGGCTATGTAAGCTTGCACATACGAACAACGGACCACATAAACTCAATGTATTTGTGTACACATTGCCTTAACATACAGTCCCACTGTTTGACGAAACTCTAACGATCTCGAGCTTGAATCGAATGTAAACCCCAAGTCTGATGGACACCTCTTCATGGCCCGATATACCGGGTGTCGAAACCCTCAATCCTATCCAAATAGATCATTTGATAGAAACAATTTTTTACTTTTGAGAAGTGTCAAAGGATCTTCAAGCTAAGAGAGGCGGTCTGGACGTGTTCGAAAGGCTTTTCTAGACTTCTAGTGGGGTTCTAACGAGTTTTCCTTATTTCTAATCGAGCTTTAGTAGGGAAAATTAGTTGGGTCCCGTCAGTAACGTGACGCTTCTGTCGATGTTGGCCCTACTAGACTTTCTAGTAGTATTCTAGTGGGTGTCGCCCTTCCACAACCCAACTAAAAAGAAGGGCCCTTTAAAATTCGAACAATATTTGAAACAACCACATTTTTTACAGTTGCACACTTGAAGCACGTAAAACTCTTCAAACTGATGATGAAAGGAGGTGTTTCGGGTTTCAATCGTGTGACAAACTACGAATCTCTCCGACGTTTCGTGAAAATTGCAGTTCACTTCTTCAGGGCTAACCTGAAACTGAAGCTTCAGATTATGTTGCTGTTATATATACTGTCTACGATGCCAAATCGGATTGGTATTATATCCATTGTCCCTATTGATGTTATTAGGGTGTTTTAAGATTTCGATTGCTTCTCTA
>JAUMHM010000078.1:4383196-4400233 GCA_032362435.1 Melikaiella ostensackeni
CGCCCCCCCCCCCCCCCCCCCAGCTGAAAATTTCGGAAAAACACCCTACCTAATTTGAGCATGACCACTAAGTTGCTATAAGGTGCTATAAGGTGAACATTGATATTTGATACGTGTATCGAGTGTCAATGTTCATTGTCAATTATAGTTTTAAAACCAAATCTGGATCACAGAAAAAACTAAGAGTAATATTTACCCGGATTTCAGAGTAAAGATTACCTGTCGGTTGCTAAGATCGTGAAGTATCATAGAAGTGGATTTTGTCCTTGAGGAAAAATTACTATAGGCTGGACACCCAAAATTTAGAGCAGGTGCCGCCACTCCTTTTGGCTCCTTAGTGCGCACGTTTTCTAGCATTTTGTATTATTCACGGCGAATAGCCATTCGCTGAAATTTCGGACATGCGCAGTGGAGGTTATTTTCCCACGCATGCGCCAAGTTTAGCCAATAGCTGATCATCCTGATCGCCATGAAGAATAAGAAATTATAGAAAACATGCGACCTAAGGAGCCAATAGGAGTGGCAAAATCTGTCCTGAGTTTTGGGTGTCCAGTCTAATTTCTGCAATTTAAATTTAGAAAGAGAATGAACGTGTTGATATCTTCGGGATCAGAGAAAACTGAGCGGAAATTCGCCCAAGAAGGTAAATAAACGCTGGAGAAGTAAAGGACTTAATTCAGACATCCCTGTATAACACGAGACGTCTGGCAATTTATTCCTTGCCCACCCTCGTCACGTCTACTGCTCTCCAATTAACTTTAAATCACCCATCTACCAACCATGAGACTTAGAATTCAATTCTCGGTCAACCCGCATACAGTCCCCAATATAAGTTTCCCAGCAAAAAGGGAGTGAGAAAAACAGATTTTGTTTTAAGCTATTTAAATCTGTTTTAGTCTGGTACTTGTTTGATTCCTTCTGCGGGTTAAAACGATTAAATTCTGAAATCTGTCGCCTACATCCTAATATCCTAGGAGGCGACCAAACGCCCCCGATGATTAAGAGCCGCCAGTTTCGAATCGGCTTAGGTACCGACTGAACATCGAGGGGAAGTTTGTGGCCGAATTATGGGACAGGGGATGAAGAGAAGGAAGGCGTATTGTGCCTCCTGTCATCCTCAGCAGAACCTTCCTTACCCCAAATGCTAATTATATGTCACCCGTTCACACGCCAAATCGTCAAACGCCAGAGACTGCGATGGAACAATAAAGGGTTGCTCTAATAGGCCAGATAGGGTGGAAATGTTAAACCAACCACAATTTTCTTTATGAAAACGTTTCTATTTTTAGATATCTTTTTATCTTTAACAGATTTGTTGTTTCTGGACCCTATATCAATATCTTCCTACGATATTTGTATTGATCAATCATTTCATATCTTTCTTCTCAGGATAGTTTCCAACTAGATTTATTTTTAAAAACTATATTAAACAAATTAGCTGACGAATTTCCTTAGTACTCCTTATTTCCTTATCGCCACTTAAGGGCGAAGAGTGATGGGCGAAAGGGCTTCATGAGCAAGTATATCTACTCTCAGAAAGGGGATGGTGATTGATGTACCACTAACACGCAAAACTACCCCTACACCTCTGACTTTCTTTCCCTTTCACCCACTTACTCTGGAATGCTCGTGCATGACATGCAACGATTAACCTTAACCACACTATTTCCAAGGCACCATTTTGGAACGATAAAAGGAAACTCCTGTATGACAAAAATGCAGTATCTTCAAAATAATCAAAAAAGTTAGAACGAAAGGCAGACAAAATTATAAAAGCAATTTGAAGAGTTTAAAAAATAACTCTTTAAAGTTGATTAGACACCTTCCTACTCACGCCGATTCGACTGGAGTTTCACAGTGTGAAAGTAAATCAAAATCCGTTAGATACGTATTTTTTCTTCCGATTAAATGAACCTTAGTTTCCGAGATATGTAGGTTTGAGTGTTTACGCATTTGAGCCCCTTCCGGGCTTGACAATGGCGAGTCGAGCGATCCATGCTCGGCAGTGGCGAGTTGAGCGGTCCACATTTGCCAGTCGCGAGTGGAGCGGTCCACGCTCGACAGTGACGAGCTGAGCGCTCAAACGTAAATACTTAAACCTCGATATCTCGGAATCTAAGGCCCATTGGATCGAAAGAAAAAATACGTATCGAATGGATTTTGATGCACTTTATTCCTGTAACACCCCAGCCGAATAGGCGTCCCGTATCTCGCAATCTCTCCTTGCTAGTTTGAACGTGGAGATGAAATTGACATTTAAAAAGTATTGAAATCTTTTACTTCAAACTCAAGTTTGATGAAGTAATTTAATTTTTAATTTATCGTCCTTTTTGCTTCTATTATTTCAAGTAAAATTGAAGAGTCGGGTATATTACAGAGTTTCGCAAAGTCTTAATCACTTCCCAGGGGATAATCGATGCTGGATAAAGAACGCAAGAGACTGAAGTGCCGATGATAAAAGGAGGAGATGGGGAAAGACAAGGGGTTGAAGGTAATTAACGACTCGACAATGCGACGAGTAAATTTGCAAAACCATTTCAAGTTCCTTGAAGCTCCTTCAACTTTCTTTAAGTCTCTGGCTACATTTTCCGCCATTAATAGTTTACTGGCTTGATTGGAATCGACGGGCCATTCGTAACAACGTTAGTAAACTTTGCACATTTAGCGCCCTGACTTCAATCCAACCTCCGCGAGTTAGTAGAGCTTCATTATCCACCTGGCACGAATACTCTATTCCATTTTACGACCCCATCAAAGCGAAATCTTAAAAACAATTCGTTCTTGCATTTCTAGTTTAAAATATTATAAATTTGACATTTTTGAATCAAAATATCGATATGAATTATACATGGCAGCACAGAAAAAACAAGGAGTAAGGAACGTTGCAGGTAATTGGTGAAACGGGGTAACAGCAAGATATGGTAAACTCACCACGGCGAACATTCTGCCTCTAACGGAATCCGTCGGAGAAATCTTCGAGTACCACCCTGAGTTTACCCCAGCCTCAGTTACCCAGCTTGCTGTTACCCCATTTCACCGATCACTTGCAACGTTTCTAACCCACAGTTTCTTCTGTGAAACTAGAAACATTGTATTCTCAGAGTGGTTACGTCACACATTTATGAATTAAGAAAGTAGGGAAAGTCTGTGTCCACAAGAAGTGCATTTGAAAGTGGCAAGTCTCCGAATGTCTGAGCATTCATGTTTGTTTTCTGAGAGCAAAAGTTTTTCTCGTGGACTTTGAAGAAGCATTATCCCCCGGGCATGCAATTTGCACCGAGATCTCGGTACAGATATTGCGGATACTAGTCTTGTAACCATTACGTATGGACCTATGTGGTTCATTCTGAGGAAAGGGATGAATGGGAGTGAATGAGATGCGAAATGGTCAGCACAGTTGAAGAGCAAAGCTTCCCCGAGGTATCTTCAAAGTTTGCACGACGAAAAGTAGAAATGTTTGCTCCGCGGAATGGCGTTATATTTGAACTTGGAATGACGGTTGGAATTGGTTGGAACCCCTCTGCGACATTGACTCTATAAAATGCTGAAATACGACACAAAACCACAATTCTGTAAATCGAAAAATTACTCTGAAAAAATCAAAACAAACCTTTCAAAAAATTATGAAATTGTAATTAAAAAATTCTATAAAGGCAGGTGGCATTGGTTAGTACATATTGGATTGTGGATACTAAATCGTAATATACCTGTGATTTAACAAAGGGACAAAAACCTGGATACTTATTCTAAATATTTGAGATATTAAAGTTAGAAGCTAAGACTTTAAAACTGGTAATACCTTGGATATTATTGTTAAGTAGTCTAGATATTAAATTTTAACGTCCCAGATATTACAGTCAATTATCTTAAAGAGTAATATCTTATGAATTTTATCAATATTTATCTAGGATACTAAGATTTATTTATACATGCACTATTAATTTGAATGAGCCAATTTGACTGGCAAATCGATGTATTGTCGACCGAAATTACTGAAATAATTCATTTTGGTCGATATTACACAGATCCATCTGTTATCGAAAATGATTTTAACCTTTATTTAAAACCGAAATAAAATCTCATGCATATTATAAATATCACATTGTTGGTTCGATGAGAAATAAAAATTTCTTTAATTCGCGCGAATATGGGGATCTCATCGACAACATTAGTATTACAACCGTATCGTGTCTGGATCAATTTTGTTATCTGAAATGAAAAATGAATTGAAAATCATTTATAGGTTTCACTTCGAATTTATAAAAACACATTTAAGCGTGAAGTATACAAAAACTGTAGAATTTCAGCACTTTATTCTTCAAATTTGAATTAATTTGCATTGAAATTTTTTAACTTAGAAAAATTGGAGCCGCATTGGGAACTTTGAACATTTTAAGGAACATTTCAAGAAAATGTATTACTTTATTGTCGATTGGAGCTGCGTGGAAAAATCAGATATTAAATAGAATTGAAAAAATATTTAGTTTTTAAATTAAAATCTGAAATTCTGTAATTCTTTTCTATGCAAGACTTCTTGCCAGGAAGTGCATTATTGGTTCCTATACGAAGCGTCATTGCTCCGAAATTGTTAATACTTATGAAACATGAGGCGTACCTTCGAACCTTTTTATTGTGGAGACGTCAACTTCCCATTTTCAGTGAACTGCTTACATGTTACATGCATATTCCAAAAAAGATTCTAGTAATCTGTAAAGAAAGTGTGTCTGTGAAGACACATTTTCTGTGTATCTCTGAATGTCTGTGAAAAAAATTCTGTTCGAAAGTCAAAGTTTTTTTTATTCAGAGGTTAGGCTTTCTTTGCTTGGAATTTTGTAGTCATGCAGTATGAAAAATCCATACTTACTGAAACATAAGTCCGCAAACAAGTCCAAAAAACACAAGTCAAAAATCAGCTCAGTAATTATAATGTATGTAATTAGGACCAAATCACACGAAGACGCTGTAACGCTCGCCATGCTTGTCGAAAATCAAAGATCCAACTCCAACATAAGAAGATCATACGTGCGCGCGCACAGCCGCATATTAGCTACATTTCTATCATTATCAGTTTGGTGTTATTATCCTTTTAATATTTCGGATTTAAAAATTAACATCTCAGATTAGAAGAGCTCTTAATATTTTCAATTATTATTCGATAATATCTCGGATATAGTTCAATATCTCAGAAATGCAGTATTTCGCAAAAAAAATTAGAGATGTGCGATAATATATAGATACTATCACAGAAAAAACAGAAGTTAAAATTTTTTACAGATAAATTTTTGAACGGTTAAAGTAGGGCCGGCTTTAGTAAAATGGCGCCCTTAGGCTATTGTACTCCCCCCACTCTTCACGATTCTATTAAAAAACTGAAATTTTATTGTTTACTTAAAGAAATTGAACACAGAAATAATTGAATTTTTTGAATTCAATTACTCTGGTTCTCTTCAATTTTCGCTGAATTGCATTGCACTCATTTAATTAAACTTAAATTTACCGAAAACCTCCTGTCTCAACTTGATGGCGCCCCACAGATTTCTTAATCAAGTTCGATCTTTTTTTCGAAATACTCTTAATTAAATTCCAAAGAGAATTATAACAAGCCATTTTTCAATTTTTCTTATTGCACTTCTGTGTTAACAAATAATGTGAAAAATATGGTCATTTTTACAACTTTATTTTTTATCTTTTCGCAAACATTCTAAATAAACTCGGAATCAATAAAAATCAGTACAGTGGCATCTAAGATACAAAATTAGTTCATGAAATATTTGAATTAATTTTTATTAATAAATTTCAAAGATGACGATTCTACGATTCAAATTTTTTTCAGCAAATCTACTTTGTATTTCACAGTTAGTTGTGCACAATAAAAATTATTGTAACCAATCAACATTTTTTAAT
The DNA here is from genome assembly GCA_032362435.1 of Melikaiella ostensackeni. Taxonomy (NCBI): domain Eukaryota; kingdom Metazoa; phylum Arthropoda; class Insecta; order Hymenoptera; family Cynipidae; genus Melikaiella; species Melikaiella ostensackeni. Next base: position 4,389,101 of record JAUMHM010000078.1, read on the forward strand.
TATATAGAGAAATTATGTCAACCAAAAAAAAAACGAATTTTCAACAAAAAGGTTAACTTTTAACCAAGCAGTTGCATTTTTAACCAAAGCAGATGACATTTCTGGAAATTGTGGAATTTTTAAGCCGAAAAGACGAATTTCCGGAAAAAATTCTAATGTTTAACCAAATAGTTAAATTCTCTACCAAAATAGTTGATGAATTTTCAACAAGAGAATTGAATCCTCAACCAAAATAGATTAATTTTCAACCAAAAAAGTCCATTTTTAACCATAAAAGATTAATTTTCCACAAAATGAGGTGAATTTTCAATTAAATGCTCGTAGCTTAATCTTCAAGCAAAAGCGATTTTTAAGTCAAGAAAGAAAAAAAAATTCAAACAAATTGTTAAATTTTCAAGACATAAAGACGAATTTTCTACAAAAAAGTTCATTTTTAGCAAGACAGCTTAAATTTCTACCAACATAGTTGATATTTCAACTACAAAACAATTTAATTTTAAATCAGAAGCTAGTTGAATTTATCCAGTAAAGACGAATTTTGAACAAAATATTTGAATCCTCAACCAAAAATTGAATAGTTCAATTTTCAGCTAGAAAAATTAATTTTCAACAATTAAAAACTACTTTTCGACAAAATAGTTCAATTTTTAACAAAAGAGATGAATTTTCAACGAAAGTGATAGATCTTTAAGCGAACAAAAATTAATTCTTGAAAAATTAGTGCAACTTTTAACCAAGTAGTTGAATTTTCTACCAATTGTAAAAAATGAATTTTCTACCAAAAATGTAATAGTTGATATTTCAACCAAATAAATATTTTAATTTTGAATCGAAAACAGTTGAATTTATCCAAAAAGGACGAATTTTGAACAAAATACCTGTAGTTGTATCCTTAATCAAAACAGATTGTAAATTTAAATATTTTATTGAAAAATCGCTTTTTTGTATAGCAAATTAATATTCTTGGTTAGAATTTCATCGTTTTGGTTAAAAATACGGCTACTTGATTAAAATTTAAACTACTTTGTTGTAAATCATTTTTTTTGTTAAAAATTTATCATATAATCTGAAAATTCATCTCTTTGGTAGAAAATTTTAATATTTTGTCGAAAACTCGTTTTTTTGGGATGGAAAATTATTCTTCTTGCTTGAAAATTAATCTTTTGGGTTGCAAATTCAACTACTTATTTGAAAGTTGAACTTTTTTCTTGAAAATTCACTTTTTTTGCTAAAGACTCATCATTTTATTTGAGAATTCATCTCTTTGATTGAAAATTAAACTATTTTGTTGAAAGTTTGTTTTTTTCTTGGTTGAAGATCTTTTTTTTTTCTAACTAAAAATTTAACTATTCCATTTTCGGTTAAATATTTATTTTTATTTTTTTGAAAATTCATGTATTTTGTTGAAAATTCGTTCATTAATTAATTTTTTTTACCTAAGATGCTACTGTACTGATTTTGATTGACGCCGAGTTTATCACGATTGCTAACAGAAAGATTAAAAATAAAGTTGTAAGAGTGACAATTTTTTCAAATTTTATTTTTTAACACAGGAGTGCAATAAAGAAAACAATCGGCTATTATAATTCTCTTTAAAACTTAGTTAGAGTATTTTCAAAGAAAGAAGATCGAAATCGATTAAAAATTCTGGGCTCTAGGCTCTTTTGAAACCAATTTTGACGTTTTGGGGTAGAACGTAGAATTGGTAACAAAAAACACAAATAAAACATTGTTCTTGCTTAGAAGACTCCTCTGAAATATATTAGACTATTGTGAACGAACTAGAACTTATTTTACACCACTTAGCAAAAAGTAACTGACAGCTGGGAATCGCCATTTTACTCCAGCTTAATGAACTCAAACGACGGCAGATAGCGGCGCTGACGTCGTAACTCTCGCTATTCTTAGAATAAAAATGAGACATTATGAAGCGAAACATTATCGAGGCAAGATTAAAAACGCGAAATTATCTTTGTTTCATGTCAAGTTTAACCAGCAAGGTTAATTTTTATTGCAGGGAATCTTTCACCAGGAATCGATGTAAACTTTATCTCTTGTTTTTTCTGTGATTATGGTAATATCCATATTTTCAGTATCTATTTTATAATATCCAATTTTCTCCGTGTGATTTTTAAATTTAGATCCGGATGAAGATGAATCAGTTTCTCGTAAATAAAAATTGATTCTCAAATCTTGGATGCTTTTGTTTGGGTAAACAATAATTAAAAAATCTTAAATGAAACGATACTCGACCCCGACCGACAATCTGGAGAGCAAGAGGAGACTCTTGGGAGCCCCGCCCCTTCAACAACTTTCAATTGTCCTGAACCGAAGCCAGCCCTAATAATCGGGGGATTGTGAGAGGGAGAAATTTTCCCCTGGTGAGAAATGGAGAGAAAAGAGAGGGGAAAAAGACTTCACTCACCCTGAAACGCCCCTACGGCCATAAAACGCGGCTTCAGCGCCATAGAACAGCGCAACCAGCGCAACTGTCGACTAAATACCACCGACAAAGGATATGATTATGTAGCAGTGAGTCTCAAAATCTGGTCCCTTAAGCCTTAAGGTGTCCTCACAATGACACGCTTCTCTCATATGTTCGAGAATCTTTTCTTGTGAAAATCGGGAAAAAACTAGAGGATTAAAAGAAAAAAAAGTTCTAAACTGGTGCCTTAATATTTAGGGATTCTAAAGGTATCGACATACTGGTAGTAAAAATACATATTATAATGTTGCGTACGGATTTGTAAAGAAGATTTTTTTATGCTAGAATTGAGGAATACAGCTTTTATTTTGTTTTATTTTATTTACAAAAATTTAATTTTTATAAGCATCAAGCTTATTAAATAATAAGAAATGTGACATGTTTCGTCCTAGGCGGACTCACTGGACTCGTCAGTAAGGCAATATGAATCAGCCCTGGCTTACACTTTAGAATTTCATTGACCTAGAATCAATTATATTCTAAATTTTCAATTAATTTTCAATTTTTTGGCATAAAATTTGTGTTAAATTTCAGTATAAACATTTTTTTCAATTAGGTAACTTAGAATATATAATACGTTCTGGCCACGGATAGGGTCCAGAACATAATGGAAATAATATAAGACTTACCCTATCTCCCTCCCTCTCCTAACAATTTACGTATAGAATTGTAAAAAACTATGAGAGTATACTAATATACTTCCTATCATGAAAAAATTCGCATTATCCAGTATGCACTGGTATCCAGTGTGTACCAGTTTCCCCTATTAGAAATCATTTGTTTTTTTTTATGTTAGAAGGAAATAATGGTATAGAAAAAAGGAAAAAAAATTGGCAGTGGTGGATAGTCGTTGCGTGAAATACAACAAAAGTGGGGAGTTGAGGAGAGGGGCAACACATTGTTACAGTGCTTAACGAGCAGCCAGGGCAATCAGTATTGCTCCCCACAGCCCACATGGCAATTCCACCAATTTATTTCAATCCAGACGAGACATAGCCGATGCGAGGGGCCATTTTGCGATGTTTAGTTCAACCAGTCGTCCATCCATGTAGAAAATTCGTCAAAATTATTTCTACACCGTCAGTACATCACAAATTCTTACAAACATCAAAATATTTGTAGGTCCTGTAATCACACTCATAATTCATTTAATATAAAAATATTTCATTCGTGTTCCTATAAATATATAAATTGCAATTGAAAGTAACGTTTCGAATCAAGCTCATAAAAGTGTATTTTCAAATAAGTACTTCTGACAAACTTCCTTATTTGGCGGTGAGGCCCGACCGGTCCCACTGATTATTTTAATTACAATTTTTTCGGTGATTTGTTTTTCTCTGGGCAATCTTATTTGTTTTAAGTTGTGTATTCAAACCAATACAATTTTGCGATTCTTATAGTTCAACCAACCGTCCATCCATGTAGGAAATTCGTCAAAATTACTTCTACGCCGTCAGTACATCACAAATTGTTACAAAAACCAAATTATTTGTAGGTCCTGTAATCACATACATAATTCATTTAATATAAAAATATCCCATTCGTATTCCTATAAATATATAAATTGCAGTTAAAAGTAACGTTTCCAATCAAGCTCATAAAAGTGTATTTTCAAATAAGTACTTCTGGTAAACTTCTTTATTTGGCGGCGAAACCCAACTGGTCCTACTGATTATTTCAATTAGAATTTTTTGGGGAATTTTTTTCTCTGAAAATTTTTATTTGTTATATGTTGTGCATTCAAACCAATCCAATTTTGCGATGCTTATAGTAAGATCTATTTTTATTATTATGAACATTTCTATATAATATCAGTAACTAGCTCAAAAATATCAATTCAGTTCTTTACTTTTAAATTTGTAACCCCCTACACCTGAATTAGTCGAAAACTACTGATTTAAGGGCTCAAAATTGAATTGCCCCATTTTACTCTTCAAATACTAGAATTACATCTTTGTTAGATACTTAGGGCCTACTCCTGTTTTGGATCATGTCTGTATTCGGAATGAAAAATTGGCTAAACTCAATACTTTTTGCGTAAAACGATTATTTCGAATGCTCTGGCTAGAATTAAAAAAATTACATTAAAGGATTGAAATTAACGAATTTTCACTCCGAATACAGACTTGATCCAAAACAGGAGTAGGCCCTAAGTACATAATTCAATTTTGAGGTTAGGGCCTGGCTCCAACGCCCTTAAATAAGCAATGTCGTTTACTAATTGTTTTAGCATCAGCATTTCTACTATTCATAGTCAATTTCTACTAATTCAAATATTAGTAATTCACTGTTTCAATTAGTAGTATTCTACTACCGTCATCCGGGGTAATTACGGATCAAGACTATTACTCCGTAAAAGATTTTGTTTTCTTAATCGAATTTTACTGTATATCCTAAGAATAATGTTTATAAAATGTTCAGAAAGTCTTATTAAAAAAAAAGAAATCATAAAATTATATAGCGTAAACGTTGATTATTTACCCCGAAATGATCCATAATTACCCCAGTTGACGGTAATTCAGAGTGGATGTTCCTTTTTTTGGAATAAGAATGAGTGCCATAGAAAATAGATATAGAGGCCGTAACTTTTTATGGGAGTCCCTTTGAAAATTCAAGAGTAGGAGGGCAATGGGAAGACCATTGCCCCACTCCATGTCAGGTGACCGCCCTCCCATGAACACTCGATCTGTTAGTTTCACATGCCCCTATCTCAATCTTGAACGGAACTCTCGCATGCGCACACCAACAAAGTTTCACTCTCGTGACCAGGATTCTAACTTTCCTAAATCCCAGGGATTTAAACTTCAATTTAAAAGTTACAAGTCTGTGCAAAAACTTTGCTTCGTGCCTTTGAAAAATTCAATTTTACATCATGGTTGTATTAATGTAAGTGTTTTAGTGAAAATAAAATAATAGTAAAATTATTAACTCTCAAAGTCCATCGTTTTGTGTTTCAAGTGTGTGCAAAAAATTAAAGGGATAATGTGCGACGTGATTATAATTTTAAAAATATTACTGTGACCTCACAAGAATCTAATATCCTGTGACACATGGTTTTCAACAATTGTCAATCTAATGAAAAATATACCCTTGTTCTAAGACCATTTTTGTTGCAAATAAAAATAAGATAATTGTGGAATTCGTGAAACATATTGTTCAAAAAAATATTAATTAGAACCTTTTAGCAGAAATTTAATACGACACTACATAAATACGTCAACCGCGAATAACATTTTTAAACTTATCATTGCGAGTCCTTCTTGATAAATTTGCAATTTGACGCTAAACTGTCATACTATGTATTTACTTTCAGTTAGATAAGTACACTTGACGACTGAAAACATGTAGAATATTATTAACTAGTTTTGTGATAGCTCACTTCTTTAAAATAAGTAAACAGATACATTAAATGGCACATAACGTTCAATACGTTATTTTTTGTTCGCGAATGAAGTTAGTAACTTTAGTTTATTAAACGAGCACTTAAAGTGACTATTGAGGAAAGATTCCCTATTCGTTAGTGGAATATTCAGAAACCCTGCAGAACATCTTTAAGTACCCCAAAAGTGTCATAATCATTATGTATGTTACAGTCAATGTCGGAAATTAATCATTATCGACAATGGCTCTTAATTGTGAGAAAAATTAATATTCCATTACAACTGATTGAAAAATAGAGACTACTTGACAATCGTGAAAACAATTTTTATTTAAAAATTCAGAATTTGACTAATTTTCAATGTTGAACTCTTTTTCAGTCAATGCGCTCTATTATTGTTTACAGAACCAACTACGAATGTCTTCCCGATGACAAATTGACAACAATTCTTCTAATACCAAAGTCTTTCCGGTGTTTCTTTGCTATGATAATTTGAGAATTATCGACAATGACCGGAAACGTTGGAAATTCCGGAATTTTAGTTTCTGGGATAGTCATTGCGCAGTTATTTTTGACAATGACTAAACATTGTCGACAATGAATGATTTCCCATATTGACTGTAACATATATACATGGTGGGGCTGAACCAACTTTAAATGCAAGGTTCTTCATGCATATGTGATTTTCTGACTGGATCATGGTAGTCTATAACCCCGTGGATATTTTAAGACCGTAAACAAGAAAGTACATCGGACCTTCTTTGAAAAAGTTGATTTTTATGTTCAAAATATTTAACACTCAAATAAAAACTAAAAATTTTCATTGCAAGTTCCTTGTATAACTGTTTAGGGTATTAGCCTGTAATTCCACGGACATTTGAAGATCAAACACAAACAAAATTCATCGGTCTTTTTTTGAAAATGACGACTTTTATGTTCAAAATATTTATAATAATGAACAAAAAATCATAATTTCCATTTACTTTTTGATAATGTTATAAATTTTACATTTTGAAACCTAGAACGTTAACAGAAAGCATTAATGTTCTAGAAATTTATAATTAATTGGACTATATATCGAACAAAATAGTTTCTCTAAGTGATAAATATAATTCTCATGTGATTATTTTTTACTTATTTACTATATTTCCTTTGAAAATTACTTTGTTCAATATATAGTCCGATTAATTACAAATTTCTGGAAAATTAATGCTTTCTGTTAACATTCTAAGTTTCAGAATGCGTAATTGATGACATTAACAAAAAATAAGTGAAAATGATGATTTCTTTTCATTTTTAAACATTTTGAACATAAAAGTCAAGTTTTAAAAAACAGTCCAATGGATTTTTTATTTTTTGTTTTAAAATGTCCATGGGATTAACACGCAAGACCACCGTAATCAGTCAAAAAATCTCATATGCAAAGACATTGCTATTAAATTTTTAAAATTTTCAAAAGTTTTAAATATTTTGAAAGTAACTATTTTTTGAAAAGGGTCTGATAGACTTTTTGGTTTTTGGTCTTAATATATTTGTGGGATTATAGACCAGCCTAATCAGTCGGAAAATACCATATGCATGGACCATATGCATTTATATTTTTAGAACTTTTTCGAGTTGTAAATATTTTGAACATAATAGTCTTATAGATATTTTTGTTTTTTGTCTTCAAATGTTCATAGGATTACAGGCTACCATAATCAGTCGGAAACTCCCATGTGCAAGGACCTTGCAATGAAAATTGGTTCAGCCCCACCGTGTACCTGTACCTACTTTTTTGTGAAAAAGAAAGTTTTTACTTTTTCCTTTAATCAAATATTAATGTAGTTAACAAACATAATTCTGAAATTTTTTTTTCGAAATTCTAATTAAAGAATCCATGTTTATGATTCCAGATCCAGAATGCAGCCGTTCTCCTCAAGCAGCACAATGGCGACAGACCCACCAACGTCTTTGCCCCCAGAACGTGCCCCATCACCAACACCCTGCAGAAACTTAACCTTCTCAATCGCGAAAATCATGGAGCCCGATAAGCGTCTCACCGAGAGTAGTCATCCTCAACAAACTGCCACAACAATTCTACAACAACCACCAAATATTTCTTCCCTAACTTATTCTGTCCACCTGGAATCAGCCTTCAAAAAGTACGTCCCAGCCCTAAGACACTCTCAAAATCTTCTTCAACATTACCCTCTTCTCTACTATCACCCAAGCCCTCTTTTGAGGGCTTTTCCCAACCCGGCACCAACAACACCAGCGACTCAAAATTCGTCACCCCCTTCTCTTCAAGAATCATCAAGGCTTTCTGTCTCTTCGAACTCAACCGAGAGTCACCGGGGGAAAAAGAGTCCAACACCTAGAGAAGTGAACCCACCCAAACAGAAAACCTTCACGTGTCCTGAGTGTGGGAAGGTCTTCAATGCTCACTACAACCTCACGAGACACATGCCAGTTCACACAGGAGCCAGGCCCTTCGTCTGCAAAATTTGTGGAAAGGGATTTCGGCAAGCAAGCACCCTCTGCAGGCACAAGATCATCCACACTGCTGAGAAGCCACACAAGTGTCAAACCTGCGGAAAAGCCTTCAACAGAAGTTCCACCCTGAATACTCACACTAGGATTCATGCAAATTATAAACCATTTGTGTGCGAGTTTTGTGGGAAGGGATTTCATCAGAAGGGTAATTATAAAAACCATAAGCTGACCCACAGTGGGGAAAAGGCCTACAAGTGCAACATTTGTAACAAGGCGTTTCATCAGATTTACAATCTGACCTTCCACATGCATACGCACAATGACAAGAAGCCTTTCTCGTGCAAGATTTGCGGTAAGGGTTTCTGCAGGAACTTTGACCTCAAGAAGCATATGCGAAAACTTCATGATTCTGGGTCACCAGTTGTGGGAGGATTGGGAACGTCTTCTCAAAATCATGGACAGCAAGCCGGGTATTCGAGTGTTCATCATGGACCTGGACATCCTTTCGTTAACCCGTTTCTTCTGCCTCCTCCTGGCTCTACAAATTATTTGAGCAAAATGTTGTGACAGGAAAATGTGCACTATGCGAGGAAGAATCAGTATCCTTTGATGCTGGGACCGCCTTGTTATCCTTCCGATATTAGTGCACTTGTTCAACCTTCTAAGTGAAGGTTGCGTTTTTAAGTTGAAATTCTTGAGCTTTTCGAGAATCTGATAGGTGAACCAAATTGGTACTTTTGGTGATAAAGTGAGGAGGAAGTGGGGTAGATAAAAGGATTAGTGGAGGACTTATGGTCAGTGACAAATTGAGAGATATGCCAGTTCTTAAATTTTTGGCAAGAATGATACCAAAGGCCTTTTTTAAACTAAAAAGCAAAACTCTGTTGAATATTTTTGACAATCTTACTGTATTCGAAGAATTTTTCAAGTTCCCTTTTCACTTTAAGAAATGCAAGAGTTATTCTATGTTTGACGTACCTCTTTAAAATACATCCTATACTTATCGAAATGCGCAATCCCAGTGGGAAAATGTACACCTGTCGTGATAGAGATCACAGTGCAAAAGGATTTTTGTCGCACTTTAAGAATGTGCTTACACCGTACGCTAGACGCAGGCTTAAAATACTTATCCCCATTTAAGCCATTCAAGTCTGAAATAGAGTATGGTGTATGTACATACATTCTATGAAAAAAAGAAGCTTATTATTAAGGCCAAAGACATAACAATAGTAAGTCGATCTTACTGGCTCATGAAAATAAATACTAACCGCATCTTCATTTAACACTTCAATAATCTTTTGTTTTGTTTTAAATATGTAATATTTAAGGGAGAGGGAGAGAGAGATATGTATTATATATAGAATAAAATTTGGAGATGAATGAACAAACTAAATTTGCTCTCTGCATTTCATGTCGTATGTCACTGACAAGTTATTAATGAGATTGCTAATATTGCTTTAATAACCAGGGGAGGAGGTGCAATCGACCTCTGCTATATAACATTTATCTGTAAATATTTGTAAATACGCTACGTGGAAATCAAATAATTTTATGCGAGGGATTAATACAAGGTATAACCATTTCGATTAAAATGAATGATGCATCCTGAAATTATTAATTTCAAATTGCGCAACTAGAAAAACTTGTTTTTAAATCATAAAAGAAAAAATGTTCAAAATAAAAAGATTAAGATGAAGGAAAATGATTTTAAAAAATGGTTAGGCTGAGTAAAACGACGTATGTACATCATTTAGATAAGTGTATAAATCGGTGTGATAGTAGAAATAAGAGCTAGATAGAAAATAAAATGTTGGTCATTATTATCGTTACCATTAAAGTATTTACAATGTGATCTACTAGCGATAATAACCAATATTCGTATTAAGTATTGCGAGTGCTTTCAAAAAGTATTATCTCCAAATTATCGTTGCTTTTAATCAAAATCTGAATTTGAAAAATGTATCTGTGCACTGAAAACAATTTTGCCTTAGAATACCAAGACTTTTTAACGTAAAATATCTCGACTGTATATATGCGCTATAGTAAATACTATATTTGAAGTAATAGTTTTGACTTTTTCGTATAGATAGCTATGCCAAAAGAAATTGCATCTCATGAAATCTATCAATTTTTATATCTACTTTCATTTATTTTACCGATTTCTTGAAAACTTTCTTAAAATATTTGGTAGTCATGAAATTCTTTCATATGAAATTATTTTCAGTGTGCATATATTTCGCAAAATTGAAAACCTGGAAAGAAAACGATCTGCATTTTTTACTTTTGAGTGGAGAATTACAATTTATTAAACTGACTACAATTGTCAAAATACTGATATTATTAATCTAATTATTAATATCAATGCATACACATAGTAACATAATTCCAAATTTTATTTATTTTCCAAAAAATTAGGATTATTCGAAATATTTTAAGCATATCACAAATCGACTTTCAAAAAGGGCCCTTGTCAGGATCCATCTTCAAATTGTACGGTGTAAAAGATAGTTGAATCGCAATAATGATGGAATTAAAAATGATTAAGCAAAACTACGTATGAAGAAATAATATATGTAGATAAATAATAGAGTAGAAAAATATGTATATGTATGTACGTGTCCCCTCCTGTAAATATAAGTCACTCCAATGCAATAAAATTATCGATATATGAATCCGTAAATCTTCTCTTTTTTATTTTATACCCACATATATGATCAAAGGTATATACATGTATATATATATATATATATATATATATATATATATATATATATATGTATATCTCTCAAATTTG
>JAUMHM010000078.1:4404434-4422844 GCA_032362435.1 Melikaiella ostensackeni
GCAATTTCTTGTAATCCCATGCAATCCCTTGTAAACCATGCAATCTCTATTAAATGACGAGCGATCTCTATAAAATTTCGTACAATCCTATGCACTGCTTGCAATCTCATGCAATCTCATGCAATCTTGATGAAATTCCATGCAATCTCTATAAAAATTTCATGCAATCTCGTAGAATCTCATGCAATCTCACGCAATATCTTGTAATCCCATGCAATCCCTTGTAATCCCTTGTAATCCCATGCAATCTCTATCAAATGTCGAGTGATCTCTATAAAATTTCGTACAATCCTATGCACTGCTTGCAATCGCATGCAATCTCATGCAATCTTGATGCAATTCCATGCAATCTTTATAAAATTTCATGCAATCACGTGGAATCTCATGAAATCTCATGCAATTTCTTGTAATCCCATGCAATCCCTTGTAAACCATGCAATCTCTATTAAATGACGAGCGATCTCTATAAAATTACGTACAATCCTATGCACTGCTTGCAATCTCATGCAATCTTGATGCAATTCCATGCAATCTTGATGCAATCCCATGCAATTTTGATGCAATTTCATGCAGTCTCTATAAAATTTTATGCAATCCCGTAGAATCTCAAGCAATCTCATGCAATATCTTGTAATCCCATGTAATCTCTATCGAATGTCGAGCGATCTCTATAAAATTTCGTACAATCCTATGCACTGCTTGCAATCTCATGCAATATTGATGCAATTCCTTGCAATCTCTATGAAATTTCATGCAATTCCGTGAAATCTCATGCAATCTCATGCAATATCTTGTAATCTCATGCAATCCTTTGTAATTCCATGCAATCTATCAAATGTCAAGCGATCTTTATAAAATTTCACGCAATCCCGTGGAATCTCATGCAATATCTTGTAATTCCATGCAATTCTTTGCAATCCCCTGCAATCTCTATCAAACGTCGAGTGATCTCTATAAAATTTCGTACAACACTATGCATTGCTTGCAATATCATGCAATCTTGATGCAATTCCATGCAATCTCTATAAAATTTCATGAAATCCCGTGGAATCTCATGCAATCTCATGCAATTTCTTGTAATCCCATGCAATCCCTTGTAATTTCATGCAATCTTTATCAAGTGTCGAACGATCTCTTTAAAATTTCGTACAATCCTATGCACTGCTTGCAATCTCATGCAATCTCGTCCAATCTCATACAATCTCGTGCAATATCCTATGGAATCTTTTGCAATGTCATGCAATATTTTTCAGTCACATATATGCAATCTTTTGAAATCCCATGCATTCTTGCAATCTCGCAATCTAGTGTACACCAAAAATTAACCCCTCGGTTTTTGCTTATCAATTTATTAAATTTAAACATTTTGAAAAAAAACATTTGAAACTCTTCATTTTGATGTAGACATTTTATTCTTTTGCTAAAGTAACGAAGCTTTGAGATTTCTCGGCATGCGAGCTAAAAAATGGTCCTGAGTAATTACAGCTTTTGCTGTGTCAGAAAATATCAGCGGTCTAATTTCTTAAGCATATCGTCGAGTTTGATCTGATCTCTTGCAACGTGGGTGAATGTGGAAAGACCTCTTAAGCACATCATCCTCTTGAACCTGATGCCATCTGCTCAAGAGAAGGGAGAAGGGGAGGCAAAGAACTGGCATGAAAGAAGGGTAAAATATTATATATTTCTTACCGATATAGAAAATTATAATAATAATTACATATTACAGAATTAATAGATGTTAAAAATTTATTACTATAAATATTGATTTTTAAATTTCTATTAGCAAAAAATGCAATAACTCTCAACTGAGGGGTTAATTAGTCCTGCGATCTGGTGTACACTCTCTGCAATCTTATGAAATCTTATACAATCTCATGCGATCCTTTGCATTCCCATGCAATCCTTTGAAATCCCTTATAATCTCATGCAGTCTCGTTGCAATCCCATGCAATTCTGTAAAATGCTCATAATCCCATGCAATCTCTATAAAATCTCAAGCGATCTCTATAAAATCTCGTGCGAGCCCATGCACTGCTTGTAATCTTATGCAGATCTTGTGGAATCTCATGCAGTCCCATGCAGTATTTTATGATGCCTTGTATTCCCATGCAATCTCTATAAAATCTCGAGCGATCTCTGTAAAATTTCGTGCAATCATTTGTAAAACTTCGTGAAATCATATGCAATCTTATGCAATCTCACGCATTGCTTGGAATCTTATGCATTTCCGTGCATTGCTCCACAATTCCTTGAAGTCCAATGCAATCCATTGTAATCCAATACAATCTCGATACAATTCCATGTAATCCTTAATAGTCCATTGTAATCTCATAAAATTCCGATACAATCTCATGCAATTATGTGAAATACCTCATAATTCCATGCAATCTCCATGAAATCTCGAGTGATCTCTATAAAGTTTCGTGCAACCCAATGTACTTTTTGTAATCTTCTGCAAATCCCGTGAAATTTCATACAATACTATGCAATCCTTTATAATCCCTTGTATTCCCATGCAATCTCTATAAAATCTCGAGCGATCTCTGTAAAACTTCGTGCAATCTCATGCACTGCTTACAATCATATGCAATCCCGTGCAATACTTTAAAATCCCTTGTAATCCCATGCAATCTCTATAAAATCTCGAGTGATCTCTATGAAATTTCGTGCAAATCCGTGGAATCTCATACAATCTCTGAAATCCTTTGTAATCCTATGCAGTCCTTACAATCCATTGTAATCCAATACAATCTCGATGCAACCCCATGCAATCCTTCAAAGTCCCTCATAATCTCATGCAATTTTGATGCAATCTCATGCAATCCTGTAAAATGCCTCATAATCCAATGCAATCTCTTTGAAATCTCGAGCGATCTCTATTATGTTCCTTGCAATCCCATGCACTATTTGTAATCTTATGCAAATCTCGTGGAATATTATGCAGTCCCATGCAATATCTTATAATCTCTTGTATTCCCATGCAATCTCTTTAAAATCTCAAGCGATCTCTGTAAAATTTCGAGCAATCTCATACACTGCTTACAATCATATGCAATTCCGTGCAATGCTTTACAATTCCTTGTAGTCCCATGCAATCTCTATAAAATCTTTAGTGACGTCTATGAAATTTCGTAAAAATCCGTGGAATCTCATCCAATTTCCTGAAATTCTTTGTAATCCTATGCAGTCCTTTACAATCCATTGTAATCTAATATAATCTGGATGCAATTCCATGCAATCCTTTAAAGTCCCTTGTAATCTCATGCAATTTTGATGCAATCTCATGCAATCCTGTAAAGTGCCTCATAATCCAATGCATTCTCTATGAAATCTCGAGCGATCTCCATAAAATTTCGTGCAACCCCATGCACTGTTTGTAATCTCCTGCAAATCCCGTGAAATTTCATGCAATACTATGCAAACCTTTATAATCCCTTGTATTCCCATGCAATCTCTATACAATCTCGAGTGATCTCTGTAAAACTTCGTTCATTCTCATACACTGCTTATAATCATATGCAATCCCGTGCAATGCTTTAAAATCCCTTGTAATCCCATAAAATCTCTATAAAATCTCGAGTGATCTCTAACATATTTTGTTCAATCACATGCAATGCTTTACAATCCCGTGAAATCCCATGCGATTTTTATGTAAAATCTCAAGCGACCTCTATGAAGTTTCGTGCAAATCCGAGGAATCTCATCCAATCTCCTGAAATCCTTTGTAATCCATGCAGTCCTTTATAATCCATTGTAATCCAATACAATCTCGATGCAATTCCATGCAATCCTTGAAAGTTCATTGTAATCTCATGCAATTTTGATGCAATCTCATGCAATTACATGAAATACCTCATAATTCCATGCAATCTCTATGAAATCTCGAGCGATCTCCATAAAATTTCGTGCAACCCCATGCACTGTTTGTGATCTTCTGCAAATCCCGTGAAATTTCCCGCAATACTATGCAATCCTTTATAATCCCTTGTATTCCCATGCAATCTCTATAAAACCTCGAGCGATCTCTGTAAAACTTCGTGCAATCTCATACACTGCTTATAATCATATGCAATCTTGTGCAATGCTTTAAAATCCCTTGTAATCCCATACAATTCCTATAAAATCTCGAGTGATCTTTATCATATTTCGTTCAATCCCATGCATTGCTTGTAATCTTATGCAATCTCATGCAATGCTTTACAATCCCGTGTAATCCCATGCGATTTTTATGTAAAATCTCAAGCGACCTCTATGAAATTTCGTGCAAATCCGTGGAATCTCATCCAATCTCCTGAAATCCTTTGTATTCCATGCAGTCCTTTACAATCCATTGTAATCCAATACAATCTCGATGCAATTCCATGCAATCCTTAAAAGTCCATTGTAATCTCATGCAATTTTGATGCAATCTCATGCAATTATGTGGAATACCTCATAATTCCATGCAATCTCCATGAAATCTCGAGCGATCTCTATAAAGTTTCGTGTAACCCGATGCACTGTTTGCAATATTATGATAATCCCGTGAAACTTCATGCAATCTTATGCAATCCTTCATGATCCCTTGTATTCCTATGAAATCTCTATATAAAATTTCGAGCGATCTCTGTAAAATCTCGTGCAATCTCATACACTGCTTACAATCATATGCAATCCCGTGCAAATCTTTACAATCCCTTGCAATCCTATACAATCTCTATAAAATCTCTAGCAATCTCTATCAAATTTGGTGTAATCCCATGCACTGCTTTCAATCTTATGCGATCACATGGAATGCTTTACAATCCCTTGTAATCCCATGCAACCTCCTAAAATGATTTGTAATCCTATGCAGTCTTCTACATTCCATTGTAATCCCATAAAACCTTGATGCAATTCCATACAATCCTTAAAAATCTTTTGTAATATCATGCAATTTTGATACAATCTCGTGCATTCCTATGCAATCCCATGCAATCCTTTACAGTACCATGCAATCCTTTAAAAGCCCATGCAATCTTGCAATTTTGCAATCTAATCTACACTGAAAATCAGAGTAATTAACTCCTCGCTCTCAACAGTCACAAACTGTCCAACGACACCCACGGAATTTCATTTAATGCAAAATTCCTTAGATGAAAAGTGTCTTAAAAATAAGCCAGGAATTAATTAATTAACAGAGAAGTAGTGACATTTTTTTAAAGAGTCTATGAATAATATAAAATTGTACTTTTTCAATAATTCCATATATTTGTTTTCAAGCACGAAATTTTAATGTATCAATTTGTTATTTTAGAAAATAATTTGGACTTCTAGTTTGAAATATAAAAGTTATTAGCTTTTTTGTCCAGCACTGAGAATTCTTGCAGTTTATTGTAGATATGTTTATCGCTATTTCAATATTTTAATTTTGTCGAAATCATTGTAGGAAATTTAAAGCGATAGTGTAATATGTATTTTTGTTCGTGTAGCAGGGCGTAAAGTAAAATAAAAATTTTTGAAATTGAAAATGCATGGGGCCCGATTTTTTCTTTTATGCCTAAGGAAGAAAACTTCCGAGTTTCATTACGATCAAAAGTTTTTTTTATGCTCCGCGAAGCCAAAATATGTCAAAAACCCCACAAAAATATTTTTTTCGGATTTCCTCCACAAATATCAGTTGTATCGAAAAATTATTGAGTGAAAAATTATCGGGCATGAGAAAATACACCGTTTTCGAGAAAAAAGAATGTTTGGAAAAGGTGAATTTTTTTTAAGGGCATGTATTTTTAATCTTGCTTATTAGTAAAACCCTTTGAAAATATAAAACAGCTTTTTCGAAGGGTTTTATTAACAAGAAAGATTAAAAATACATGCCTAATACAACAACAAAATTTGACGTTTTTAACCATATTTTTATTTTCCTGGAGAAGTAATTCACGCTACACCCTTTCATATAGCTAATTCTAATAAATGAATAATAAACTTTGTCAATTTAAAAAATTTTCCTATAAAGTATAATTCAAACAAAACAAAATATTTATTTTTCTGAAGAATAACTTATTTTTACATAAAAAATTTAAAACACTGAATTAATACTTTTTGTATCAGATAATGTTTTTGATAAAAAAGATTTTCCTTAAGTTTTATAATAAAAATATTTTGTTTTATAGAAGTGATATCAATAAAAAAAACTCAACATTTATTATTAGTTTTACAAAAATTAATTTATCATTTTATTACAATGTATATTATAATACAATTTCACATGTTTGTTTGAGCGCATGGAATTGTTTAAGGCTTCTCATTAGATAACCGAAGTTAAGCTGCGCTTGGCTCGGTCATACTCGGATGGGCGCCTTCGTACTTGATGGGGTTGTATTCATCAACTCTCGAACTAATAATGATTTTAATAATAAATAATTTAAATTACACAAAAGAAAATGATAATAGATATTCAAATGTAAGAATTCCTGAAATTGCTTAATTTTTTTTAGTTTTAGGCAAAGTTTAAGAGCCAAAAAATATGTTAGTTGATTATGTTTTGCCAATTTTAAAAACGCACTCGAATTTTTTTTCGAAATAGCAAGAGATTAATCAGAATTATCCGCTAAATAAAGTCAAGATATATTTTTGCCAATTCTTTGAGAAAATATTGCAAAAACAGTGAAAATTACAATGTTTTAGAATGATGATCAACTTCTGAAATAATTAACATTTTTTAATGCTTTAAGCCACGGAACAACGATAATAATTGAAAAATTTAAAGTTGAATTTAACGCCTTATTATAATCAATTTGAAAAGGTCTTTTCAATAATTGACAAAAATTTTAATTTTTGAATTTTGCAAACGCTACCATCTAAATTTCTTCCTTTTGGTGAAAAAATACTGCCATAAATTTACTTTTATTTTCAAAAATTTTTCTAGAGGTTCCGTTAGGCCGTCTTAGGTCTGAAAATTAATATTCTTAGTTTTCGATTTTTTAAAAATACAAGTTTAAGGTTAAAAATTCTTTCACCTCAAGAAAGTATTTATTATTTATTGAGCAATAAGCAGTGATGGGAAGTAACTAGTTCCTTTTAAGTAGTTACTGTAACTAGTTACTTTTTTTTGGTAACGACAGTGGTAACAAAATTACATTTGTAAGTAAGTAATGAATTGGTAACGAGTTACATTTTTTTCAGTAACAGTAACTATTAAAATCGTTACTTTCGAAATGTAGTTCACAAGTCTTTTTTACGACAATCAATCAAATTTATTACTTTCCCAACTATTTTTTCATTTTCACTATTCAAATTGTGGCGGCAGAGAGCCAAAGAGATTTATAGGCCAATATAGGAAAAGTGAAATTTTTCTCCTACCGTGGGATTCAAAATTTTCTAAAATCTATAAAAACACTTAAAAGAAATAAAAAAATAATTTCAGAGATGAATATTCATTTCTCTTTGGTTGATAATGAATTTTTATAACCGTAAATTTAACTACTCCAGTTATTTTATTTATTATTTTAGTTAAAAATTCATCTCTTTTGGTCAAAAATTTTATTATTTAGTTGAAAATTTAATTATTTTGTTTGAAATTGAACGATTTTGAAAGAAAATCATTTCATTGAGTTAAAAATTCAACGGTTTTTTTTTAAATTAGTTTTTTGGTTGAATTAAACTCTTTTTTATTTCAAATTAATTTTTTTTGGTGGAAATATACGAACTATTATATTTAGGTGAGGATTCATTTTTTTCGTTGAAAATTAATTTTTCCTGTTAAAAATTTAAATATGACATTTTTGGTTGAATATTTATTTTTTTTAGTTGAAAATCCGTATATTTTGTTTAAAATTCGTTCTTTTTTTGGTAAAAGGTTACCCTTCTTGGTTAAAATTTCATCTCTTTGGTTTCAAATTGCACTATTTTGTTGAAAATTGATCTTTTCTAGCTGGAAATTCATGTATTTTGTTAAAAATTCATCTCTTTGGTTTCAAATTAAACAATCTTGTTGAAAATTCATCTTTTTTGGTTGAAAATTTTATTACTCAGTTGAAAATTTAATTATTTTGTTCGCAACTGAAAGATTTTGGAAGAAAATCATTTCATTCGGTTAAAAATTCAATTGCTTTGTTGAAAATCAGCTTTTTGATTGAATTAAACTGTTTTTGATTTAACATTAATTTTTTTAAATGAAAATATATTAGCTATCACACTTTTGGTTGAGGATTTATCATTTTTTTTTAAATTTAATTTTTTCAACTAAAAATTTAACTGTGACATTTTTGGTTGGAAATTGATCTTTTTTAGTTGAAATTCGTATATTTTGCTTGAAATGCGACCCTTTTTGGTAAAAAAATTAATCTTCTTGGTTGAAAATTCATCCCTTCGGTTTGAAATTGCACTATTTTGTTGAAAATTTATCTTTTGTAGCTGAAAATTCATGTATTTTGTTAAAAATTCATCTCTTTGGTGTCAGATTAAACAATCTTGATGAAAATTCATCTTTTTTGGTTAAAAATTTTATTATTTAGTTGAAAATTTTAATATTTTGTTCGCAATTGAAAGATTTTGAGAAAATCTTTTCATCCGGTTAAAAATTCAACTGTTTTGTTGAAAATTAGTTTTTTGGTTGAATTGAACTGTTTTTGATTTGAAATTGATTTTTGTTTGGTAGAAATATATGAGTTATCACACTTTTAGTTGAGGATTCATCTTTTTTCGTTGAAAATTAATTTTCCCAATTAAAAATTTAACTATGACATTTTTGGTTGAAAATTGATCTTTTTTAGTTGAAAATTTGTATATTTTGTTTAAAATTCGTCCTTTTTTGGTGAAAAATTAATCTTCTCGGTTGAATATTCATCTCTCTTGCTTCAAGCTGCACTATTTTGTTGAAAATTGATCATTTGCAGCTGAAAATTCATTTATTTTATTAAAAATTCATTTCCTTGGTTTCAAATTAAACAATCTTGTTGAAAATTCATCTTCTTCGGTTGAATTTTCATCTATTACATTTTTCATTGAGAATTCATCTTTTTGGATAACAATTTTATTATTTGGTTGAAAATTCTTTTTTTGGTTGAATATAACTGTTTCTGATTTAAAATTAAACTGTTTTTTGGTTCAAATATTAAGTATTTCATTTTTCGTTGATAAATCATTTTTTCTCGTTGAAAATTAATTTTTAAATTAAAAATTTAACTATCCCATTTTTGGTTGAAAATTGATCTTTTTTAGTTGAAAGTTCATGTATTTTCTTTAAAATTCGTCTTTTTTTGGTGAAAAATTATTTTCTTGGTTGAAAATTCATCTTTTTGGTTTCAAATTTAACTATTCTGTTGAAAATTCGTCTTTTTTGGTTGAATATAACTGTTTTTTATTTAAAATTAAACTGGTGTTTGGTTGAAATATCAACTATTACATTCTTCGTTAAGAATTAATCTTTTTTTGTTCAAAATTATTTTTTTCAATTATAAAAAAAAATTCATGTATTTTTTCAAAATTCGTCTTTCTTTGGTGAAAAATTATTTTCTTGGTTAAAAATTAATCTTTTTGATTTCAAATTGATCTGCTTTGTTGAAAATTCGTTTTGTTCGGTTGAGTTTAACTGTATTTGATACAAAATGAAAATCTTGTTTGGTTGAAATTTTAACTATTACCTTTTTCATTGAGAATCCATAATTTTTGGTTGAAAGTTGAACTACTTTGTTAAAATTTTTTTTTTTAGGTGGAAGGTTCATCATTTTAATTGAAAATTCATCTTTTTCGTTGAAAAATTAATCATTTTGTTAACGTTTTTTTGTTAAACATTCATTTTTTTGAATGAAGATTTAACCATTACATTTTTTGTTTAAAATTTATATCATTTAGTTAAGGATTCAACTATTTGATTGGATATTTCTCTTTTTTATTTGAAAATTCATGTATTAAATAAAATAAATGGAAGTGAATAGAAATCTTACAAAATTCACAGGTTTTCATGGTGAATTTTAAAGTCTTCAGGGTGAATTTAAAAAAATTGAAAAACCAAAAAAAAACCATTTAATTCAGTGGTTTTTAAGGGAATTTCAAAGATTTTAGGGTGAATTTGAAAGTTTCAATGTAATTCAAAACAATTCAATAGAACTGAAAAAAAATTCAAAAGAATTCAAGAGAATTCAGAAATCGGTATAGACCGGAATTCAATAGTGGTTAATCTACAAATATTTTCCCGTTTCATAAAATTCAGGGCTTATTCCTTAATAAATATCAAATTTTTTCTAGGGGTAAAAAAATTGTTTTGCCTTGAATTTGTATTTTTTTTTTTAAATCGAAAACTAAGAAAGTTCATTTTCAGACCTAAACGGCCCAGTCAAACCTCTAAACAGTTTTGTTTAATTAAAAAAAATTGTAGCAGTATTTTTGCACTAAAAAGAACAAATTAAGGGGGTAGAGTTTGCAAAATTCAAATTTTCATTGGGTACCCTATCTTAGATAGCAACACGTTTGAACCAGAGGTCAATGATAATTTAAAAATACAAATAAAGTTAAATTCATCGTCTTATTATATTCAATTTGAAAAGTTCTTTAAAATCATTATGCATACATAAGTTGAAGAAAATTCACAATCACAACTAAATTGTCAATTAAAAAAATTTAGGTGTAAAATATATTTGAAAAAAACAGGGTATTGATTAATCCTTTTTGAGGGCAATTTTTAGGATCTACAGTTATCTTTCGTTTTTATAATAAATTAACATTATGAATATGAGCTTATTAGAAAGACTGTAAAATACCTCCACAAGCCTAGCTAGAACTAATTTTCACATAAAAGGGCTTGCACATTACGGTTTCTTTTTGATAATGTTTTGGGGATGCCTCCCGAATATTTTAGCTTATGATGCAAAAAATCGTGTGTGCACTTTTTGGATAAACTTAATACTTTACTTTTTCAAATTTTTCGTATATTTTCCTAAAAACCTATGGAAAGTGCAACTTTGTTTGCTGAAACTCTTTTATTTTTCATATTAAAATAAAGTCTATGTGTTCAACATCGTGCAAAATCTTGACACCTTCAAAAATACTGAAAATAAGTGAAAAAATTGAGTTTTTTGATAATTTTTCCATTTTAGAGCACAAAACGCATTTTTTGTGAAATATCTCCTTTCATATGCATTTGAGAAGTTGACTTAATTCTCAACAAATGTAAAAAAACGATGTTCTAGCATAAATAGATATCAAAGTTACGACGTCCCAAATAAAACACTTTTTATTGAACATTAAACTTTTTTGAAAACAACTTTTTTCGATTAATCCTACATAAATATTTGTGAAATGTAAACCTCTGCTGAATAATTGAGATAGTTTTTACTGAGAATTTTGGCTGACTTAAAATTATAACTTTTTATGAATCATATAATGAGCATAAGTAGCACGATTCTTTGTCATGATGATAAAAGCGTTATATTTTTCACATAAAATGACGAAGAAGTATTATGTCTAACCTTAATAATATTTCTTTAACAACAGAATGTTGCATTTTAACGTAGGATTCAACGAAAACAAGATATTTCAAAAAATGCTTAATGCTAAATGAAAAGTGTTTTATTTGAGACGCCATAACTTGGAGCATATTAATGCTAGAACATCGTTTTTTTATAAACTTGTTTAAAATGAAGTTGACTTTAATCAACATTTAAACAACTTTGACATAAAATGCATATGAAAGGAAATATTTTTTAAAAAATTGAAAAAAGAATTTCAACTGTAAAATATACACTAGTATTAACTATATATTAGAGATAAAATGCTTTTTTCATTTACAGATGATTTTCCATACTTGAAGTTCTGTTCTGACTACTTTAGGCATTGAATGCTCTAAAGTGCAGAAATTACCAGAAAACTCCACTTTTTTCACTTATTTCCTTCAATTTCGAAGATGTCAAGATATTGCTGGATGTTGAGCAAATAGCTTTTATTTCAAAATGAAAAATACTAGAGTTTCAGCAAATGAAGCTTCACTTTTCATTGACTTTTACGAAAATATGTCAAAAATTTAAAAAAAAATGAGTAAAAAATAGAGTTTTTTCAAAAATGGTCCAAACTATTTTTTTTTTCATTTTAGGCTTAAAATACTCAGAAGGCCCCCTTCAAAACATAATCAGAAAGACGATGAGATGTGCCAGCCTTTTCGAAGAAACCAACATCAAATTTTCGAAAATGTCCTATCCCAGATAACTCAACCATTCAGGTCGATGTAACATTAATTTTCTTTTTTCAAATATAAAATTATTAATATTAGGTTTAATGAGAAGTTAGAGTCGTGTTCCTCAAAAATTAATACTTATTACCTTTTGGAAGATTTCAATTATATAACTTATCATAACTTACTTAACTATACTTACTTAACTTATAACTTATTATATTATAAGTTATTATAACTTTTGTCTAAAGCTAGACATCGAACAATTTTGAAAAAACATGGAATACATGCAAGAAAAACGATTTAATATTGCAACTTTCTACAGACATAATAAGAGCATAAGATATACTTCGCTTCATGTATTTTTGAAACAAAAATTCGGAATTGAACAACTTGAATCTCACCAATAAAAATTTAAAGCTTTTAAAGTGAAAAACTTTAAATTTGAATAGAAGTTATGTTAATAAAAATACACTAAGCAGCCGTGATAATATATATGAATATGACCTGATAATCAGAGAACGTGTTACTTGATAGCAATATCATAAATGATGCTCTTTTTCAAAGAAAAAACTTGTTTCCTGTGACATAAAGTAAATATTGATAATAAATTTCAATGTTAATTTAAACTATTATTCTTCAATATGTAAATTATTAATATTCATGTTTATTTGTCACAGGGTTCACAGTCTTTCTCCTATTCCCATATTTTCCACTTTTTCTCGTTTCCCCACTTGAATGCGAAATGAATTAATAGAGCTCAATCAGAAAATCCAACTATTTTTGGTTGAAAGTTCATTCTTTATGGTGGAAAAGCCTACTGTTACATTTTTTATTGAAAATTTGTCTTATTTGGTTAAAAATGTTATTATTTTGGTTTTATTTGATTAATTATTTTGTTAAAAATTCGTCTATCTGGGTTCCGAATTTAACTATTTTGGTGGAAAATTAAAATATTTGGTTGAAAATGAAGTTTTTTGTTAAAAATTTAACTTTTTTGTCGAAAACTCAACAATTTGGTCTAAGTTTTTTTTTCTTTTTGACTGAAAAATCTTTCTTGGTTGAGGATTCAACCATTTTTTTTAAATTCGTTTTTTGCGGTTGTACTCAACCGTTTCTGATTTGAAATAAAGAAACTTTTTGGTTGAAATATCAACTATTACATTTTTCGAAGAGAAATTATCTTGTTTGATTGAAAGTCAAACTACTTTGTTAAAAATTCATTTTTGCTGTTGTTGAAGATTCATCTCTTCGGTCAAAAATTTAACTATTTTGTTGCTAATTCGTTTTTTTCTTACTTGAAAATTATTTTTTTGAATGAAAATTTAACTATTCTATTTTTGGTGAGAAAATTTTGTTCAAAAGTCATCGTTTTTAGTCAAGAATTCAATTCTTCTGTTGAAAATTCATATTTTTTGTTGAAATTTCATATTTTTAGGTTCAAGATTTAACTGTTTTGTGGAAAATTCGTCTTTTCAGGTTGAAAATTCATTTATTTTGGTTAAAAATTAACTTTTTTAACTGAAAATTTAATTATTCCATTTTTGCTTAAGGATTGATCTTATTTAGTTGGAAAATTCAACAATTTTGTTAAAAGTCATCTTTTATGGTTGAAAACTCGTCATTTTTGTTGAAAATTCAACTGATTTGTAGGAAATTCCTCATTTTGATTTAAAAATTCAACGTTTTCGTTGAAATTTTTCTCTTTTTGATTGAAAAATCTTTCTTGAATGGAAATTTAATTCGTTTGTTGAAAATGTAACTATTTTGGTAGAGAATTCAACTATTTGGTTGAAAATTATCTCTTTTGTTGAAAATTCATATTTTTGGTTGAAAATTTTTATTTTTTTAACTGAAAATTTAATTATCCCATTTTTTGTTAAAAATTGATTTTATTTAGTTGGAAAATTCAAGAACTTTGTTAAAAGTCATCTTTTATGGTTGAAAACTCGTCATTTTTCTTGAAAATTTAACTGATTTGCAGGAAATTCGTCATTTTGGTTTAAAAATTTAACATTTTTGTTGAAATTCTTCTCTTTTCGACTAAAAAATCTTTTTTGGATGGAAGTTCAATTTTTTTGTTGAAAATTTAACTATTTTGGTAATGAATTCAACTATTAGGTTGAAAATTATCTTTTTTGTTGAAAAATCATATTTTTGGTTGAAAATTATTATTTTTTAAACTGAAAATTTAATTATCCCATTTTTTGTTAAAAATTGATTTTATTTAGTTGAAAATTCAACAATTTCGTTGAAAGTCATCTTTTATGGCTGAAAACTCGTCATTTTTGTTGAAAATTCAACTGATTTGCAGGAAATTTGTCATTTTGATTTAAAAATTCAACGTTTTAGTTGAAATTTTTCTCTTTTAGACTAAAAAATCTTTCTAGGATGAAAGTTCAATTCTTTTGTTGAAAATGTAACTATTTTCGTAGAGAATTCAAATATTTGGTTGAAAATTATCTTTTTTGTTGAAAATTCATATTTTCTAGTTCGAAATACAACTATTTTGTTGGAAATTCGTCCTCTTTGGTTGAAATATCAACTATTATATTTTTCGTTAACAACTAGTCTTTTTTGGTAGAAAATTCAATTTCTCTTCGTTGAAGATTAATTTTTTCAACTGAAAATTTAATTATCCCATTTTTTGTTAAAAATTGAGCTTTTTTAGTTGAAAATTCAACAATTTTGTTGCAAAGTCATCTTTTATGGTTGAAAATTCAACCAAACTCATTTTGGCTTAAAAATTCATCAATTTGGTTGAAATTTTTTTTTTTTTTCAATCTGAAAAATCTTTCTTGATTGGAAATTTAATTCTTTTGTTGAAAATTCAACTATTTGAGTAGAGAATTCAGCTATTTGGTTGAGAATGATCTTTTTTGTTGGAAATTCATATTTTGAGTTCAAAATTCAACTATTTTGTAGAAAATTCATCTTTCTAGGTTGAAAATTCTCCCTCTTTGGTTGAAATATCAAGTATTACATTTTTAAATGAGAATTAATATTTTTTGATAGAAAAATTAACTTTTTCGTACCTAAGTACTTTGTAATTTGACTATTTTGTTGAAATTTTTTTTTAACTGAAAATTTAATTACTTCATTTTAGCGTTGAAGATTATTATCATTCAGTTTTTTTGAAAATAGAACTATTTGGTTGCAAATTGACGTATTTTGTTAAACTTTTGTTGAAAAATAATTGAATAAATTGTTCTTTGAGAATTCATCTCGTTTGGTTGAAAATTCAACGATTTGGTTGAAACTTGAACTACTTTGTTCAAAATTCATCTTTTTGGTTGAAGACTCGTCATTTTAGTTGAAGATTCATTATTTTAGTTGAAAATTCCTCTTTTATGGTAGGAAATTAGTCCTTTTGATCGAAAATAAATTTATTTTTGGTTGAAAATTCAACTGTTTTGTAGGAAATTCCTCTCTTTGTCTTAAAAATTCAACGATTTGGTTGACATTTTTTTCTTCTTGACTGACAAATCTTTTCTGGTTGAAAATTAAATCTTTTTGTAGAAAATTCAACTATTTTGGTGAAGAATTCAATGATGTGGTTGAAAATTATACTTTTTGTTGAAATTTCATATTTTTGGGTTCAAAATTCAACTGTTTTGTAGAGAATTCGTCTTTTTTGGTTGGCAATTCAACTGATTTGTAGGAAATTCGTAATTTTGGCTTCAAAATTCAACAATTTGGTTGAAATTTTTCTTTTTTGTCTGAAAATTTTTTCTTGATTGTAAATTCAATTCCTTTGTTGAAAATTCAGCTATTTGGGTAGAGAATCCAACTATTTTGTTGAAAATGATCTTTTTTGTTAAAAATTCATACTTTTGAGTTCAAAATTCAACTATTTTATAGAGAGTTCGTCTTTCTAGGTTGAAAATTCGAATATTTTGTTGAAAATTTGTCCTCTTTGGTTGAAATATCAAGTACATTTCTGGTTGAGAATAAATCTTTTTTGGTAGGAAATTCAACTACTTGGTTGAACTACATTGTTAAAAATTCATTTTCTTTGTTGAAGGTGTATCTCTTTGATTGAAAATTTAACTATATTGTTGAAAATTATTTTTTTCAACTGAAAATTAAATACTTCATTTTAGGGTTGAAAATTTTTTTTCTTGAAAATAGAACTACTCAGTTGCAGATTGACGCGTTTTGTTAAAAATCAATTTTTTTATTGAAGATTCATTTCTGTGGTTAAAAATTCAACTATTTCGTTGGAAATTTGTCTTTTTGGGTTGAAAATTAATCTCCTCTGGTAGAAAATTTATCTTTTTTGGTTAAAAATTGAATTATTTCGTTGGAAATGATTCTGTTTTTTCTTTTCTGTTTGTTGAGACTGCATCTTGTTTGGTTAAATATTCAACTACTTGGTTGAAAGTTGAACTACTTTTTTCAAATTCATCTTTTTGGTTGAAGATTCATTATTTTAGTTGAAGATTCATTATTTTAGTTGAAAATTCCTCTATTATGGTAGAAAATTCATCCTATTGATTGAAAATTTATCCTTTTGGTTGAAAATTCAAGTAATTGGTTAAAAATTCGTCTATTTTGTTGAAGATTCAATTTTTTCACTTGAAATTTCATGAATTTAAGGAAATTGTATTTAATATAGTACCTACATTAATTTCATTTAAAAGAATTTATTTCCATATTTTCGTGAAAAATCTCTTCATTTTTCTTGTTTTTCGAACATTTTTTAGCCTGTGAAGCTTGTTATCGATACAATTGATAGAATATTTTTTTGCTTTTTCTTGTAAGCGGAAGGGGAAAGGGGGGTTTGCTATACAAAAGGTGTATAGCCCGAAACTTGAAATAGTTGAGACCCTGTAAAATATTAATGTTTAAACTATAGAATATGTGTGAGGATGATTTTATATTTTTCTTTTTAATCTTGTTTTCTAATTTATCGCATTTATTTTCATTCCCATTTTTTTTATGGCGGTGTAAAGTAAGAAAGTGTTGACCTTCCATTGTATGTGTTTAAAAAAATTAAGTTGAAACATTTTTTTAAGAAAAGTACAATTATGATTTTAGTCCTACCATTTTCTTCTTTTTTCGAGGCCTATGTCCTACTTTGTCCCCCTTTTTGAAGTCCAGTTGTCCTACATTTCGAAAATTAGCTCTGGTCACCCTAATCTAGGATGAAAGGAATTTATTTGACTCTGGCTTTACGGGAGACAACTTCATGACCAAACGGTGGAATATTTTGGTCTAATTTTTTGCATACGTATTCTAAATATTATTCTCTTTTCTCTCTTGAAGATGTTTTTTAATAAAACTGTTTCTATTTTGTTTGAAAATTAAAAAAGTGCAATTTTAGTGCGCCTCGCATAAGGCAATCACCCAGGGTGCGTCATGTGCTTTCTCTGGCAAAGACGCTCCAAAGACGGCCGAGTGTCTTTGAACAGGGAAAGCTGACATGACTCACCATGATCGGTTGCCTTATGCGAGGCGCACTACAATTGCACTTTTTTAATTCAAATAAATAAATACCCTATTATTTTCTCTGAATTCTGTTGAGTCTTATCAGAAAGAAGACTTTTGAACACTGAAAATTTGTTCAACTAGGAGATAGAAGTTGGAGGCTGTGCTAGTCAAGAGATGAGTAGATTTAGTAGATTTAGTAGATGGAAGGTAGGAACAGAAAGAGAGCGACGTGCCTCCATCCTGATCTTCGTCCGAGATACCTGACGAGCCTTCTGATGTATCTAGAAAATCTGTCCTCTATCCATTAAGTCCTGTATCATCCCAACCCTATTTCATCCCACTCAACCCGTATCAAACGATGCCAGCCGTTACGTGATAGACCCTGGAGTACTCTGTTTAACGTGTCGACGTGAAATTTTGCATTGGAAAATACCGAGCTGACGTGTTAAAAGCGAGAAGATTCGTGACAAAGAGATTGACATTGATCGGATACCTCGCTTGGCGAGATGTGCTTCAATCTATTTGGAAAAGCAGACTATGTCCACTAAACGAAACTTTGAGAGTCGCTTTCAATAAACAACCGTGAATATCGCACATCAATCAAAAAGCATTAGGTTTTATAAATATATACTCTGGAGCAGGCAATTTGTATTTCCCAGTAGATGGACTGGTTGCGTTCTTATTTAAAATTCCTACCTTACCGACATCGAGACCTTTCCACAGCTCAAGTGGTTTGTGTCCGTGTTAAGTTTCTAAGATGTTTTTGATGTCATTAAAATCATAAGTAACTTTGAAGTTGCTTAAGGGTTGCCCATAAACTAAGTTACCAATTTTGGGCTATTTTTACCCCCCC
>JAUMHM010000078.1:4428299-4444297 GCA_032362435.1 Melikaiella ostensackeni
GATGAAATTTTTCGAAGACAGTTGAATTTTCAACCAAAAGAATTGATTTTTGACCAAGAAAGACGAATTTGCAACGAAAAAAATGACCTTCTTACTATGAGAGATGAATTTTTGATCCATAAAGGTGGATTTTTAACAGAACAATTGAATTTTTGACCACAAAAGATGATTTTAACAAAGTAGTTGAATTTTCAACAAAATTACTCAATTTTTAACAAAATAGTTGAATTTTCAACCAAATATTCAAACGTTCAAGCCAAAAAATGATATTTTTCGAAGACAGATGAATTTTCAACAGAAAAATTGATTTTTGACCAAAAAAAGATGACTTTTCTACCATGAAAGATAAATTTTCAATCTAAAAAGACGAATTTTTGACAAATAGTTGAATTTTTGACCAAAAAAGATGACGTTATCAAAATAGTCGAATTTTCAACAGAACCATTACATTTTTAACATAATAGTGGAATTTTTAACCAAATATTTAAATTTTCAAGCCAAAAAGATGAGACTTTTCGGAGACAGTTGAATTTTTAACAGAAAAGTTGATTTTCAACCAAGAAAAATAAATTTGCAACCAAGAAAAATTACTTCTATGCCATGAAAGATGAATTTTTTATCCAAAAGACGGATTTTTAACGGAACAGTTGAATTTTAGACAAAAAAAGATGACTTTAACAAAGTAGTTGAATTTTCAACAAAATAATTAAATTTTTAACAAAATAGTTGAATTTTTAGACAAATATTTAAACGTTCAAGCCAAAAAAATAATATTTTTCGAAGGCAGATAAATTTTCAACAAAAAATTTATTTTTTACCAAAAAAGATGACTTTTCTACCATGAAATATGAATTTTTAATCTAAAAAGATGAATTTTTAACAGGAAACTTGATTTTCCACCAATGAAAAATGACTATTCAGCCATAAAAGATGAATTTTTAATCCAAAAAGACGGATTTTTAACGGAACAGTTGAATTTCCGACCAAAAGAGATGACTTTAACAAAGTAGTTGAATTTTCAACAAAATTATGAAATTTTTGACAAAATAATTGAATTTTTAAACAAATATTTAAATTTTCATGCCAAAAAAATGATATTTTCCGAAGACAGATGAATTTTTAACAAAAAAATTGATTTTCGACCAAGAAAGATGACTTTTCTACCATGAAAGATAAATTTCCAATCTAAAAAGATAAATTGTTAACAAATAGTTGAATTTTCGACCAAAAAAGATGACTTTAACAAAATAGTTGAATTTTAAACAAAATAATCACATTTTTAACGAAATAATTGAATTTTTAACTAAATATTTGAATTTTTAATCCAAAAAGATGACATTTTTCGAGGACATTTGAATTTTTATTATAACAGAAAAGTTGATTCTCCACCAAGAAAGATAAATTTGCAACCAAGAAAAATGAATTTTCAGCCATAAAAGATGTAATTTCAATCCAAAAAGACGGATTTTTAATGAAACAGTTGAGTTTTCGACCAAAAAAGATGACTCTAACAAAGTAGTTGAATTTTCAACAAAATAATCACATTTTTAACGAAATAGTTGAATTTTTAACCAAATATTTAAACAATCAGGCCAAAAAACAGACATTTTTTGAAGACAGATGAATTTTTAACAAAAAAATTGATTTTCGACCAAGAAAGATGACTTTTCTACCATGAAATATAAATTTCCAATCTAAAAAAACGAATTTGTAACATATAGTTGAATTTTCGACCAAAAAAGATGACTTTAACAAAATAGTTCAATTTTTAACCAAATATTTAAATTTATAAGCCAAAAAGATGACATTTTTCGAAGACAGTTGGATTTTTAACAGAAAAGTTGATTTTCAACCAAGAAAGATGAATTTGCTACCAAAAAAAATGACTTTTCAGCCATAAAAGATGAAATTTTAATCCAAAAAGATGGATTTTTAACGCAACACTTAAATTTTCGACCAAAAAAAATAACTTCAACAAAACAGTTGAATTTTCGACCAACGCAGATGAATTCTCAACCAAATGGTCGCATTTTCAAAACAATTTCGAATTTTTGACCGAAAAATATGACTTCAATAAAATATTTACATTTTCAGCAAAATAATTAAATTTTCAACAAAATAGTTGATTTTTGAACCAAATAGGTAAATTTTTAACCTAAAAAGATAAATTTTCAATCGAGAAGATTAATTTTCTACCAAAGACGAATTTTCAACAAAATATTTGAATTTTTTAAAGAAAAAAATAAGTTTGCAACCAAAAATGGAGTAGTTAAATTGTCAGTTCAAAAGAAAAAAATGACTTCTTAACAAAATAAAAACGTAATTCCAACAAGTTGAATTCAACGAACAAATAATGATTTTGCAACAAAATAGTTGAATCCTCAACCAAATAGATGAATTTTCAACAAAGACAAATTTTCTACCCAAAAAGACGAATTTCGATCAAAAGAGTTAAGTTTTCAAGCTAAAAATTCGAATGTTTTAGAAAACAAATCTGACTTTTAAATCCGAAAATACGAATTCGTATGAAAAAGAATTTGAGAATGTGAGCTTTCAATGAAGAAAAGATGAATTTTCAATAAAATAGTTGAATTTAAGCCAAAAATATTAATTTTTAATCAAATAGTGGAATCCTCGACCAAAAAGATGAATTTTGAACAAACAAGATTAATTTTCTACCCAATAAAACGAATTTTTCAAAATTTCTCTCAACATTTCTACCAAGAAGATTAATATTCTACTAAAATAGACGATTTTCCAACTAAATACATTATTTTTGAACAAAATTATTGGATTTTGAAGCCAAAAAGACGAATTATAATTCGTCTTTTTGGCTAGGCTTGGTAGAAAATTCAACTGCTATGTAAATAATTATTTACATAACAGTTGAATTTTGTACCCAAAAACCTGATTTTTGACCCAAAAAATCAACTTTTTACACAGTTGTTCAACTTGAAGCCAAGTAGTTTGTTTTTTCAACCAAAAAAGATAAATCGGTAACGAAACATTGCTAGTTTTAACCAAATAGTCAAATTTTCAACCAAAAAATTATTTTTCTACCAAGAAGATTAGTACTCTACCAAAGAAGATGAATTTTCAACAAATTATATTATTATTAATAAAATTGTCCAATTTTGAAACTGCATTCTAATTCAAAATTCCTACCTTACCGACACCGAAACCTTTGCACAGTTCAAATGGTTCGTGCCCGTGCTAAGCCGTGCTTAGTTTTTAGAATGTTCTTAATGATGTCATAAAATTATACTGCTCAATTGTCTGAACGAATTTTGTGTAAGGAGCCGGCTATAAACTACATTACCAATTTGAGGGGGAGGAGGGGATCGCACCAAAAACTACGGTTGGAAACATGCGGGAGTGACGGGGAGGGGAGGTAGTAGAAGTAACGTTGCGAGCCTAGATAACGTTTTTTACGTTTTTCATGATGATAAATTCCATAAATTCTAACAGAATTTGCGAATTTTGCGAACGATGGCCCTGCAATGGTGCAGTTCAATAATAACTTAAGTTTGAAAAACATTTACATATTTCAAACTTCACACTTTTTTCCTATTCCCCTCCTTTCCTCTTTTTTGGAGAATTCTTCTTTTTCCCCCTTTCATGAAGAAACTTCTCCTTTTTGCCCTTTTCTTCTTTTTTTTCGCTTAAATGCGAACTGAATTAATAGAACGCAATAAGAAAATCCAACCAATTTTTATAAAAAGTTAATTTTTTTTTGTAAAAATTTAATTATTTTTGTTGAAAATGCAACTATTTTGTTAAAAAATCAACTTTCTTGGTCAAATATCCAACTACGTTGTTGAAAGCTGAACTACTTTGTTAAACATTCATTTTTTTGGTTGAAGATTCATCTCATTGCTTGAAAATTTGAGTATTTTGTTGAAAATTCGTTTCATTTTTGGTTGAAAATTAATTTTTTCATTCGAAAATTTGACTATTTCATTTTTAGATGAAAATTTATCTTTTCTTATTGAAACTTCTTTTTTTTTTTTTGAAAATTCAATTATTTTGTTGAAAATTCGTCTCCTTTTTTTGGTTGAGAATAAATTTTTTCAACAGAAAATGTAACTATTTGGTAGGAAATAAACTTGTTTAAAGAAAAATAATATTTTTGGGTTGAAAAATCGTCCTTTTTGGTGAAGCATTGATTTTCTTGAGAGAAAAACCATTTTTTTTTGGTTGAAAATTGAATTATTTGATTGAAACTAAATATGTTTCGTTGAAAATTCAAAAATTTCGCTTGAAAAAATAACTACTTGGTTTCGAGTTGAACTACTTTGTAAAAATTTTTTTTTTTTTGGTTGAAGATTTAATTATTTTGTTGAAAATGCAAGTATTTTGTTGAAAATACAAGTATTTTGTTGAAGAGTCATCTTTTTTGGCCAAATATTCAACTACGTTTTTGAAAGCTGAACTACTTTGTTAAAAATTCTTTTTCTTTGGTTAAAGATTCATCTCTTTGCTTGAAAATTTGAGTAGGTTGTTGAAAATTAGTTTCATTTTTGGTTGAAAATTAATTTTTTTGATTCGAAAATTTGACTATTCCACTTTTAGTTAAAAATTCATCTTTTTTAGTTGCAACCTCTTCTCCTTTTTGGAAAATGTAACTATTTGGTAGAATATAAACTTGTATAATTAAAGATGATATTTTTGGACTGGAAATTCGTCTTTTTTTGGTGAAGCAATGATTTTCTTGGCAGAAAAGCCATTTTTTTGGTTGAAAATTGAATTATTTGGTTCGAACTAAATATGTTTCGTTGAGAATTCATCTTTTTTAATTGAAAAAAACAACTACTTGGTTTCAAGTTGAACCACTTTATAAGGAAATTTTTTTTTTGGTTGAAAATTTAATTATTTTGTTGAAAATTCAACTATTATGTTAAAAAGTCATCTTTCTTGGTCAAATATTCAAATACGTTGTTGAAAGCTGAACTATTTTTGTTAAAAATTTATTTTCATCTTTTTGCTTGAAAATTCAAGTATTTTGTTGAAAGTTCGTTTTATTTGTGGTTGGAAATTAATTTTTTCATTCGAAAATACTTTGTAAAAAAAATATATATATTTTTTGATTGAAGATTCGTCATTTTAGTTGAAAATTCAACTATTTGGTTAAAAATTATACTACTTTAAAATTAACTTTTTTGTTCAGAAATCATGTTTTTAGGTTAAAAATTTAGGTCTTCTGTAAATAATTCGTCTTTTTGGCTTCAAAATTCAACAATCTTGGTGAAAATTAATGCATTTTGTCGAAAATTCATTGTTTTATTGGTTAAAAATTAATTTTTTATCTGAAAATTTGACTGTTCCATTTTTGGTTAAAAATTTATCATTTACAGGCTGGAAACTCAACTATTTGGTACAAAATTCATGTGTTTTGTTAAAAATTCGTCTTTTTTCGTAAAAAATTAATCTAGTTTGTTGAAAATTTATCTTTTTGTTTGAGGATTTCACTATTTTGTTTAAAATTATTCTATTCTGGTTGAATTCAGCTATTCGGTTGAACATTTATTTTTCTTGATTGAAAATTCGCTTCCTCAAATTCTTTTTCGCATAAATTCATCTCTTACGGTTTGAAAGTCAGATTTGTTTTCTAAAACATTCGACTTTTTACCCTGAAAACTTCACTCTTTTGTTGAAAACTCGTATTTTTAGGTAGAAAATTAATCTTCTTTGTTGAAAATTGATCTATTCGGTTGAGGATTGAACAATTTTGTTAAAAATTCTTTTTTTTTTCGCTGGATTCAACTGGTTGTTAATTTTTTTTTTGTTAAGAAGTAATTTTTTTATAAACTGAAAATTTAACAATTCCATTTTTGATTGAACACTTATGCTTTTTATTTAAAAATTCAATGGTTTGGTTGAAAATTCATGTAATTGTTGAAAATTCTTCTTTTTGTAGAAAATTGATCTTCTTGGTTAAAAATTTACCTTTGTAGGCTGAAAATTCAGGTATTTGGTGCGAAATTCAACTATTTTGTTGAAAGTTCAAGTATTTTGTTGAAAATTCAAACATTTTGAAAATGTCAACTTCTTTGGTCGAAAATTCAATTTTTTATTGAAAATTCCACCATTTGATTGAAAATGCATCCGTGTAGGTTGAAAATTCAACTATTTGGTCAAAAATGCCACTAATTTGTTGAAATCATCTTTTTTAGTCGAAAATTCAACTGTTTTTTCCGAATTCGTCTTTTTGGATTAAAAATCCATCTTTCATGGTATAAATGTCATATCTCTTGGTTGCAAATTCATATTTCTTGGCTGAAAATCAACTTTTCTGTTGAAAATTCAACAATCTTGGAAAAATGTCGCCTTTTTCGATTGAAAAATTAAATATGTGGTTAAAAATTCGTTCTTCGGCTTAAAAATTCATCCTTTCGGATTAAAAATTCATCTTTCGGCCATGTTCAGCCAACAGCTACGTTACTTTCGAGATGGGGGGGAGGAAATAAAGACTTAACTACGGTTGTCAACGAGAGGGGCCGGGGGGTAAAAAATAGCCCAAAATTGGTAACTTAGTTTCTGGAAGGCCCCTAAGCAACTCCAAGGTTATTTATGATTTCAATAACATTATCAAGAACATTTGAAAAACTTAGCTCGGACACGAACCATTTGAGCTGTGGAAAGGTCTCGATGTCGGTAAGGTAGGAATTTTGAATTAGAACGCATCCTGCCTATCTACGGTAATTACAGTGCTTCATTTCAATAAAGATTTCGACAATTATTTTTACATTTCTTTGCAAAAAAATTGCAAATGCTACTGTAAAAAGAAGAAAATATAAACACATGTCATGCCTAACTGAATCCTAAAACGGATTCTTTTCAATTTTTATTGCGACTCAACGATGAACTTAGCTACCAGCCTCGATTTTATAAATAGGAGAAAGAAGTAGCTATTTAAATTGAAAGTGCAAAAAATGCGTATCAAGCACACGAGAGCGTGAATAAACGCATTTGGAAGCTTCTCCTAAGGAAAAAGCCTTTCGTCATTACTTTTTGGCCGAGGTGTAAAAATTTCCTGTCGAGCGACAGGGGTTGTATACAAACAAGGATTTAGAGACGTTTAATGGGAATTATCCGGGAGGAGGTACAATTAGGGGAGGATTATTAACACCTGGGGCTGACGTCATGCTGTTTCTCGAGTCGTCGCCTCCTTGCCTTTATTGCCAGCTCTGGCCCCTGACAGTCTGACCCACGAGTTACCCCAAAACTTCTTCTTCTTCTTCCAATAATAATCCCCGAAGTACCGAACCCGTGTTCTTTGCCACAAATCATTCTACCGCGATTCCGGTTTTTGAATCATGTCTTCTCGAGAGAGAAACACGGGTGCGGAATCCAAGAAAGCGTGAAATCGTTTGAAGATACCACATATATTGCATAGGTTCGCACGCTTGACCGCAGAATCCAGGCTATTTTTCCTGCAGATTTCGCTTTTAGATATTTGGATGTAAAGGAAGTGGAGAGAAGGAAATAAAAATGTCAAATTTTGTCAATTATGGGTAGTAATAGAACACTGATAACATTACAGTAAGAGACGTTTTTTTAAATTATTTTATTCACTAGTAGTAAATGCATGCGAGCGAAGCGCGCGTTTAAGTCCCTGGATTAATATTTTCTAATATAAAAAACATAAGCTATTCAAAAATACATAATGAAAATTTTTTAAATATGTACTAAGAGTTCTGAAAAATGTTGAAAAGAATTAAATAATTTAATGAATGAATAATTCTAATTGAACAGAAAAAAATTAAGTTTCATTTTGAACATAATATGGGCGTCAAAATGTTCTGAAATAAAACTGAACGACAATTCGTTCATATTGATCAATACGAACATTGAAAACAATTCCAGTGTTTTTCAGTTTTGTCATACTGTTTTGGACGAAAACATAATGTCTTGGTGAAAACATGACGTTCTGATGAAAACACGATGTTTTTACAAAATCTCGATGTTTTGATGAAAACTTGGAGTTTTGATGAAAACATAATGTCATGGATGAATACATAAAGTTTTGATGAAGACCCGATGTTTTGATGA
The DNA here is from genome assembly GCA_032362435.1 of Melikaiella ostensackeni. Taxonomy (NCBI): domain Eukaryota; kingdom Metazoa; phylum Arthropoda; class Insecta; order Hymenoptera; family Cynipidae; genus Melikaiella; species Melikaiella ostensackeni. The sequence continues at coordinate 4,436,352 of JAUMHM010000078.1, forward strand.
AAACACAATATTTTTATAAATACACGATGTTTTAATGAAAACATAATGTCTTGGATGAAAACATAATTTTTTGATTAAAACATAATGTCATGAATAACACGATGTTTTGATGAAAACATGGTGCTCTGATTAAAACATGGTGTTTTTATGGTAACATGATATTTTGATGAAAAAATGTAATATCTTGGATGTAACATAATGCATTGCATGAAAACGTAATGTTTTGATTAATACATAATGTCATGAATAATACGATGTTTTGATGACAACATGGTGCTTTGATGAATGACTTAAGGTGTTGGGTGAAAAAATAATGAAGACGTAATGTTTTGATGAAAACACAATGTCTTGGATGGAAACATAATGTTTCGATTTGAACATAATGTCATAAATGAAAACACGATGTTTTGATGAAAACGCGATGTTTTGATGAAAACACGATATTCTTATAAAAACACGATGTTTTATTCAAAACATAATGTCATCAATGAAGGCACGATGTTTTTATTAAATCACGATGTTTTTATGAAAACACGATATTTTAATAAAACCACGATGTTTTAACGAAAACACGATGTTTTGATGAAAAAATAATGTGTTGAATGGAAAAATATTGAAATCATAATGTTTTGATGAAAACATAATGTCATCAATAAAGACACGATGTTTTGATAAAAAAACATAATGTCTTGGATACAAACATAATGTTTTGATAAGAACATAATGTCATGAATGAAGACACTATGTTTTTATGAAAACACGATGTTGTAATGAGAACACGATGTTTTAATGAAAAAATAATGTTTTGATGAAAATAAAATGTATTGATTAAAACATAATATCATGAATGAAAACACGATGTTTTTATGAAATTGTGTTTTTATTCAATAATGGTGTTTTGATGAAAAAAAATAATGTCTTGGATAAAAACATTATGTCTTGGATGTAACATAATATTTTGGAAAAACATAATGTCATCAATGAGAACATGATGTTTTGATGAAAACGTAGTGCTATGGAAGGAAACATGATGTTTTAATGAAAACATGGTGTTTTAATAGTAACAAGATGTTTTGATGGAAAAATATAATGTCTTGGATGTAACTTAATGCATTGCATAAAAACGTAATGTTTTAATTAAAACATAATGTCATGAATGAAAACACGATGTTTTGATGAAAATATGGTGTTTTTATTAAATCATGGTGTTTTGATGAAAACATGATGTTTTGATGTGAAAATATAATGTCTTGGATGAAAACATGATATCTTGGATGTAACATAATGTCTTGAATGAAAACGTACCTAACGTTTCGATTAAAACATAATGTCAATATAAAAATAAAATAATGTCATGAATGAAAACACAATGTTTTGATGAAAACATACTTTTATTGAAACATGGTGTTTTAATGAAAAATGATGATGTCTTGAATGAAAACATAATGTTTTAATTAAAACATAATGTCATGAATGAAAACACGATGTTTTAATGAAAACATGGTGCTCAGATTTTAACATGGTATTTTTATGGTAACAACATGTTTTGATGAAAAAATGTAATGTCTTAGATGTAACATAATGTATTGCATGAAAACGTAATGTTTTGATTAAAACATAATGTCATGAATGAAAACACAATGGTTTGATGAAATCATGGTGTTTTTATTGAAACATGGTGTTTTGATGAAAATAAGATGTTTTGATGAAGAAACATAATGTCTTGGATGAAAACATGATGTCTTGGACGAAAATATAATGTTTTGATTAAAACATGTCATGAATGAAAACACGATGTTCTGATGAAATCGTGGTGTTTTTATTCAAACATGGTGTTCTGATGAAAAAACATAACATCTTGGATAATAACATTATGTCTTGGATGCAACAATATTTTTGAAAAAAACATAATGTCATCAATGAAAACACCATGTTTTGATGAAAACATAGTGTCATGAATGGAAACACGATGTTTTAATGAAAACATGGTGTTTTAATGGTAACAAGATATTTGATGGAAAAATATAATGTCTTGGATGTAACTTAATATATTGCATGAAAACATAATGTTTTAATTAAAACATAATGTCATGAATGAAAACACGATGTTTTGCCGAAAACATGGTGTTTTGATGAAAACACGTTTTAATTAAAACACGATGTTTTGATGAAAACTTAATGTGTTGGATGAAAAAATAATGAAAACATAATATCTTGGATGAAAACATAATTTCTTGGATGAAAACATAATGTCTTGGATGAAATCATGTTTTGATTGAAACATAATGTCATGAGTGAAAACACGATGTTTTCATGAAAACATGGTGTTTTAATGCTAACAAGATGTTCTGATAAAAAAACATAATGTCTTGGATGAAAACGTAATGTCTTGGATGTAACATAATGTCTTGGATGAAAACATAATGTTTTGATGAAAACATGGTGTTTAGATTGAAACCTGGTGTTTTAATGCTAACAGGATGTTCTGATGAAAAAACATAATATCTTGGATGAAAACATAATGTCTTGGATGTAACATAATGTTTTGGATGAAAACATAATGTTTCTATTAGAACATAATGTCATGAATGAAAACACGATGTTTTGATGAAAACATGGTGTTTTTATTGAATCATGGTGTTTTGAGTAAGACATGGTGTTTTGATGAAAACATGATGTTTTGACGTGAAAATATAATGTCTTGGATGAAAACATGATGTCTTGGATGTAACATAATGTCTTGAATGAATACGTACCTAACGTTTCGATTGAAACTTAATAAAAATAAAATAATGTCATGAATGAAAAGACGATGTTTTGATGAAAACATACTTTTATTGAAACATGGTGTTTTAATGAAAAAAGATGATGTCTTGGATGAAAACATAATGTTTTGATTATAACATAATGTCATGAATAACACGAGGTTTTGATGAAAACATGGTGCTCTGATTAAAACATGGTGTTTTTATGGTAACATGATGTTTTGATGAAAAAATGTAATATCTTGGATGTAACATAATGCATTGCATGAAAACGTAATGTTTTGATTAATACATAATGTCATGAATAATACGATGTTTTGATGACAACATGGTGCTTTGATGAATGACTTAAGGTGTTGGGTGAAAAAATAATGAAGACGTAATGTTTTGATGAAAACACAATGTCTTGGATGGAAACATAATGTTTCGATTTGAACATAATGTCATAAATGAAAACACGATGTTTTGATGAAAACGCGATGTTTTGATGAAAACACGATATTTTGATGAAAACACGATATTTTGATGAAAATATGGTGTTTTGATGAAGACATGGTATTTGTATGAAAACAAGATGTTTTGATGAAAACAATTTCTTGGATGAAAACATAATGTTTTGGATGAAATCATAATATTTTGGATTAAAACATAATGTCTTGGATGAAAACGTAATGTCTTGGATGAAATCATAATATTTTGGATTAAAACATAATGTCTTGGATGAAAACGTAATATTTCGTTTTAAACATAATGTCATGAATGAAAACACGATGTTTTGATGAAACCTTGGTGTTTTTATTGGAACATGGTGTTTTGACGAAAACGCGATGTTTTGATGAAAACAGGATATTTTGATGAAAAATGGTGTTTTGATGGAAACAGGATGTTTTGATGAAATTATGATGTTTTGATGATATTATGATGTTTTGATGAAAACCCGATATTTTGATGAAAATATGGTGTTTTGATGAAGACATGGTATTTGGATGAAAACAAGATGTTTTGATGAAAATACGATATTTTGATGAAAACACGATGTTTTGATGAAAATACGATGTCTTGATGAAAACATGGTGTGTTGATGTTTAAAAGACGGTGTTTTAATGGAAACGCGATGCTTTGATGAAAACACAAAGTTTTGATGAAAACACGATGGTTTGACATGCAAATGGTTTCTTAGGATTCTCAATAGTTATTTTCCTGAGATCCGGGAGATTTACAACGTCCTAAGATAAAGGGGAAACATTTTAGAAAATTTTGAAGTTCGAATTAAGTGAAAATGTGAATTGACGAAAACTCGATGTTTTGCTAAAATCTCGATGTTTTGATGAAATCTTGGTGTTTCGATGAAAACATAATGTCATGGATGAAAACATAAAGTTTTTATGAAAACCCGATATTTGATTGATGATGATTTTGAGAATGAGAATTTATGAAAATTCGGCAAACAATGCAACCCCAGGTGGTAACGTGTTGTGCGATACAAGACTATAAAACCACCCCCGTTTGCGCCATCATCCCTCGTCACCGTTCCAGTTAATATCCCCGTAATTGGTTAAAACCCGTAACTGATGAGTGAACTGTAAATTATTATGCACGAGACCCTTGGTTCTCGGGCAATGAGGGTTTATAGGGTACGGTTCAACACCTCTTCGTTAGGCTCTTCATCCACAGTTGTATCGACACCCAGGCATGTTATGGTCGCTGAACTATCATTGTTTGATATATTGCTTGGGAAGCAGAATTTTCGAGGCGAAAAAGATTTCGGTTCAATGAATTTATCGTCGATGGGAAAATTAACCTCGCTCTCGCTTCTGGCACACGCTCAGATTTATTGAAAATTATGGGATTGTCACTTTTCGAAAACTACTTACGGTCTCCAAACAATTTTTACATTAAACCTACAGTAATCTCGAATCTAATAATACGAATTCAATGTGAAATATAATTATAACTGTTAAATAAAATTTACTGTGTAAAAAAGCGCCTTTCAACTCCACTGGAACTCGAGCCCAGAACCTTTCGTTTGCCAGACGACTGCTCTACCTACTGGGCTACGGAGTGGTCCAGCTAATCTTTTCTCACAGAAACCCTCAAGCTTTCTAGCTATACACACAGTTATACAATTTCTTATCTAAGATTCTCATTTTAGTCATCTTGAGCCATTTGATTAATCAAATTTTATAAATATTTTTACATCATTAAGACAAGATGGACATTTTTTAAATGAGACGTCAAATAAAATTTTCTGTCTTATTCTTTTTCTTTATTTATAATGTGTCATTCAGGATTTACATAACGCTCGTTCCTTTACATCTTTATTACAACCTTTTTACATCCCTTATTCTAACTTATTCTCTAATTTGATACATATTATTTCTAATCCTTAAAAGCATAACCTGTTGAAACTTAATTTTACTTAATCTTACTGTATAATGTCAGCTTCTTTTAAGCTTCTATGTGACTTCCGTTTCCTTTTGCTCATCTTTGCCACTCATGCTTTTCATTCTCTCTCCCCTACACTCCTTCATTCTTTTTCTTTCAATCCTCTAGCTTTTTCCACCTCCTTCATCCAATCTTCCCCCAGTCTCACCTCCCTTAACATTTTCTTCATATTCTCTTGTCACCTTCCCCTTTTCTTATTTCCTCTCATAAAACCATCCCATACATGCTTCCATATCTCCGCTACCTATTCACATACTCTGAATTTTCTCTTCTCATCCTTCTCCTAATACATTGCTTCTTTGGCATCATTTCTCAGTTTCCATCTAGCTATTCTTATCCATCTCTTTTCCTCCCATCTTCTTTCCAGAATATTTTGACAATCCTTCTTTTTTTATCACATTATACCATTTACTGTATCTTGGTTACCCTATCCTCCCTCATCTATATATCACCTGCCTTTCTCTATCTGTTTTTCCCAATTCCTCATAGTCTACATTTCCATCTTCTCCTATCCCTCGATCTCTAAGAAACTCTCTTCTTTTTTCTTTCCATCGCGTTAACTCTACTGCCCCCTTTCCTCTTCCTTCCACCTCTTTGTGACACTTCCTCGCTAACTCCCCTCCCTTTCCTTCTCTTAGCCTCCCTTTAAACTTTTACGACCTCTTTCTTGACCTTGTTCTTAATTTATCCCTTCCAGCCTCTTCTCTCACCACATAACCCGGAGCTTTTCAGTCTGCCCCTAATGTCCATTTAATATATCTCTCTTACAACTTCTCTATCTCCTTCCTCTCCATCCATCCCCATGTTTTTTAAATTCCTTTACATCCTCTAGCTTTTCACTTTTCATCTCGCTGTCTTTTTTTCTTTCTCCCTCCTTCCTTTCTTAGTCTCGTTACCTTCATTTTATCCGCATTAAGCCTCAGTTCTTTCCTATCCAAGTATTTTCCCAACCCAGTAATTAAACCCGATATTCCTTCCTCATTCTTCGTCAACATCACTATATCATGCGCATATGCTAGTGTGTATATATTTTCTTCCCCTACTATTACTTCTTTCCAACCTTCTCTCTTTATCTTCTCTTCCAAATCTGAAATTGATATATTAAACAGGAGCGGACTTAGATGACAAACCTGCCTTGCAGCTCCAGCTGACCTAAAACTATATCCGATTTTTACTCTCACCATAACCTTACTTTGTATCTCTCTAAAAATCTCTGCTTCACTTTTCCTCAAATCTTCTTTAATCCCCTTTTTCTCCATAGCTTTATTTATCTCTTCCCTGTCCAATGAGTCAAACGCCGCCTTCAAATCCACAACCATTCCTGTCATCCTCCCTTTCTCCCCTTTGATCCTTCTATTCATAATATAATTTAGCCCATAAATATTGTCTATCACTCCTATACCTTTCCTCAATCCCGTCTGACTCGGTGAAATTATCTTTTTTCCTCTAATTCTTTCTTCAACCTCTCTGATACTATTGTCACATATATCTTATATAATTTTGGCATCAACGTCACCCCCCTATAATCTTTAACCCCTTCCCATCTTCATTTTTTCACTATTGGAACAACTATCCCTTCCCATGCTTACTCCTTCAATTCCTTTCACCCATTTTTCCAAATTTTATTCGAGAATAAGTCTATACCTGCTGCCTTTTCCTCTTTGAATTACCCTATCGGCCTCGCTATTTCTTCTCTTGTGATATTCTCTTCTTCGTCCTTTTTTCTTACCCCTTTCTCTCCTCTTGTTATTTTGTTTTCCACTTTTTCATGAAATATTTTTTCCATTCTAACATTCCAATCTCCTAATTAACTCGTTTTCTTTTTTTCCTCTCTCTACTATTTACCACTTTCCATACTTCTTCCTCCGTGCTAGCCTTTTCTGCCTCCTCCTCGAAACTTTTATTCTCTTCCTCTTTTTTAATCACATAACTCATTATACTTTTTCTAATTTTTGCTGTATTCTTCTGCACTGTTGGTACGATAGATCTCTTATTTGCGAATGGTAAAACGGAACCTTCAGTTAGAACTGATCAAGATGACTAGAATGAGAATCTTAGATAAGCAATTGTATAAAATATTATGTTTATAAAAAATTATTCTGAAGATATTGTTTATGAATGAGTGGATATATACAATGAATCATTATGAAAGGTTAATAATTATGTGAATAAGAATTTCAACTGACTTGGTGTGAATCGAGTTCCATTCCCTTCGAACCCTGAAATCCTTGCAGGCGTCGAAGCGTTGATAATAACCCAGTGAAAATACAAAGGAAAGGACAAGGAAGGATGTCTTGTATGAATGACACCTGATACCCTGAGCTCTACTCGAATTTTCACTTCAATTACAAATTTTGAAAAAAGTCGTTATAATGAGGCATTAAAATCAGTAAAATATAATTATCTTTCATAATAATAACATTTTTAGGCATTAAATAAATTATTAAATTTCTTTTTTCTTAAAGACCGAAATTAAATCTACTTTCTTATGAAAATTTTTGATGTTCTGAAAAAAGAACACTCAAAATGTTCACAAATCAAAACTAGACTTCTAGACTATCCACTTTTCCGGCTTATTAGAGACAAATGTACAATAAATGTAAAAACGGAAAAAAGAGGGAGAAAAAGGAAAGAGTCAACCAAAACCAACCTTACACTTTTTCTTTTTTCCGTCTTTTTTATACTACTGGGGACCAACATGTTTCGAAGCCAATTTAGACTTCCTCATCAGGGGTA
>JAUMHM010000078.1:4452170-4469609 GCA_032362435.1 Melikaiella ostensackeni
TTCGAAGCCAATTTAGACTTCCTCATCAGGGGTAATTTATAGGATAACTACAGTTATGAATAATGAAACATATATTAGTTGTGTATATGTGCATGGCAGCTTTTTTAAACAAAATTCAAATGGATTTATTGAATTTATTGATATGCTCATTTAAAATTCCTTTTTTATCTTTTTTTGTTGAAGTCAAAACATATTTTCTTGTTAATATGAAATATATTTTTTGGAAAAACCATGAAACTTGCATTCTATCAATCATTCCTTCTGTAATGCATCCAATCTCACTTTTTACTAACTTAATACACTGAAAATTACATTAACATAAACATGAAAATAAGAAAAAACAAAATAATTTTTTATATAACTTCCTGCGTATAAAATCCAAAAATTCGTTATCCAAAGTTTGGCAAACACTTCGCCACAACACTAATTGAACAAAAATTTCAATTATTTTTGAAAAATGTTTGTAAATTTGGTTGATCTCATTTTTTTGTTTAAAGATAGAAGCATGCATCCACTTTTTTAATATAAAATTTTGAAATTATGATAAAAAATGCTTAACTAGGTAGAAATTTTAGAGAAAGAAGAAGTGTTCTGGGATTCGAAACATGTTCGTCTCCAGTAGTATAAACAAGATGGAAAAAAGAAAGAGTGTGAGGTTGGTTTTGGTTAACTTTTTCCTTTTTCTCTCTCTTTTTTCTTTTTCGTTTGTACATTTATTGTACATTTGTCTCTAATGAGCTGGAAAAGTGGATAGTCTAGAAGTCTAGTTTTAATTTGTGAACTTTTTGGGTGTTTCTTTTTCAGTACACCAAAAATTTTCATAAAAAAGTAGATTTCATTTCGATCTTTAAGAAATTTTAAAAGAAAGACATTAAGCGAGGATTTGTTCCAATCTGCAGAGTTGCCTATTAATAATTAAGATTTCTTTTAATTGTGGCTACATAGACGAGTCAGTCGTCGAAATTCTTTCATTCAGAACACCTCGTGTTTCTCTAAATTTTCTTCCGGGTTAAGAATTTTTTATCACTATTTAAAAAATTTATATCAAAAAAACGGATTTATGCTTCTATCTTTAAAAAGAAAAAGAAAATCAACAAAATTTATAAACATTTTTGAAAAATAATTGAAATTTTTGTTCAATCAGTGTTGTGGTGAAGTGTTTGCCGAACTTTGGATTACAAATTTTTGGATTTTATGTGCAGGAAGTTATATAAAAAATTGTTTTATCTGTTCTTATTTTTATGTTTTTGTTAATGCAATTTTCAGTGTAATTGATAAAAATTTGGTGGAATTGATTTTATGATAGATATTACTGAAAGTCCGGTATAGGAGTATCACATGAATTTATTCAATTAGTAAAAACTTAGATTGGATGCATTACAGAAGGAATTAAGGTAAAAGTACCAGTTTGTGAGCGTGTAAGATATTCATAAATTATTGATCGAGAATAAAATAAATTTAATCCGTGTTTGAGATGTGAAGTGAATTTCATGTGCTACGTGTTCATTGTAGTTGTAAAAAATACTTATATATGCTTCTTTGAAGGCTTTTATTATTTAATGTGAATTTTTTCACAAGCTATGTCGCTGCATCAGTTTATGAACGCTTAATTTCATTTTGAATTTGTGAACCCACGACTTATATCAACTTACATGATGTTTTAATGAAAACAATCACTTTATTATTCATAATTTTGTCCTTTTTTCATAAATTAACTTCTTAGAATAAAGTTTTTGAGTGTAAAAATTTTTCTGTATTAGCAGGTGCAAGATTTTATAAAAAGTGACTAGTTTCTCGCAAGCAAATTAATTAGAACATCAAAAATATTATCAAAGAATTATTGAATTTACTAGCCTTACAGAAACATCGATTATTTTTTCATGAATTTTTTACAGTACCAAGAAAAGTTCAAAATCATTCGAAATTAATTATAATGCTAAATTAATGCAAGATAATTAAGATAAGACAACAAATATTCAGTAATCAATGTTTTTATGCTGCAAAAAAAATAGTCACACGATAAATAATAGGTTGAGTTTACTTTTAGCGACTTTTTGAGGTTATAATATATAAAAAATTTTTTTGACAATCGAATAATCGTTAATTAAGTGATGAGTTGAGGAGTAAACTTGAAAACAGAGATATAACACGGTAAAAATTAATTTTTTTTACATACATGTCCACAAACTGGTACATGCACGTACTTTATGTATCAGTTCATCGACGGCTGTATTTAACAACAAATAATAAGATATCAAGACTTTTCTGCGACGTTTGTGTAAAATATAAACATCCTTGATTCATTAAGACGTTTTTTTTTCTAAATTACCTTGTCTTGTCTTGTCACATCAAAAAGACCGGTTTATTTAAAAAATATTCAAAATTCATACCGACAATCCATATCAATTTTGATGCTTATTGTTTTAGGAAAATGTTTATAAGGATTATCGTAAGGTTTTTTATCATTTGCTACATCAATGGATGAAAATATGAATAAGCATTACAAACTGATACGCGTTCACAAACTGGTGCGTTTACTTTATTGATAAAATGTAAGTTTCATGGTTTTTCCAAAAAAGATATTTCATAATATCAAGAAAATATGTTTTGGATTATTACCTTTTTCTTTTTGAAAAATGAAATAGTCTGAATAGATTGGTTCTAAATCAACTCACTAAATTTCTTTCACGTGAACCTCCCTCCCTAGTATACGCTGAAGTCAACATGGTAAAATCCTCAAGGCGTCATAATTTTTGCAAAAATATCTTTTTAATGAAAAAGACATAGTGAATGACAGAAAATCTATAAAAAGTGGTGGAGCGTAAATTCTGAAATGTTTCTTAACGAGAAAAAAGAGATCACCAACCGATACATTATAATGACGTTCTCCTCATGCCAGTAACAGCAAATGTGAAGGGTTCGTCTTCTCATTCACCATCCTTGAATCTCACTGAATTGATTTTTTTTTCCTCAACCTCCGATTTTCCTCATTACCTGTCTATCTCTTCTCTCTTGAAAAAATCAAAGAGGGAATTGAAGATTCGAGGACAACCATAACCATGTACTCTCGTTCTGTTTCTCTTTTTAGAAAAAGGAAGTACTCAAGTTGCGGATTGCACAATGCGAATTACGAATTTCCTGAGATTATTTATACATTTATAACATTTTACTCCTCGTTTATACTTAAAATATAAATATCCAATAAAGCTTTCGTGAATTATAAAAAAACCGGTGTTCTAGATCTGAATGTATTAACTGTTTTTGATCCGAATGATTTTTTCCGTCTCATATACTCTTCGAATGAAAAAAAACACTTTTAAACAAAAAAAAATTAATATTTAGATTTCGCCAACCTCATAAGGCTTAACATGTATTATTCATAAGCAAGAAATATGTTTTTGTAAATTGTGGACAGAATAGTCAATATAAGACCTCAAAATCTCTCCTTACAATTAGCCATAGAGTACAAATCAAGAATTAGTTGTTGAATTATAGCTCCATAAACCTGTTTTATAGAGTCCCGAAAAACCCCCATACGTGAAAGATTGGGTTTTGCGAGTTTTTGGCACTAATTCTTACTTCTTTGCGGTTTTCAACTTTTCTTTGGTTTTTTTAGTTATGAACAAATAATAAATAAACATTAAAGAGAATCATTTTTTTAAACTATCTCTTTCTTTTATCGATATTTTTTTCTGAAATAAAAACTTCAAAATTATTCATTCACCTTTATTACAATTTTATTCCAATGTTGTCAGGAAAATGTATTACTGGATGTGAATTTGTTATTATTGCTCAAAAAAATGAATGAAATCCCACCAAAAAAACTACGTAGGAAAGGACATCGCCAAGTACATGACTATTAATATTTTATTTATTTATGTTAATGGTAATAAAAATTGTGAATTCAAAGCATGAAGCTGAGTACGAATAGTAGAAAATTTATAAATATAAGTGTTTTTTAATGAAATAATTAGTTTAATGAATTAGTTTATTAGACAATTTTTTTGTTCGATAACAAAAATATATTCATAGTTCAGAGGAACAAAAAAAATTTGGTGGGCTCATTATCTTCTTTAGATAATAAGCATAAGTGTGCCAATATAACAACAACAATAATAATAAGAAGAAGAATAAATTATTATATTAAAGGCCAAACAAATGTTTTTTTTTATTTCTCTGAACTATCAATTTATTTTAGTTATCAAACAAATAAATTGTTTAATTAACCAATTTATTGAACTAATTCCTTTCATTAACAATCACTTGCATTTATCAAGTGTCTACTATTTGTACTTGGCTTAATTTTTTGATTTCACAGATTTATTACCTTTAACATAAATAAAATATCAATAGTCGTGTACTTGGCGGAAATTTTTCACATGTAGTGTTTTTGGTGGGTATATATATATATATATATATATATAATAAAATATAAAAATTTATAGGGATTGCAACATCGTATTGTGCATTTTGAAAATTTTACACGCAATTTTTTGGATCTTTTAGTACTTAAATATCTTGATATGACATAGGAGAGTGAAAATTTGAAAATATGATATATTTACCCCTGGAAAGGGTACTTTTTAACGACTAGGAGTATTATTTTTGGTCTAATTGGGTCAAGTTTGTTTTCGTCGTTTTAAGGTCCTAGGATCGCGGTTTAAACATTTTTTTTAGATAAAGGAAAAATACGCATTAGTGATAGGCATTTTGCCGATACCCGAATACTCGCTACGTCGGGTAATATCGAGTACCCGAGTACCCGAGATGAACAAAAATTCGGGTACCCGAGTAATAGCCGGGTACCCGGATATTCGTAAGTGTTATCGACACTGAGAAGTTAGCAGTATAAACAAAATAAATGAGTATGAAAAAATGGCGCGCAATTTTCAATCGTGGCATTTGTTTCTTTTTTTTTTGGTTGTAGGGTATCACCCGGCACGAACCGGATACACGGGGACCCGAATATGCGAGTACCCGTTTGGAGTTCCTGTCACTAATTTTTCCATCAAACAGAACAGGTTTAGAGGGGGAGTGATTAAAAAAAAAATTGGTTATTCTCTAGAATACATTTTCAATCGTTTGGGTGTTTCTAAAGCAATTAAAAAAATTGGAGTTCTACACCTAATCGGAAATGTCAACTCGATTCTTTTGACTTTGCAGTGCCAATGTCGATTTCCAGTTGACCGATAAGAAGCTAGGTAAAAAGGATGCTGGTTAATTACCCAACGAAAGTGGACTGTGAGGGGCTTGGTGCATTCAGAACGATCAGAAGAGAGTAGAGACGTGTGACAGGATGGTGTCGAGCACACATACATCAAAGGGTAGTCGGAGGGTAAGTTCCTTTCTCACCCGGTGGCGAAACTTTGACTCGAGTTTGTTTGTCGCTTTGTTTGATTTTGTATTCACAGAGATAGCTTTCACTTACGCGCCGCGGACCAAGATTAAACAGATTTCAAAATGTCTTGCCACCCTTTCCGTTTCCGACCAAGCCCCAACGTCCCTTGCAAATCCACTACTCTTTTACCAAGCTGCATTGCATCCATTATTATTCGTTAACTAACTCATTTTTCTGATTGAATCTCTTTTTATTATTCGATTTGAGACGACCCACCCTAAAAGTAAAAATATTGCATTTTCTCTTAGGCTGCACTCATTTATTCTTTCTCTCCCTAAATGCCAAGGGAACAATAAAAATTTTCAAAAAAGTTATATGCATATGTGGGTGATCTCGTGCAGAAATTTCAAAAGGGTTCCAGTGGGGCTCTCACGAATTTTCCCTATTTCTAGCAGGGATTTAGTAGGAAATATTAGTCGGGGCCCCATCAGTTACGTAACGCTTTCGTCGATGTGGGCCCTACTCTTTCTAGTAGGGTTGTAGTCGGGCCACCCTTCCACAACCCAACTAAAAATAACGGCCCTTGTGTGACTCCTATGGGGCTATTTGTTCACTTAAATTATATTAGATTAACATATTATTAGAAATTGTCTAATAACATGTAAATCAGATCTAGCAGAAGTAAATCTAGTATAAGTAGGTCTGCAAACAATTTCAAACAGTATGCAATAAGATGAATGCCTTGTAAATCATACATAGAATTTTCACATCACATCCGAATCTTTAACATTCGAACATTATTTGAAACAACCACATTTTTTACATTTGCACACTTGAAGCATGTAAAACACTTCAAACTGATGCTTAGAAATTGACATTTGCATCATATTTTCTAGAAAATATTGATGATTAGAGGTTAGGATTTATAACTCACTACATAATTTCACTACTACCTTTCAGCGTTCAAAAATTTGATGCCTTCACTTCTACAAACTCATGATATATTTTTACATTCGCGATGTGCATCCACACTCAAAACTTTAATAAATAATTAGTCACATGTTAAAGATTTTCATCTTTTATGGACAAGTGGCCATGTGACAGGCTGGCAGCAAACTTCTATCATGGTGTCAGTCAATGTGCGTCGCCTGAGGTGCGCAGCATTCAGGCGGCAATTCAAAATACGAGTATAGTTTAATTTTCAAATCCTTGACGTTAGTGATGCCCAGGGCTGGGTAACGACACATCGAAAACTGTTTTCTACGTAACGCGTCGAAAACCTATGTATTTTACGTAGTTTTCTACACGCAAGACGTAATTGGCTGTTGCAAACGTCAAAGTGTTATCACAGGCTTCTTTTATTGGGAGAACGCTTTCAATATTAAAGAAGAAATTGAAGTCATCAATTGCGAATAATAGAATTTAGAATATGACCGGCGGTGTGACTAGTGATTACAAAACAATTTAAAAAATAATAGTTTTCAAGATATATTAACTTGACTTCTTTGTCCTTTATTTTAAACTAGTACTAAGGTAAATGTACCAGTCGTCGCACGCATCCCAGTCCTCGCAGTCGAGCATATTTTTTGAAAAATTAAAAATATTGCAATATATTTCTTCGTAAAAAATAAAGATATCGCTTAACACAAGTATATTATTCATCGCTCACAACGAATTATTGATATAAATTCTCATTCAAAAATTCAAAAAAATAAAATAATTTGGCATGTTCAAATCATAGTTCCGAAAACGACTGTGCTTATTTTTTCAAGCTAATGGTGCTCTTCTTACATCTTAGCGTTAATATAAATTTGTTGAAATTATTTACAAATATTTTTGATTCATATTTTGGATAGACCTTATAGAAAGTGTATTTCGTGTAATTGAAGGTGAAAATTTATACTGTAAATTAATAAACAAATAGTTTATCGACTAGTATACAAGAAACCTGCATGATCCAATGCTCGCACGGTCAAAGCAACGACTGGATCATACGGATTTAATGAATTGTCCCTGTCGTCGCACAGATGTTTGTGAAAGCAAAAAAAACATCTGTGTTCAAATAAAAAAGTAAGTATTTTTTATTTTTGAAATGAAAAAAGATAAATTGTAAAGAAAATCAGACACGGGGAAAAAAGTTAAATATTTAAAGCCGCAAATGTATTTTTCTTCACAAAAAAATGTTTTCTAACTTCAAAACTTTGACATTTGCAAGTTGCGAAAATTGTTGTATTAATAATTGTTTTTAGACGTTATTCGACATGGAAACAGCAACAGAGTGTGCAAAAAAGAAAAGCTGCACAAGAAGAACAAGCCGCGAAAAAAATTGCAATCGAAGAGAGAAAAAAAGCTCACGAAGAATTGCAAAAAACGGAAGAGAAAAAAAACGACGAAAAAGAGGGGTAAAAAAGCGAAATAATTATCAATTGAGCAGAATAATGAAACCTTCTTCTCTAGAATAATATTTTCATTATTTCACCCATTCTAAATTATTTTAAACCGATTTTTAAAGAAAAAAAAAGATGAAAAATTCAATCGTGCGAGGACTGGGACAGGCGTGTGCGACGACTGAGACAGGAGAAAATTTCTTGTGCGAGGACTGGGTCAAACGCGTTTTTTATGTTTTCAGTTATTTGTCAATACGTGTTGGAAATTTTCAGATAAATAAGCTTTGAAATTGAAATTTGAGAGTCTTCTTTACAATGTAATTCGATTAGTATGTCAAAAAATGTCATTTTTCTTTAATTTTCCTTATAGAAGAAATTCCAATTTCAAAAATTAATAATTAATTGCAACTGTTTCATTTCATGTTATAACAATGGAGTCTGAAGAATTCTTTTTTGAGGTTAGGCTTATTCTCTACTATTGCAGTAGAATTGATTATTAATTGTTGTTTTTGCTTATACAATTGTCGAAAAACTAGCCAAGGATTAAAAGTACAAAATGAGTCAAGGAGATCGTCCGAAGCACAGTGATTGGATAATTGCTGGGTTTCGGGAAGATAAAGATGCGAAATCTAAAAGATGCGCTGCTCTTTTCACTATTTGTAAAAAGCTATTGATCAACACTGCAGAAGCTAGATTGAAATCCTACAAGTTGGTAATGGCATAAATTTGTAAAACTTTTACAAAGGCAACGAACGATGTAAACGAAAATGATGTTTCGCAGGATGTTTCCTTAGATAATGTGGAAAGTGAAGTGCCATCATTTCTCGAAAACAGTAGTTCTGCATCTATAATGGATTACTCTTCTGCAAAGGCTTCTACTAACGGTTGTTTTTTGGGGAATCGGAGTTAAGTAGTCATGGAAAATAACGAGAGCGAAACTACGCAACATTTAACAACATTTCATGTCGAAGAATTTCAAGATATAAGTTTCCTATTCAGTTTAAAATAGTGATATTGTTCGAGATGTTCGAAGACTTTCTCGCAAATTGATCAGAAGCAATCAAAACTTGATGATAATTGAAAAATCGATTTCTTCATATGAGGATCTCGATCAAGAAACTCTTTTGGAAAGAGGAGATTCACAATCGTCAATCGAGATATGAGATTTTCAAACGTTATCAAGATTTGATCACCTCTGATCAATTATTTAACAAGCTTCGTTTTGTGCCTCGAGTGTCTCAAGCAAAATAATTTTTTACTTGATCATTTTATCTATTTCTTTGGTTGTTGATTATATAATTACATCAATCTGGACTCATATAAAGATGTTCCTCTGCTATCTCAACCTCAAAATTGAGCATTTCTAAAAATGTTTTATAAAATCGAAGAAAATATTCTCATAGTTTATTGTAACCTATTTTTACAGAAAATAGCCTTAATGTAAGCGTTAAATTAACTAATATGATGTTGTATGTTGCAAGTAGCTTCATGTGATATTGAAAAAGTACTGCTGCTGATAATTCTGCTCTTAGAATGCCAAATACTCCTACATCACGCTTTCGTTTTGATCGCTATTTGAATGAGAAGAGTACCTTTGGAAAAGTCAAGTCATCTCCGCGAACATCCAGATACGCTGACTTCATCGCGAAAGAAGAAATTCATAATATCAATTTGTCGTTTGCTGAATTTTTCATTGGGACCAATGTAGCTTTTAGTGCCGTTGAATCAGATCATTTAAAAAGATTCGTTAAAAAATTAAGACCATCTTATAAGCCTCCAGCAAGGAAAACGTCAACTACTCTGCTTGATAAAGTATATAATAATCATATCAAACCAAAGACTCCGATGGACAAAGAAAGCGTTTTGTCGATAGACGGATGGAGAAATTCATCGGCGAATACCAAAAATATGGTGTGCATGATTCTCAACATTGGTAATCAGCAACACTTCCTAGACTCTTGGGATTTGACGAGAATAAGTGGAAATTCTTAAAATTTAACAAAAGTTATCAACAAAGCCTCAGAATTGGCTGAAGAAAAATATGATACAGATGTTTATGCCTTCGTTTCAGACAACGCCTCTCCTATGACAAAAATGAAAAAAACTGTAGATTTGTGGCATCATACGTGCGACAGTCACTCTGGTAATTTATTAGCAGAAGGTCTTGTCAGCACACAAGTATCGGGAAATGTTACTACCGTTATGAAGCAATTCAAACAACCGGATCTAGAAAAGTAATTGCTCATTTGTGGCGGCTTGAAAGTCATTTTAGTGGCAAACACAAGGTAGTGTTATTAAAGAGACCATTTTGGGAGCTTTCTGCATAGTGTCAAGCAAACGCGAAAAATCGTCGTAGATCGAAAATATTCAGTGAAACAAGATGTCAAGAAGCTTTTGTTTGATGAAGAGCTTGAGGCAAATGTACGAGCCTTTGTTAAAGTTTTCGACCCCTTTTGCCTTTTGATAAATAAATGTCAGACAACTAAATGCAACATTGCAGATTCTACAGAAGAATGGCTGAAATTTAAAGAGCCAGAAGGATATGAGGTATTTAAAGACTTCTATGACTTCTGTCGAAAAAAAGCTCTCAGCATATATGGGCTCACAGAAAACTACTTGCACACGGAGTATCGAGGACTGAAAATTTATGATATCGATTACCTACAAAAAATCGACGATTTTCTTTCAGAAAATCTCGATAAGGATGGCTTGAATGAAACTCTTGAATATAGACGCAAAAAAGGTTTCTTCGGCACACTTTTTGCGAAAGGAATCACATCCCCTACAACTTTTTGGATGTTAGCCGAACCATGATATCCAGCTTTATCTAAACTTGCTTTAAAGCTTTTACGAATTCCTGCTTCAACAGCGCAGTTGGAGAAACTTTTTTCGCATTGGTCGTATGTCCATAATCCAATTAGAAACAGATTGACTCAAGAACGTTCAAAGTAAATAATTCATATTTATTTTTCATTGGAAAATAAGGATGATAACAAGACTGATGAGTACTAATAATTTGCATTAGTATTTAAATAATTTTAAGTTTCCGATCTCAAAAATGATAAGATTTGACACGTGTGAAAGAGTTTACATTAGTTGAAAAATGCGCTTATTTTTAGGATGCAAACAGAGCTTGAGTATTCGATACTCAATATATTATTATATTACAGATATACTATAACTGATACGTTATTAAAAGCTTTACCTGAGATATTAAAAATTTCTATGATTTAATTTCTGGCATCTTTATACAGTTCTCTCATTATTTACAAAAAATGTTAAATTTAGGTCATTTTTTTATTTAGAAATACATACCGTTAACTGGGGCTATTCTGGTACAAAAGAGTGTTTTTTCTTGTTTCTCGCATCGCGAAAAGAAGAAAAAACGCTCTTTTTGTACCGGAATGGCCCCAGTTAGCGGTATGTATATTCTTTTACAAAAATCTTTTTCATGAATTATTTCGCGTTAATTGAAGACATCTCATCTAATACTTCAGTGCGTCAGTTTTGATCAAACGAAAAATGGAACAAATTATGTTCTTATAAACAAATATAATGAATGGTTGTACTTAGATAGCATGGAATAAGGTTTTTAGTTCACATTTGATAATTAAAAATATAAAGAATTTGAATAAAAATGACAATATGTTTTTAAAAAAAGCTTCTAGTTTCCAATTGAAAAACAATTTTGTATGTATTCAATTATAAATTATTTTAACTTTCCGAAAAAAAACTTCATTAAAATGGCGCTCTCGTGCCATATGGTTTTCGACATGTAAAATACATGACGTCGAAACCCCAAGACGGAAAATACGTAGTTTTTGACGTTTCGGTAACTATGTAAGTTATGTGATCATTATGTGAAAACCTGTAGTAAGAAAATTGTCTATTTTTTTCAATGATCAATGTTTTTCTTTCATCTGAAAATTACAATATAGTATTATAGAATGAAAGGACACTTTGGAGAGAAGATAATAAGAGTTGAGATATCGAGATAAAAAATTTATTTGAAATAAATTAAACTCGAATAATTTAACCAAATAATTAAATAATAATTAAAAAATTAAAGTAAAGTAAGGTAAATAATAAATTAAATTTCTCTTTAAATTGGAGAAGTACACAAAAAAGTTAGTCATTGAATCGGAACAGAAATTCCTTTTTATGTTGACTTTGAAAAAGGTACTTCAAAGCATACAATTTTGTTCTGAAAATAAAACGGAAGCAATAAAAATTTTGCGTTATCTATCAATTCTTAAACAATATATCGTACAAATAGTGAATATTTCAATATTATTTTACAAATAACATGACACACTTCTGGAATATTTATTATTTCCCAATTATAGAAGTAGAATGTTTAAGGATTTTTCTGGACACTGAATTTGGAACAAACGAATCGGTTAGAAAAATGGTTTCTATTTTTTGAACATTCTTAAACTTTTGAAAATCATACAACGTTTTTAAGTGTCATTGAATTAAAAAATTCCAGAATGATAATTTGTAAGTCTCTTTGTAATGTGTCAATTTCTGAAAATCTTTAAAAAAATTTGTTTTGAATTTTGAAAATGCTCTCAATTTTTAAATTTTGGTTAGATTAATGCTGATTAAAGTTAAATTCTCATCACAGTGAGAGGAAATGCACTTTTTCCGTTCAAAAATATCTAGAGCCTTCAATTTTGGTTCGATTTTCAATTTTATTTTTTAGATTAAAGTTTATTAAATTCTGAAGAGCTTTGTGGTCGGAACTTCCGTTTTCTCGATTTGTTTATTTACAAGATGTCATTTACTAGGTTCTTTCGTTGGACAGCAGATTGTTATAAACAGTTTTTGTAGCAAAATATTTAAATTTGAAGTTTTTCAGATTTGGATTTGCCTTAATCATCTGAATTTTTTGCTTAATAATATTCACTGAACTTTAAAAATTTTAATCTTTATACTCAAATTATATAAACAAATTCGAAACTTCGACTCTTTCGCGTAGAACAAAAATGTTTTTTACACTGAAAATGTTTGAAAATAGCTTGAGACTAAGTTGAGAGTCTAAGATAGTTACAAATATGAATAAAAATGTATTATTTAATATTTTGATAAACAATTTATCATAGTTATTAATTATAAAATGTTCAAAGAATTTTCGTTAATGTGAAAAAACTTCCTGAAATAGTACTTATTTTTCTGCATCCATTACCAATCCTGTTTTCTGAAAAAAATCCTTACAAAATCGAATTTTGCCTTGCTGTTTCGATAAAAACCCCGATTTTTTTCTACGTGAAACTGCCGAAATTTTAAATTTATTCATCCTAGTTGTTTATAAACATCTGGATTGTTATATTTTACTAAATATTATCAAAAATATATTATTTTTAGGAATATCTGTAGCCATTCCGGCGATTAAAGGTACTTAAAATGGGAAAAAACCTCAAATTTAAATACTTTGCCACAAGAATTGTTTAGAACAATGGTTATTGTTATCTTTCTAAATATTTTTTTGACTAGCAGTCATTCTTAAAACTCTGAGTGAAAATATTGTGAATAAACAAATTGAGAAAATAGAAGCTCCGACTGTGAAGCTCTTCAGAATTTAATAAACTTTAATCTAAAAAAAATTGAAAATCCGGCTATAATTAAAATTTCTAGACATTTTTGAACGAAAAAAGTGTCCAAAAGGTTTTACATACTTAATTTTTATTACAAATTAGAATGTTAACCTGGTACTTATAAAAAAACAAGGTTGCTAATAGATTTTTATATACATTCAGGGAAAAGAAACGATACCCTCGTTGCCTACAAAAAAAGGTATTCTGAGGAAGATGCTATATTAACAATATGTGCATATCTTATCATGTACCATTGTGTACTGTATTTTGACTAACATTTACGTACTAGTTTTTATAATATCATAATTTTTCAGACCCGTATGTGTTTTTTTGTATCTATTTTAGATTTTCTTATATCTACTCTATTATTGACTTCATTGAACATTCTGTAAATATAATCATGTCATATTGGAACTTATAAAAATTAAATAATTTTGTCAGTAGTAGGTATTCTCTGAATCTTGATTTTAAAGTCTAAAACGACGCGAATAAATTTCATGAAGTCTTTTGAAGATTTTTTAACATGTCCTTTTTACAAGAGGTTAGGGTTTGGATGATAATGCCGAAAAAAACGACAATTTCACCCAAACGAGATATATGTCGCGCCTTCAAACATTGTACATATCACTTCGGTTTCCGTATTCCGGATAAAAATTTATTGCTGTTGAGCATTTATTTTTTGTGAACTATTTGCCTATCATTAAAACAAAAACTGAAAACAATAATTTTACACAAAAGTATTCGTGTTTTTTTTGTGTTTCAACATTGACAATTAATAAAATTACGATTCCTGAATTATCCTAAGGTGAGCAACAACAAATTAAATAGATAAAGATAGAAAACTTCTTTAAAACATTTTTTTTTGGTAATATGGACATCAAGAAAATTGATGAAAATTGAGGTGAAGGACCACTAAAAAATATTAAAGATTTTTATTCAATCAGTAAATAGCTGAGATTAGCTGCATTACAGAAAGATTTCTTGATAAAATGTAAGATTCATGGGGTTTTTCCAAAAAAGATTTTCGATATCAACAAGAAAGTTTGCTTTGAATTTGAAGACAAAAGAAATAGAGAGACATTCAATGAGACCACTAATCAATTCAAAAAATATATTTTGAATTTTGTTATAAAAGATTGCCATGCAAAAATACATTATCCTGATAAAAATATTAGGGAGACTCTTGATAATTTGAATAAACAAGTACCAGATTTCATCACCTAAGAATGCCTTGAAAGAGAAATTAAATTGAATAAAAAAGTTTTTAATAATAATAAAGAACATGAACGAAAATTTGAAAACATTCTCGATATCCAAGGTGATATAGAAAAAAATGACTCTAAATATTCACTTAGCTCTTTTTCATAACCAACCTGACCCATGGTTTTAAATATTTCTAGCGTAGAGATTCCACAAAAAGTAATTAACATTCTAAAGTTGGGTGAAGGCTTTAGTAACAAATATAGCGAAAAAAAAAAAATTCAATTCCTCGAATTCATCAAAGACATTGAAGCCAATGTTTAAAAATTACCAGAAAACAAAGTACAAGAATTCAGAGCAAGATTTATGGGTTTATCGAATGAATTTTTGAATAATGATACTTCACAAACCTTATTAGAAAAAGAATTAAGCGAAGGATTGTTTGAAACAAAACTTTTTTTTTAAACGTCATCCTGAATTATTGATTACTAAGGCTGAAAAAGGGCGTATTATAGTTGCAATATTAAAAGATGTTTATAATGAAAAAATAATGCATATTTTAAACGATAAGGATAGTCTTGCAGTTATTCCAAATGATCCTACAAAAATGATTCAAAAAGGTACATTTAAAATTCTAGAGAGATTAAGGACATCAAAAATGTTTGGTAAACAATATCGAAAGGTGCGACATTAACACGATTCACACAAATCTATTTCTTTCCTATGGTATAGTAAAAGCTCATAAAACAGAATTTCCTTCACGACCGGTTATTTCAACAATAGGTTCACCCACGAGAAAATTAGAAGAACTTCTTAGTGAAATTATCAAAGAATAAGTTACTCTTTCAGCAAGATTAATTAAAAACAGTGCTGCCTTTTTAAAATTAATGGAAAATGTTAAAATACCAACAAATAACATTTTTGTCTCCTTTGATGTAATACAGGTAGCCATGTTTCCTAATATTCCATATGAAAAAGTTAAACTTGCTATTGAAAATAGATGGGGTACAATCAAACTTTACACTAAAATTGCGAAAAAACAATTTCTCGATGCTATTGAATATGTTTTCGATCCCGTTTATTTTAAATTGAATGGTACTTTCTATAAACAAAAATTTGGTACTCCAATAGGCTCAGTCTTGTCTCCAATCCTTGCTGAAATTGTGATGGAAAATTTGGAAAAAGGAGTTTTTGATTAAATTCATTTTGAGTTGGACTTTTATTCAAGATATCTTGATGATTCTGTACTTTCTTTAAATGCACAAAATGTGTGTACCCTACTTATGCTTTTAATAGTATGCATCCAAGATTACAGTTCACTGTTGAATTTGAAATGGAAGGTAGATTGAATTTTCTTGATTTGACTTTAATAAAAACTGATGAAAATTATATTATCATTGATTGGTACAGAAAAACAATTTGTTCGGGAAGGACACTAAATTCTAATTCTAATCATTCCATTCAAATCAAAATAAGAGTTGTGAGGAATTTGACTAATAGAGCTCTTAAATTATCTCATCGAAAATTCCATGAAAAGAATATTGAGTTATGCAAACAAATTCTTTTTCTCAACCATTATCCAATTGATTTTATTGACATACACATGCATAACAGATTTGTTCAAATTAATAGTAAAAGCAATAATCAGAACATAAACAATATACAGTATTATAATGGATTCAATACGGTTGTTCTACCTTATTTTGGAAATCAATATTAGGAAACTTGGACTTACATATGATGTATAGAGTTCCAATTAAAAGTAATTTGATTGTGAAATTGGGTGAAGATAAATATGAGGAACTTGATAAACAATGTGTGATTTGCAAATTAAAATGTAGACAATGTGATGCTGTTTATATGGGGCAAACAAAGAAGTTACTTACCATATATTAGAACAAGAAAAGAGGAACATAAAAATAATTTTCTTAATAGTGCAGGATATTATTCTATCCTTACGAAACATAGACTCACGCATGATCATAACTTTAACTGGGATGATGATGAAATTTTGTATCATGAGAGAAATAAAAAAAAGGGAGAGTTCTTGGAAAGGCTTTTTGCAAAGAGAGATAGTAACAAAGCCATTAATTTAAGAAGAGACCTTTCGAGATACAACAAAATTTGGGACGGAGTCATTAATCGGATACAATTGACTGTAGTGTTGGTCAGAATTTTGACTATGTCAAAATCATCTTCAATCAAGGAATGAAATATGTACCAAAATAACAATTGCTATTAATTACACAGGCACACAAAATAAAAAAAGTGTCATGTGCGGTGAACTAAACCACCATATCTATATGTTTTTGGAGTTGCTGAATCCGAATCTGGTGTTAGATTTGCCCCATTAGGTCAGTTCTTCTGAGAAAATAAGCCTTTTTGACCATTTTTTAAAAACATAGGATGCTTATTTTCTCAAGAAACCTGACCTATTGGAGCGAATCTGACACCAGATTTGGATTCAGCAACCCCAAAAACATATAGGTATGGTGGTCTAGTTCACCGCACATGACACAAATTTTATTTCTTGTGCCTGTGTTATCTCTGATTTATTTTCAGGTAATAATGGTTTTCTGATCTAAAAATGTTTTCATTTTTTGTACCTGTTGTTTTTCTATAAATTACCCCTGATGAGGAAGTCTAAACATGCTGGTCCCCAGTAGTATTTTTAAGACGGAGAAGAGAAAGAGTGAGAGGTTGGTTTGGTTGACTCTTTTCCTCACTCTCTTTTCTTTTTGTTGAACATTTATGGTACGTTTGTCTCTAATAAGCCCTAAAAGTTGTAGTTTCGAAGTCTAATTTTAATTTGAAAATCAATTCAATTTGAAAGAAATGACAACATACCACCTTGATCAAAAAGTTTTAGGACTTTATTTTTAAAATCAAAAATACAAGTTTATTCATCATAATCGAT
>JAUMHM010000078.1:4475323-4485476 GCA_032362435.1 Melikaiella ostensackeni
TTGTACCAAATTGAATATATTGCACGGGGCTATCCCGGTTTATATCATCAGTCACGGACGCATTTTTGTAATGTAATGACAAGAGTGAGTAAAAGACGTGTAGGAGAAAGGATAGGTTTTAGATCAATCTAGACGTCAGGTGTTGCTCATTCAAACGACACACTTTTTCCATAACACCACTCCGACAAGGGTCGCTGATTAATCTCTCTAGCAATCACCCCAAGTGAGGAGCTTCACAGAACCATCATACATCACGATTCATACATGTATACTCAAAATAACTGATAAACCCTTGCGAATATCCATACTCTTTATCCCAACTACCACACAGCACAGTGGGTGCAAGCACAGAATTATATATTGCTATTTTAGCTTTAATCGTTACATTTTTACTTTTAGTAATAGCTCGTACGCTGCTGATAATCTTTCTACCCTCGCTTATACGTCTGGATTTGTCTGCATCCATCTTTCCGTCAGCAGTAAATAAACTTCCAAGATACACGAAATCATCAAATTGTTTTATTTTCTCTTCGCTTGAGGCAATGTTGCATACTGTTTTTTCACCCCTTTTTTCAAACGCAAAAATTTTTGTTTCATTCACTTTAATCTTAAGACCCATACTCTGATTGCTGGTATCCATTCTGCTCATCATTCTCAGCAAATCGTCGACTGATTCTGCTATAACAATCTCATCATCTGTAAACGCCACTCCACGTACCTTCGCTGTGCCGAGATCAACACTTTCTTTGTCTAAGAGGGTCATTCTTTGACATTTGTTCATGTATGTATTGAACATCTAGGAGGACATAACGCAGCCTTGCCTAAAGCCCTGCTTAATATCAAACCAATTGCTGCGTTGTCCATTCACTCTTGCACTCGCTTTACAACCATTGTATATTGCTTGTATTGCTTTTAGAAGCCAACCATTCACTCCATACTCTTTCAGGACTTCCCAAAGTTTAGATCTATTGATCTTATCGAAAGCTTTTTCCAGGTCAACAAATGGATAGAAAAATAATCTATAAGTATTTTAGTAAATATGTTGCCTACGGTACTTAGTAGGCTAATCGCTCTGTAATTAGTACAGTCAACTTTATTAACCCTTCTTTTGTAAAGGGGGACGATAAACACCTTTCTCCAATCATTTGGAACTTCACCATTCACAGCACACATATTCATAAATTCGCTCAGCTACACAAACAAGTATCCACCGCTCTTAAAGCATTTCACCGGTGTTATCATCCACACCAGCAGCCTTATCATTCCTTAGTTTCCTAATTACAGATATATTATCGAGGATATTAATTCTTTTTTCACCACCTACAACGGGATTGTCTAACGTAACCTTTTCTATGTCACAGTTGTCATGGTCCACGGCTTAACCCCATACAATTTCTTAAAAATGTCCCTCATACAGTCTTTCACTTTGTCCGTATCCCATTCAGTTTCAAAATCAGCATTCTTAATTCCGACTAACTTAGTGCTGGTACTTCCTTTCCTAACCTTCTCAACCCATTTCCAAAACAATTTTCTATTTCCTTTAAAATCATTTTGCATTTTTTATCTACATCCGCTTTAATTTTATCCTTACTTTTTTTGAGTAGTAACTTCGCTTCTCCGTTTTTATCCCTATAATCATTTTCTAGTCAAGTCCTCTCCTCATTACTGGCACTTGTTATTCATTTTGAAATATAAAGCGCAGTCGAGTTTTTCCGAATTGGTAAGGATTCTCTTTGGTGGAAAGGGCAAAAGGAGCGAAAAGAGGTTAAAGCCCTCATTGTCAATTTTCGGGCTGTTTCCATGGGGTATTAGCATCAATTAAAGCAAGCAGGTATTCGAGGAGAAGTATCAATGGTAAAGTCTTCTACACTCGAGAAGCGGGCGGAGTAGCCATAGCCAGTAAGCTAGAAAACCTTCCGCCCAGTCGTGATGTCGATGATCTTGATGGTAAAAGGAGCCGACGTCCTTTTCCTCAGGACTTTGCCTTGCCGAGATTAAAGTCCCGCCGGCAAGGGCAACAATAACAGCACCAACAACAACAAGGATCGGTTCGACAATAGGACCGGTAGCCGAGATTATGACCAATAAATTGGCCTACGGTTCATTTCACTAATTCCCATAATAATCTAATAGATTACGATTATCTGTTTAGTGCGGTTCGTTTACCGTCCACGGTACGTAGTACGCTCAAATTTCGCCTGTGGAGAGTTATGAATGAAGTCTTTAGAGGGTTGGACCCAATAACTGAGGATTTGAGAGTTCGCATAAAAATGTCACCAGTTATCGTCCGAAACGTTTAATTGGAAGTGAAAATTGCTTAAAAGCTATTATTTCATTTATATTTTTAACAATTTTGTAAGATCATGTATCAAAATAATTTATAGTGACTGATAGTCCTAAGAATGATAAGCTTTAAATTTGCAACAAGTCTGTCTTAATCATAAACAATACATTGCTTTCAACAAAATGAAATATTTTGTGTGCGTAGTGAATCATTTTATTGAGAGTTCCGGTTTTAAAATGTTACCTGTGAGACTTGATGAACTGTAGTAGATCTTTTCCCATCCTAAAGACCAAACTGCAGGAGGGGGTGCCCTCCTCAGTATACAACACAAACCGATGATGACACTTCTGGTTCTTGGGGTCAATTATGTATTTTCACATTCGCATTCACATTCATTTTCGCCTTCTACTTATACTCAAATTCTATATATATCTATCTATTAATTAACTATACTAACGTATTATTCAAAATGCAAGGGATTTACCTAATCGTTCAAATATTGATTTGAAATCTCCCTCTAAATTCCCCAAGCCCTATTGGATTGCCGAACAGAAAAACTACATTAACCATACATTTACGATCATGTAAACAAATTCAGTAATCTTAGCTTATGAGTTAAACGTCATCGTTGATATTTAAAACGTCAAAATTCTCAAGTCACGCTAATTAAAAAAAAAATGACCGTTGGAGGTCATAGTGAATATGAATGCGAAAGAAAAAATACATAATCGATCTCCTGGTTGTGTTTTCATACTTTCCTTCGAATGATCGACTTTTGGTGGGACTGACGTTATGAATGGACACACCACCTTATGACGATTTAGCTGCTTAGTTTGGACCTGATTTTATACTTACGGAAAATATTTATCGCATCAAGCTGGTAGTTGAGTGTTAACTTTAAATAACAAATAATACAAATAATAATGTAGCCTTGGATTGGATTGACACTTTCGTTGACGAAAGGCATGCCCTCGGAAAAGTTCAGGCGATGAATAGAGACTAGGTGTTTGGAATGCTAGAGGTGTAAATGATCTTAAGAAAAGAGAATTGGAATACAATTCGCGTAAGGAAGTTGATATTTTAATTGAACCTAAGACGAAGAAGATTGGATGTGAGACAAGAAAGATTGAAAATGGACTTGAACTACGGACAGGAGTAGATAATGAATCAAATAGCAGCCAAGGAGTCGGTCTGATTATGAATGAGAAAGCAAAGCAGCATATCAAAAGTATGAATATGTATCTCCTAGATTACTACTATATGGGTTAGAATAAAAGTGGAAATGAGACGACTATTTATAATAGCATACTACGCTAAAAATGATGGTGACAGTAGTGATATAAAAGATCCTTTCTGGGATTCGTTAAATGATATTCTGGATACTTGCGATCCTGGGACAAGAATCATCCTACTCGAAGATATGAATAACTGGGTTAGTGCTCAACGCGAAGGTACGGACAGGGTACTTGGTCATTTCGGAGATCCAAAAACGAACGGTAACGGGGAGAATTTAATTAGATTATGCTTAGAAAAAGGTATGTTCATTACAAAAACTTGGTTAACGCATAAAATGATCCACATGTATACTAGATGCAGAGGCAAAATCCACAATATTATTGAATTTGCTGTAGCAGATGAGAGAATGAGAAGGCTAGTTAGACACATAAGATTTAAGAGATGTTTTGAATGTGAAACAGATTACTACCTCATAGTTTCAAAAATAAACCTAGGTTAAGGATGGAAGAAAAGAAGAATTAATAATAAGTCGAAGCAGATGCCAGGTAAAATATAGAATTCGTAGAAACCAGAAGTACAAATAGCATATCGTGCAAAGCTGAATAAATATTCAGGTCATCATACAGAAGACTGGAAGACAGAATTAAGCAATAAAAATACAAGAAAATGATTATAGGATTAAAAAAGGAAAAGCAAAGATACTAGTTAAAGAAAGCAAGACAAAATCAAAGCAGAAAAAGATAAAAAAATTGCAAAATGATTTTGAAGGAAATGAGAGATTATTTTGGAACTGGCTTACGAAAATTAGGAAAAGAGGTACTAGCACCGAGTTAGGCGGAATTAGGAATGCTGATGATGAAATGGTATGGCATGCGGACAAAGTGAAAGATTGTCTAAGTGACTTTTTCAAGAAATAGTATGCAGGTCAAGCTACGGAGCATACAAACTATGACACAGAAAAGGGTACTGGTGTAAATGGTATTACCGCTGAAATGTTTAAAAGAGGTGGCAGATATTTGTTTGTATAGCTGAACAAATTAATGAAAATATGTGCTAAGAACGGTGAAGTTCCGAATGATTAGAGAAAGGCAATTATCGCTCCACTCTACAAGGGAAAGGGCGATAAAGGTGACTGTACTAATTATAGAGTGATTAGCCTACTAAGTACCCTGGGCAAAATAATTACCAAAGTACTTGCAGGTAAGCTCATGGGAATAACTAAAGAAAGGATCTAAGAAGTCGATTGTGGGTTTATGCCAGGGAGATCATATGTAGAATCTTCAGCTTAAGAAAGATTATAGAAAAAGTTTTAGAGTAAGCAAAAAAGTTTTCTGTGCACTTGTTGATCTGGAAAAAGCTTTCAATAAGGTGGATAGAACTAAACTTTGGGAAGTCCTGAAAGAGTATGGAGTGAACGGTTGGCTTCTAAAAGCAGTAAAATAATGTGTTGCAGAAGAAACATTGATTGACAAGAGTAGTATAAACTTGCTGAGATGGTTCGGTCATGTAGAGTGAATAAATGAAGGCCGTTTGACGAAGCAAGTGTATTTGGCTTAATGGTATAGTAATTGAAAGAAAGTAATTTCACCAAAACTATGGTAAACTGAAAAGTTCACTGATCTCTTACTAAACATTTTTTTAAAAGTCGCATTATAGGCCATCTAATGCGATTTTAAATAGAAGACGAGCAATTTTCATCTTTTCCTAAAGACTGCGAACGGACCGAGATCGATTTATACGGTCCCTCTCGAAGCAACAATTGAACAATTCGAAGAGGTAATTAAAAGGATATGCTGCCCTGCTTAAATACAGAATATGGGTACTCAAATAAGTCGATTGACAACAATAAATCGGCGCGGGAACGTTCGAGGAGACACGGGCTAAAATGCGAATCTTTTTGTTGTGAGGTGGAAGGCGAAATTTAGGGTCCAATTTAATTTAATAGGGGCAAACGGAGCTCAAGCGGGGCAAAGGAGATTGAAGGGGTGAATCGTGCAAAGACCGCCGATCGGTATTTAGTGGTGCCTGCGAGTGACGTGAACGAGTACGAGTTGCCGACGTTCCCTGTAAACTGGATAAGAGACATTCGCAACGATCATCCATCATTATTACACACGTGCCCATGTTCCCTACTCAATGTGCATTATAATTCCTATTTAGTAAAAGTCGGTATTAAAGTCGACTAGTCCCTTCTATTTACATCAATTTTAGATTATTTATCTATTTGGAAAATATAGCTCCCTAATAGGGTGGTCCAAAAATAGAAAAGTTTGAAAAATGCAATGTACATTTGAAAATTCTTGTTCTTTTTAGAACAAAAGAAGATTCCTAAAAATAATGGGGTGTAGTTCCGAAAACGTCGGACCTCCGATTTATTTTGAAAGTAGGTACGTATACTTACCTATTCTGACGCGCTGATTACGACTATGATAGTGGAAACTGGCGCAAATTTGATTTTCATGGCAAAAACTACATAAACCTAATGAAATCATGGTTTTTTCGATTTATTTTGGTAAACAATGGGAATTTTAAAAAATATTTCCAACAAAAGTTGTAGATCTCATCAAAATGCATATTTTATGTTGTATAAATTTTTACTGTTGATATGATAGTTTTCCAGGAAAAGATAGACAAAGTTTGAGAGTTATAACAAGGTGGGGTACGATAGGGGTTGGGTCTTTCTTCTGCGTTCGTGCTTTCAGGTGCGTCTTTATTATTCTGGAGCATTTGTGGGCGGGAAGGCACCCCTATGAAATAAATATCTTTGTCGTCTTCGTGCTTACAAAAAATTTTCTAGGACAATATGATATTTCTTTATGATAAATTGAATGGTCTTGTGTAATTAAAAAAAAATTTAGATATATTTTTACAAAATTTACTTTTTTTTCTAATGATTAAGACTTTTATTTAGACTTTAGACTTCTAGCTAGACTTACAGATATTTTCGATACGAATTCATTGGTGCCAAATAAATCATTTTTATTTTTATTTAAAAAAAAAAGACTAAATAAACATGAAAACAATTTATATGGTACACATTAATTCGTATCGAAAATATCTAGAAGTAAATTATGTAAGTGTATGTCTCTAAAAATTTCTTTCTATAAAAGGACACAAAACCATTAAATTTATCACGTCAAAATAGGTTAAAATTGTCCTACACATTTTTTGTAGGCACGAAAGCAACGAAGATATTTACAGTTTAACGCTTGACCTCGATGAGGAAGCGAAAGATTTTATCCGATAGAATTACATTTTTTTAGGGATTTTTTTTTTCAAACAGGAACAAGAATTTTTTTATTTTGTTATTGCTCTACAAATAAAACGAAAGTTTTCCAAAAACATTTCCTACGCCTGATTCCGTGATCTTAACAATAAAAAAGTACTTGTCAGCAGGAAAAGCATTTTTTTCGAAAAATGTGAATTTGCTTGCAAAACCGAACAAGTGTCCCCTTTTCTATAATTTTTTTTTGCTCGATAGTCAAAGACCAAAAAGGGGCACATGTTCGGTCTGTAAGGAAATTCACATCTTTTGAAAAAATTCCTTTTGCAGCTTACATGCCACTTTTATCGCCTGGGTCGTTTATACAGGTTCGTTCTTTAAATTTGAAAATTAAACTTTTTGGGAAATTTTTTTTTGTAGTTTGTAATAATAATAATTTAATAATTCTTATAATTTGTACACTTTTTGCTAGTGTACAGTAATAAAAAATTATGAATTAAAAGAAAAATTAGTTTAATTTATAATTTTTTGAAAATGTGCAAAAACATGTTTTTTTTTGTATTGAGTTAAATGAAAATTTTTTTTGGAAAAAGTTAAATATATCTGACCTAAAGTTTTTTCAGCTTGAGTTGAGCAAACATGATTATTTTGGTTTCATGGTGAACACATTTTGTTTTGTTAAAGTGTTGCAAAATCGTCAATTGTACCTTTTTCTGATTTCTTTCATTTCAGTGCAATAAAAAAAGGAAAAATAGAAAATGAAAATTTGTCAGACTAAACGTTTATCATTTATAACATCGAAAGTTATAAAATAAACTAACATCTGAGTGATAAAATAACATCTAAACTAATAAATTAAATATTTACTACAATGAAATTAATTTTACTAATTATTTTAATGAAAATATATCTAAAAAAATTATTTTCATTAAAAAAAATTGGTAAAAGTAGGCAACATGCGCCTACAAAAAAGGCTTTCGTTTTCGTAGCCTATTTAATATAGTATTGAAAGTGTTTAGTTTCTTCCAACTTCCGATGCTTGTCCCACACTTTAAAAATGATCATAGATAAAAGAAATTGAAATAATTTTTATAGATTTAAATTTTTCAATTACCTCATTTTATAATTTACTTTTCTTCACTGACATCATTGTTCTTCTAAAATAAAAAAAAAAGTTTAGAAAGAAAGTGATGGGGAATTTCTTATATTTAGTTATTTAAGGGTGATCCTATCCGATCCTATCTTCCCCCACCATCTCCTTACTTCTCCTTACATCCCCTACCAGCTCCACACTTCTTTTCGCCACCTCACACCTCCTCATTTCCCCTCATCACCTGATAACTTCCCTACCCTTCTTCTCCACACCCACTCACATCCAATCCCTTCCTCTGCATACCCATTGACTTCTCATCCCTTCCCCTCCACACCCACTCACTACCAATCCCTTTCCTTCCACAACCACTCACTTCGTATCCCCCCTCACTTCCCCTTGCCTACATCATCCTAGCTTCCTTCCCCCCCCCCTTGACGCTCCTCCCGTCCCCTCCTCACTCTACCGCTTACCCACTCCCTTTCCTTCTATTTTAGTCACTAACCCTCCCCTCCATCCCAACGAAACCCTGAAAAAAATTACCCTAATGGGAACATTAACTTCTATTATTTCAGTCTTACGATCAAATTAAAAAATAAAAAGACCAAAATTATTCCAAGTAAAATTTTTTAATTGTTGAATTAAAATGCATATTGCATATTGCAACTTCTGACCGTGATCTGTCGGTCATTCTCAGTCAAAATTATACCTAATAAAGAAATTTATTATAAAGAATTAGCTAATTTAAAAATTGTAAAGTCATAGAAAAAAATTATGAGTAAAAAAAATTTTTTTACCTCAATAAAAATTCAATTTCTACCAAACGAGATTAATTTTTTAGCCAAAGAGACCAATTTTCAACAGAATAGTTTCTTCTTAACCAAAAAAGATTAATTTTCAACCAAAAAGTTGCATTTTCAACCAAAAAAGATGAAATTTTTATCATAAAAGATAAACTTTCAAATCAACGACACGAATTTTCTACAACAGAAATAAATTTTTAACTTGAAAATATGAATTTTCAAAAAAAAGTTAATTTTCGACCAAATAGTTGCATTTCCTATCGAAACAATTCAATTTTGCAGCAGTTTATAACATTTTTAACCAAAAAAAATTCATTCTCGATCAAAAATATAATAGTAGACTTTTCAACAAAAAGGAATTAACTTTCAACCAAAAGTAGTTGGATTTTATTATTAAGTTCTGATAACAAATATTTAATGTAAAATATTTTTAAAGTAATATTTTCAAATTGGCCAATTTTCAGTTGAAGATTTAAAAAAATGAATCATTTAAAATTGAAAACTTAAAAATTGTGTTGTTTAAAATCAAAATAGGTAA
Source organism: Melikaiella ostensackeni (assembly GCA_032362435.1). NCBI lineage: Eukaryota > Metazoa > Arthropoda > Insecta > Hymenoptera > Cynipidae > Melikaiella > Melikaiella ostensackeni. Next base: position 4,484,498 of record JAUMHM010000078.1, read on the forward strand.
AATTTGAACTTTCTGAAATTGGTACCTCAGTAATTAAATAATTTCTTTGATTTTGAATGATTACAATTTCAGGAGTCTGAATTTTCATGTTGAACGCTGAAGTTTCAATTTTTTCCTTTCAATGAGTTTTAATTTTTTAATAAAAATTAAAATGATTGCATATAAAAAGTATAATTAACAATTTGACAATTGTTAATCTCTGAACGATTTGAGTTTACTCAAAATAATTAAAATTTTCAAGGGTGTAAGTATAAAAAAGTTTTAATATCACAATTATTGGTAATTAACAATTTTTGCAGTTTATAAATGGAGTTCGGATTCGTTTAATTTTCAACGGTTCGTATTAGAAATTTTTTCATTTTAATGTTTTTCATTTAAAATGACTTAATTTTGAAAATTTTTTTAGAATACCTCAATTTTGAAGGTTCATAATTGAAAATTTTTCCATTTTGAACGGTAAATTTGACGGTAATTTTATTTTTCGACCTTGGAAAAATTTGTCGAATCAATTTTAATTTGTTTAGATAAAAACAAAACACAATTCGAGAATTTCATAAGCTTTGAATTCGAAACATTAAATTTAGTTTTCAACTTCAAACTATCAAATTTTAATCGCTGCGAATTGAAAATTATCTGAATTCAAGGCTTCCCACTTTTTAATCGTTCAATTTTGAACGCTTTTAATAAGAAATAATACAATTTCAATTCCTTTGAATTTTAATAATTCAATTTTCAAAATTCCAATTCGAAATTATTCAATTTTGAACGTTTTGAATTCGAAATGATATAATTTTAACTCCTTTTCATTCCATTCGAAATATTGTCCTTTTTTAAAAATGTTACCTGATATAAAATTGTTCGATTTATAATTTTTTCAATTCAAAATAGTTCAATATATATTTTTTAAATTTCAAACGCTTTCAATTTGAAATTATTAGTTATCAATTATTGATTCAAAAATTTTTCAAACTCTTAATAT
>JAUMHM010000078.1:4490267-4503201 GCA_032362435.1 Melikaiella ostensackeni
AAAGGGTTCGTCCACCCTTGCAGAGCCCCGCATGCAAGGGTAAGGCTGATACTCTAGGAGGTCGCCCGGTATATATAATTATATACATAAACAGCATAACAATTCTAGTAATTTCATAATTTGAAACAATGTTTCTTTACGATGCGTTAGACAGTTGTGCATATTTGAAAAAAAACATTTGTAGACGATTTCTGTGATTTATGCCAAGTAAGAAACCCATGCTCATAATCTTTGTTTATTGTTTTTCAAAATTATTTTTATTAAATTCCATTTGCCAGTAACGCTGTCAATAATTTATAATGTCATTTATTGATGTTATTGTGTACTTCAATTGTTGCATGAAATAATATCATTAAATGGTATTACAAATTATTGACAACAGTAATAAGTACAATATTTTCAATTTAATCATCCCGCCTGCACGGCCGCTTGCGATTTTAGTTCCCCTAGGTCTCACATAAGCGCACGTGTCGCTCTTTAAACGGCCATATTGGAAATATTTGTTTCCAATTTTTATTACGCAGTACCACCCCCGTGATGTATTTTAATTCAACAATTAAAAAAAATTGACTCGGAATAATCCTTGTCTTTTTTTATTTTTTTATTTAATCGTAAGACCGAAATAATAGAACTTAATGTTCTTTTCTAACTGTGCCCTCTAAATACTCCTTTTATTTCTCCTATCATTATTTCCAACTCTTCGTTTACATTTCCCTTTCCCATTTTTATATTCTTTTTTTTCCTTAAAGTGTTTTTTTTCTTCTATTGACCAATCCCCTCTTCCTGTTCTTTTTACCTTCACTTCCTTCTTATTCTTATTTTCATCACTCTTTTCATCCTCTAGTGATAGTATCACGGGGCAGTGATCCGAATCTGTATAATCTCCTACCTCTAGTTTCTTGACCTTCTCTCTTACCTCGTCGTCCACTATAAGATAGTCAATTACCGTTTCCTTTTCTCCCCCTGAGCGTATATATTCGCCTTCTTCATCCCCCTCTTAGGGTCCCATTTACAAAAAGGATGGGCTTTTGAAGAAATAGGTAATCTCTAAAAATTGTGAGAGAGTGATAAAATTTGTAAGCTCAGATGTAGAGGTTGGATCCTTGAGAATCTATCGATGTGAGAATAAAAGAGAGGAAGAGTGATCTGCAAACATAAAAAAGCAGTCATGGTACCAAATGGCATTCAAAATTTTCCCCCATCCTTCGATAAATATATATATATGTATGTATATGGCTTGTATCCTGAATCTAGTTCACATAAAATAGCCGACAATAGTGGCATTATAATGCACGATAGGTGCACGAGTACACGGGCTCTTGAGTTTACATTGAAGATTTAGTATCTCTATCTTTTTTTGTGCACCCGCGAGGGTCCAAATGGACAATCAGGAGTTCAGCCCTATGTGAGCATCAGCAATAAGGGAGCACAAATCGTACACCTATCCAAACCTACCGAAAGTTTACACTCTTTACTTTGTTCCTTCTTTCGGTACCCTTGACATTTTTTTTTCTTTCATAGGACCACTTTTCTACGATCCGTGTTCCATAATAGCAAAGAATTTTTTCAAAAAATCGTTCATCAAAGGTGAACTTTGATGAATAGATAATATTGTTTAGTGATGCAAGCATAAAAATTGTAATATAAAAAATTTTAATCTACACGGAAACTATATTATCATCAAGGTTGATAACAATTGATCGTAGGAGATTTTTCACATCACCATGAAACAGAGAAATTTTGTAAACACATGTAGTTGGGTACAGGGAAGTAGCGGTTCTTTTATAGATACTTGGTTCGACTTTTATGGTCTGGCCTGTACTCTCTGAAGAATCCAAAACTTGGTATTACTTAAAAAGTTTGAACCCTTGGAGCTCCGAAAGCTTCGCCGCTTTACCGCGATTTCAGATCGAACGGTTCGTTCTTAGAATAGGAATATTGATTGGAGGTCAGTTGAATTATAAACATGTCTAAGGCAACACTGATTCACATTGCCTTACTGAAGAGTCCAGTGAGTCAGCCTAGGACGAAACGTGAAAAAAAAAGAAAAAAATATATATATATAAAATAGGGAAAAAAAGGATAATTTCTCCGGGTATAGTAGGATAAAGTGACAAAAAACAACAAGATACGTTTGAAGTATATTACCATAGTTTCGTATAAAATTTTCCTGATGAGAAGGTCTAAATGAGGTATTCACACTGATTATTGAAAACGTACTCGGTTTAAAGACTTCTTGTGCAATTTTCTGTTTTGCACAAGATGACCCATAGACTTTGGTTCTGCTCCGTAAGGTACAGTCCTTAGTCGACTCTACAGAAATCAACTGTATTGATCTAAGTTTAATCCCTCAAATTCAGAAATTTTAACGTCACTCCAGACTAGATGGAGTTATAAATTTATTTTGAAAACATTATCTGTGAAAAAAGATCATTTTTGCTCCGCTGGGAATCGAACCCAGGTTTTCCGATTGCCGGTCCAGTGCTCTACCCACTAAGCTTAAGGGCCATCCATAAATTACGTTACCAATTTTGGGCTATTTTTTACTCCCTTCCCTGTTTTTTCGCGTTTCTATTGTGTTTAGTTGTCAATGTGTCTTGGGTAATGAACCATGAATAATTGAAAATATTAAAATATCAGACTTCGCAGTTCAAAATACCAAAAAAGATGAATTTTCAGCCCCAAGAAAACGAATTTTCAACCAACAAAATTAATTTTTAACCTAACAGTTGCATTAAAAACCAACTAGTTAAACCTTTAAGCGAAAGTGACAAATTTTCAACAGAATAGTTGAACTTTTAATCTAATAGTGAAATTTTCAAGCCAAAAGGACGAAAATTTTCGAACATAGTTGAATTTCAAAAAAAAGTTTATTTTCAACCAAGACAGATGACTTTTCTGCCATAAAAGATGAATTTTTAATCCAAAAGGACGAATTTTCAACAAAAAGGTAAATTTTTGGCTAAAAAAGATGACTTTGACGAAATAGTTAAATTTTCAAAAAAATAATTAAACTTTCAACAAAATAGCTGAATTTTGAACCGAATAGCTGTATTTTTATCTTAAAAAGATGAATTTGCAATCAAGAAGATTAATTTTCTACCAAAAGACGAATTTTAAAAAAAATTAGTTTTCAGCCAAAAATGCAATAGTTACATTTTAGTTTAAAAAATTACTCTGTAACAAAAAAAAAACGATTTTTTAACCAACTGAATTCAACGAAAAAAAACGAATTTTTAACAAAATAGTTCAATCCTCAACTAAATAGATGAATTTTCAACGAAGAAAATTAATTTTCTACACAAAAAGACAAATTTTCCACCAAAGAGTTAAGTTTTCAAACTAAAAAGTCAAATGTTCTAGAAAACAGTTGACTTTCAATACGAAAAAGATGCATTTTCAACAGGAATGTTAATTTTCAATCAAGAAAGATGAATTTTCCAACAAATAATTGAATTCAACTAAAAAGGATGAATTTGTAACCAAATAGTGGAATTCTCAACCAAAAATATGAATTTTCAATAAACAAGATTAATTTTTGAACCAGAAAGACGAAATTTCAACAAAACATATGAATTTTGTATCAAATAGTTGAACTTTGTACCAAATAGTTGAATTCTCAACTTATAAATTATAAATTTTTAACCAAGAATGAAATAGTTGAATTTTCAGATGGAAAAATTCATTGCTAACTAAATAAACAACGAATTTTCAATAAAATAGTAAAATTTTCAAACAAAGGGGTGTACTTTGAGACAAATGAATTTTTAACAGACTAGTACAATTTTCAACCAAGTAGTTGAATTTTTAGCCCAATAAATGAATTTTCAACAAAATTGTTGCATTTTGAAGCCAAAAAGACGAATCATCTACAAAAAGTTGAATTTTCAACCAAATAGTTAAATTTTCTACCACATTGTTGAATTTTAAAGCCAAAAACACGAATATTCTACAACCAAATAGTTGAATTTGCAACTGAAATGACGAATCTGCAAAAAAATGAATTTTTTACAAAGTAGTTCAACTTCAAACAAAGTAGTTGTTTTTTCAACCATAAAAGATGACTTCTCAATGAAGCATGTAGTGGTTGATATTTCAACCAAACAAGATGAATTTTGAGGAAAATACATGAATCTTTGCTTCAGAGTCTCATTCACATATTCCAACTATTCACTTCATACTCTTTCAGGACTTCCCAAAGTTTAGATTTATTCATCTTATCGGAAGCTTTTTCAAGATCAACAATTCACAGAAAACTCTTTTGTTTACTCTCAAACTTTTTTCTATGATCTGTCTCAAGCTAAATATTTAATCCGCACATGATCTTTCTGGCGTAAATCTATATTGCATTTCTTAGACCCTTTCATTAGTTATTGCCATGATCTTCTCAATAAGTATTTTGGTAAATATTTTGCCCACGTTACTTAGTAGACTAATCGCTCTGTAATTAGTACGGTCACCTTTATTACCTTTTCCCTTGTAGAGTGGGACGATAATCGCCTTCTTCCAATCATTTGAAACTTCACTATTCACAGCACACATATTCATAAATTCGTTCAGCTACACAAACAAATATCAGCCACCGCTCTTAAGCATTTCAGCGGTGATACCATACACACCAGTAGCCTTACCATTCTTTAGTTTCTTCATCACGGATATAATGTCGTCGATAGCGATTTTTCTTCCGCTACCTACAACGAGTTTGTCTAGCGGATTCTCTTCAGTGTCACAGTTGTTATGCTCCATACAATTTCTTGAAAAAATTACTCATACAGTGTTTCACTTTGTCCGAATCCCATACCATTTCACCATCAGCATTCTTGCTTCCTACTGAGTCAGTGCTGGTACTTCTTTTCCCGATCTTCTTAACCCATTTCTGAAATAATTTCTTATTCCATACTTTCTTTAGTTTCGACCTTTCATGAATTCATGTGAACCATTAAATGGCTTCATCGGTCATTCAGAATGAGAGAACACAATCCGCATCAATTTTGATAAACAGTATATATTTGTATTAGTATGGCAACGTTTAAGCCTTTGTATGATTATAACAATGAGGGACTGGCACACAACTGATGGAAGCGGATTTTTCCCATGGTCTAGAACCGTATCTCAGCAGCTTTACATCAACCTACATCAATTTTCGTGTCTTTTAGAAAAATTAGCTAAATTACCTAACCAATGTAACTTCATGGTAAGATGCCGTAAAGAAGGTATCATTTCACCACATGTATGTTATCAAAAAAATTCCAATACTATACATTTTTATAATGATTTAAATAACTTAAAGGCACAAAGGATTACCGAAAGTTACAAAGTCAGAATTTTCAATATTAGAATCGAAGATGTACACTATAAAATCGACAGTATTAATGTATAATTAAGAATTTTACATGACACTGTAATTAGAGTTTTACCTTCCAGTATTTTTGCTTTTTTTATGATTTTACAAAATGATAAATATAACAGAAATTTTGCTCAATTTAAATACACAATATGCAAGAAATTTGATTGGTTACAACGACAAAAATACGATTTCCAAAACTCTATAGCCATTCCAGATAATTGGTTTAACAATGTGATAGACATTTCGATTCCTGACGAGGTTGTAAGAGTTCTTTCCTTGGAACCTAGCTTTGTAAATACAAGTTTAAGCAATAGCATAAGATTTTATAGCTGCGGTTGAATCTGGAATTTGGAGCATTCTTGAAAAAAAGTAGAATCAAATTAGAATACAATGTTCTCACCTAATATTTGATCATATTTCATCTCTAAAACATAACAGTTGAAGATTTAATAACAAACATGATTTTAGTCCAGCAATTAGATTTATTAATGAAAATTCTAACATCTTATTCATAAAAGCTGATAAAGGTAGCACGACTCTTGCCATGAACAAATCTGATTACAATGATAAGATGATTTTGTTACTAGATGATCAATGGCAGTATAAGTTTATGAATTTTGAATACACAGCCACAACCGAAAAAGGTCTTAACATAATTTTTAATAGATGGGAGAAAAATGGTTCCGTTGGCAATCAAGAAACAAAGTCATCATGTTCTTATTCAGCTGCTATACCAACTTATTCGATGTCATAACAACTTATTCCATGGCTTCTTTTTCATCTTCTATACTTAAACAGGTAACAGGTAAAACTCTTCATCATGCAAAAGATAGTTGGCAATTCATTAATGATTTGAAGCATTTAACTATTCCCAAGGACCATATCATGATATCCTTGGATGTGATAGGGATGTTCCCACATATGCCTATTGAACTAGTCTCTAAATACATTCGTGAACCATGGGATAATATTAAACTATACACTTTGATCCCCAGAGAAGAATTCAAGAAAGCTGTAGAATTTCAAGTTCAATAATACGACTTATAAACAAATTGATGGTGTAGCAATGGATTCTCCTTTATCACCAGTAGTATCTAACTTGGTAATGGAACAACTTGAAACAGAATGTTTAAAGAATCTTCCGTTTAAGGTCATTAGAATTTTCAACTCACATCTTATTTAACAATGGTTACCCAGTACCCTTGATTAGACAGCTGATAGAAACGAGAGTGGTCTTGGTTCACAACATGGAATCTAAGGAGAAAAGAATTGAAAAAATGTTGGTTTGACTGTTTGTCCTTATGTTTCTGGTCTTTCGAATAAAATTACAAACTTACTCAGAAAATACAGTGTTACAGTTATTTAAAAGCCTTTCAAAAGTAAGAACTACATATTAAAAAGCACCAAAGATCCGTTTCCAAAATTGAAAATAACTGGAGTAGTTTATAAAGTTAAATGTTTAAATTGTAAAGCCTGTTACATTGGACAGGTAGACAATTAGGACAGCGAATGAAAGAACATGATAGAAATGTAAGGAATCATGACAACTCTACAGCCTTAGTAAAACATTGTTTAGAATTTACACGCAATTTTGATTTAGACAATCCAACAATTTTGAAACAGGAATCGTATCTAAACAAAAATTTAACCTTAGAATCTTTTTACATCATGAAAGAAAAAAATGGTGTAAATCCTAGTTATGAAAATTCTAGGCTTCCTTCGCATTATAATATTCGAGCTTAAATTAATAAAATTGTTTATGAATTTGTTTTCCAAACTTAATTAAAGTATTATTGGAAACGGGGTAATAATTGTTGAATTCAAAGTTATTTGGCGCTATAATGTATGAATTGATCGTTTCAAGAACACTCAATTAGATTCAGTATCTATAAGAACTCTTCCTTCCGGAAATGACTTGCATTATTTGATTCAATTTTATTATTTGTTGTGTTTGTATTCAAACGTTCTAATCAAATTTCAAGAATGTGATTAACGAATTGATATTTCTGTTCTTAACTCTCATTGCCAAAAAGAATGTTCACGGAATTGTTTAATGCAATATTTTCAAATTGGTAAGTCATTCATAAATTGAATTTATAATTAAGTTTCGACATAACCTCATTAATTTCACGTACCTTGAATTTTTCAATATTAAATCACAGTTTTATTTACATAAAAAAAATTTCAGATTAGTCGGAGAGTTTCTTTTAGATATTAATTACAACTTTTTTACCGCTTTTTTGGCATTGAATTGAGTTAAGGTTGGAATTTCATGGCAATTGGACATTAATGTCATTTATGTTTACACAACTATTATCTGGTTTGTAAGCATTTTTTTGACACAATTGCTGTATTGGAGATTTTACTAATTGTTTAAAATTTTTTTTACATATTTTAATTATTTATCTCAATTATAGGATTGTATTTTATCAAAAGCTTGAAAATGGTCTATTCATGACCGTAACGTTGCCATACTAATATAAATATATACTGTTTATCCAAATTGATCCGGATTGTTCTCTCTCATTCTGAATGACCATTGAAGTCATTTAACGATTTATCATGAATTAACAAAAGGTCGAAACTAAAGAAAGTATAACACCATAATAGTATCCTTCACCCTTAACGCAGTACATTATTACTATAAGGAAAACCCATGTTTGAATCACAAACAGCGTTTGACACGTTACCAGTCGAAAGTAACGCGTTAACGTTACCGTTACTTCCTAAAAATATGTAACGCGTTACCGTTACTTTTTAGAAAAAGTAACGCGTTATTGTCACCGTTACCGGAAAAAAGTAACTCGTTACCTTGACGTTATATAAAAACGGACGGTATGACCCTGGTGATGTGACGGAATTATTTGTGGCTAGAATATATTGCTTTCCGAGGTCTACTTGAATATTTAGGTGAATTATGTAAAAATTAACGAAAATTTTCTTTAAAATGTTTTATTTTAGGCATTTTTTTCCAATACAAGTAAACTAATCAGGAGTTTTAAATTAATAATCTGTACATTGTTTTTCGTTCACACATTTTATTTTTAATTTGCGTATTTTTGTCCCCTTATTCACGAAAAAGTGAAATGTATGTCCGCTTCTTTCTTTTGTGAGCATTAATCAAACAATCAAAAATCTTCTTAGGTTTGGTAACCGTTTTTGTAATAATTTATTTAATTGTTTTCTCGATTTGACCATTTTTATAGATTTGCAAGTACTATCTATTCATCTCAGCTTTATAAACATCTTTTTTCAATTTAAATAAGAAAAGTAAAAAAATCGATTGAGACATATTCAAATAATGATGGTTTTCAACAGAAAATATCATTTTCAGTTTTTTAATGTAATATTCTTCTTATGTAAAAAAATCCCAAGATAAAAAATATCAATCCTAATGGAAAACAGAATATACATTCATCGATTTTAAAACATTTTCAGTTGTTTTCATCTTGTCCAAGAGATCATTCACACACTATTAGGATTTTGTAGTACAAGATTTGCTTTTTTCACTTCACGCCCGTTTTCATGAAAAAAGATTTGGTTGTTAGTCCAATATATAGAGATATACTATTCATACTTCTATGAAGAAAATATTTCTTCTGATTGGTTATCATGACATATATTGTATAGTATATCTTCTGATTGGTTATCATGGCATACATTGTAGTATAAATATCATTAACATATTTCACAAAGTAAAGTACGTTACTTTACATTGCCATCATCTGAAAATTGTAACGTGTTAACGTTACCGTTACTTCCTGAAATAAGTAACGCGTTACCGTTACCGTTACTAAAAGAATGTAACGTTCCCGGTAACGCGTTACTGTCAAACACTGATCACAATAAATCCGAACGCAGCAAACTCCGACATATCAAAGCGTAGCATATAATTCTGATAATCAATTTGAGATCAAAATGATCTACTTTTGTGGATCTGAAATGAATTTTTACACAACTTCATGCACGTCTGTCGAGTGGCAGTTTTATACTTCTTATTGAAAGGCGTAGGTTACTCATGACTGACGATTTAGTTCAACTTTCAATCAAGTAGTTACTTTTTCCAACAAAAAGATGAATTTTCAACCAAGAATATTAATTTTCTCATAAAAAAGTTGAATTTTTAACAAAATGCATAAATTTTCAGAAAAAATAGTTGCACCTTCAACAAATAAAAAAGATACATTTTTAACTAGAAATTGAATTAATGTTCAGCCCAAAAAAAATGAATTTTTTAACCGAACAGTTAAATTTTCAGCGAAAAAGATGATTTTTTAGCGGAAAATGTAATCGTTGATGTTTTAACCAAAAAAGATTTTAATCTTAAATCAAAAACAGTTGGATTCAACCAAAAAAGACGAATTTCCAACCAAGAAGATTAATTTTCTAACACAAAAGGCGAATATTCAACAAAATACGTAACTCTTCAAACGAATGGTTGATTTTTCATCTAAAAAAAAAATCAATTTTGAAATTTGCACTTTAAAAAATTAATTTTCAACTAAAGAAAAAACGAATTTTTCAAACAAGTAGTTAAATTATCGACGAAAAAAGATAATTATTTTAACAGAAAATGTAATAGTTGATGTTTCAGCCGAAAAAATATTTCAATTTCAAATAAAAAATAGTTCGATTCAACGAAAAAAGACAAATTCTTCAAAAAAGTAGTAGTTGAATCCTCAACCAAAACAAATGAATTTTCACCCAAAGAGATTAATTGTCAACCAAAAAAATTAGAATGTTCAACAAAATAGTTTAATGTTCAGTTAAAGAAATGAATTTTCAACTGAAAAAATGAATTTTCAACAAAGCTGTGCAGCTTTCCACCAAATAGTTGAATTTTCAAACAAATAATATAAATTCTGAACGAGAAATGTAATAGTTGATATTTCAACCAAAAAAGATGAATCCTCAATAAAATAGTTGGATCCTCAACCAAAACAGGTTAATTATCAACCAAGCGGTTGAATTTTAAACCAAAAAATATGAATACCTACCAAAAGATATGAATTTTGAAACTAAAAGGATAAAGTTTCAACGAAGAGTTGAATTTTCAATCAAGACAGATTTTTCATTCAACAAAGAAAAAAGTTTTAACCAAATTGTTGAATTTTCAATTAGCAAATATGAATTTCTGATGAAAAAGTTCATTTTCAACGACATAATTGAAGTTTCTACTGAAATACCTAAATTTTCAATCCAAAAAGACGGGTTTCGAACGAAACAGTAGATTTTTCAAATAAAAAGAATTAACTTTTAAACAAATATAGTTTTATTGAATTTTCGAACAAAAAGATACATTTTCCACCAAGAAGATTAGGTTTCTACCAATATTAACGAATTTTCAAGAAAATACATAAACTTTCAACCAAATATTTCCATTTTCAACAAAAAGATACATTTTTAACCCAAAATTGAATAGCTAATATTTCATGTGAAAAAATTTATTATCAACCAACAAAAAAAAACGAATTTTTCATGAAAATTATGATTATTAATTTTTAACAAAACAAAAATTTCTACAAAATACATGAATTTTATACTAAAACAGAATAATGTTCAATAAAAAGTATGTCCTTTTAACAAAATAATTCAACTTTCAACCAAATAATTAAATTTTTAACCAAAAAGATGAATTCTCAACAAAAAAGATAATTGTAGACTTTCCCACTAAAAAGAATTAAAGAATTAACTTTCAACTGAAAACAGTTCGATTTTCTTATTATATTCTATTAATTTAGTTCACTTTTTAGTGGAAAGACGAGAAAAAGACGAACTTTCAACAGAAAACCAGAATTTGCAACTAAAAAATATAAGTTTTCAATCAAAAATTGAATAGCCAAATTTTCAGTTCAAAAAATTAATTTTCTGCAAAGTAGTTGAACTTTTAGTTTAATTCCAAATAATTGAATTAATTTTAATTTAAATTTTTTGTAACGTAGTTGAACTTTTGTTTAATTTCAAATAATTGAATTAATTTGAAAATTCAACAAATAGTTGAATTTTTAACTAAAAAATATCAATTGTTAATTAATAATATCCATTTTCAGCCAAAAACAGAACACTTAAATTTTCAGTCGGAAAAATTTATTAACAACCCTCAAAAACCCAATTTTTCAACCAAAAAAGATTAATTCTCAACGAAAACAGATTAATTCTTAAACAAAAATATAATAGTAGACTTTTCAACCAAAAATAATTAAAGGATTAACTTTCAACCAACCATAGTTAGATTTCTTTATTGGGTTCCTTTAATTCTATTCGCATTGAAGTGGAAAAACGAAAAGAGTTGAATTTTCAACTAAAAAAATTAATTTTTAAGCAAAAACGGAATAGTTAAATTCTCAGTTGAAAAATTGGTGCTTAACATGAAGAAAAAAGAATTTCCAAGAAAGTACTTCTATTTTTAACCAAAAAGATGAATTTTGAGCTAAAGTGATGAACCTTCAACTAAAAAAATGAATTTTTAATAAAGTAGTTCAACCAAGTACTCGTAGTTGAATTGTTAACTAAATAAAAATTCTCAACGAAAAATATAATAGTTTATATTTTAACCAAAAAAGTCGATTTTTCAACAAAATAGTTAAATTCTCAACCATGAAAGAATAAATGTTCAGCTATGAAAATTAATTTTTTTCTTTCTAATAGTGTTTCTATACTTCTGGAAGTAGGACATTATGAGGTTCGTTTGATAAGTGAGGTAAATTTTCCGCTAGATGGCGCCAGAGTAAATTTTGTAGTATACAGCCAAGAAATAGCACTCTTCAAACTAACCTGTACTCAGCTTCAGCCAAAACCGACGCTTAGTTTGCGTTCGACATACGTTTGAAGTGAGCGTCTCAGTAGTTTTCGGAAAAATGGAGAAAAAGAGATCTGTGCAGTGATAAAACATTTTTATTTAAAAATTTGGACGGCCGCGCAGATCAAAGCCGGGTTAGGCAAAGTTTACGGGGAGTCTGCTCCTTCGTTAAAAATCGTTTATTTTTAGGTAAACGAATTCAAACGTGGCTGAAAACACAACCAAAGATAAAGCGCACTCCGGACGCCCAATTGAGGTCACCACATCGGATATGGTGGAAAAAATTGATCGTAATATGGTTATGAAAAATCGCCGAATCAAGGCGCTTGAGATTTCTAATGCTGTAGGAATCTTTGCTGAACGAGTCTATAATATCTTGCATGAGGCAAAGCAGCAGTCAAAGCAGTGGGTACTGCCTGGTGAAAGTGCGCCAAAGAAGGCGAAGACTATTTTGTCAGCTGGGAAGGTGATGGCCACAGTATTTTAGGATTGCCAAGGAATTATCCTAATTGATTACTTGGAGAAGGGTAAAACTAGAACAGGAACGTATTATGCATCATTATAGAAATGTTTGGAAGCCGAACTACGAAAAAACGGCCACGATTGGCGCACAAAAAAGTGATGTTTCATCACGATAACGCACTGGCTCACACCTCCGCAATCGCAATGACAAAAATACACGAATTGGGCTTCGACTTGATTCCTCATCCACCCTATGGCAAGAGAATCTCGTCCAATGAAAAAGTAATCGATGCCGTAAATGCGTATTTTGCAGACCTCGAGAAATC
>JAUMHM010000078.1:4536180-4556389 GCA_032362435.1 Melikaiella ostensackeni
ATAAAATTAATTGATTCAGAGTTTTCATTATTTTTTAAAATTAACAAATATATATCCTTTAAAAACTATGAAAACCTAGAACGAGGATTTTAAACCTGCTACAAGCCGCGGGATACCTCTAGGCATGCGTAACAGTTACTTCTGTGTATTTCTAGGCTATGTTAACCCATGTTTTAAAACTTGTTTTAACAAAAAAATACACAGGAACAGCCACAGGGCATGCCAGAGATAACAGAGATGCAAAAATCAGACTTTACTATTTAATAAATTCAATAAATCAGTTTTTTTATATAGTTTTAGATTATTTGAATTTACGGGAAATTTCTGGAAAGTTTTAAAATTTGTCCGGGAAAAGTTGGGAATTTTCGATCAAGCTGCCGGGAAGTTTAGAGTGCTTACTCCGGCAACACTGCGGGAAGTTTAGAGTGCTCACTCCGGCAACACTGGTCAGTCGTTCCCAGCGTGGAATTGAAGTATGTACGTGCTTTGCACGTCAGTGTTTATCAAGTCACTAGTTATTTACCAGTAAATGGTATTTTGTACTTTATCACATTAATTGAGTGTTTCCTCTCCACCTGATTCCCACATTAATAGGCGTATAATCAGTGGTATTTTTGAGACTTAAAAAGCCTATAAGTTTCATCGCGCAAGCTGGTTAGGAAGAGCAAGGGGGCTGCTTTGCCTTGGCTAACCTATGTGTCTAGTGAGGTTATTGTTTGTGTTATTTAAATCTGGAATAAAATGAACCTCTTGCCAAAATCTCACGAAGAATTTAGCCAAGCTGAGTATTGGAATACATTCTTCAAGAAAAGAGGAAAGATAGCTTTTGAATGGTAAATATCAGATTCTAGAATTGATTTATAAATCGTGACCCAAGAACCAGGGTTCTATATCTCTTTTTTTGACAAAAATGAGTTAATGACTGAATGCGATCTCTTCACGTAATTTTAATTTAATTCTAAAATACTATTTCTAAATAGGTATAAAATTTATATGATAAATTGTGCACAAGAAACATTTCTAGAACCACAAGGTGCTATCCAGTGCCACGTTGTTATAGATTATAGATTATTGTTTTATTGTTATTATTGTTATAGTTATAGATTATTATTATATCTTGGTTACCCAAGAATATTGACGTGATACTTGGCCTAGGGGTTACTTTTAGACCCTAGTTGAACGCACTAAAAGGATGTTTGGTGCAGATCAATATAAATTGAGTTATTAATAATTTTGACTTTTTTTAAAAATTATTTTTTTTTCAAAATCTCGAAAAATATTGATTTTGGAAAAAAAATGTTTCCGACAAAAGTTTTAGATCTCGTTGAAACATATTTTTTTATAAAAATACTTTTATTTTAAATTATTATTTTTCGAGAAAAATGACAAAAATGAATTTTCAGATTTTTTGTTACAAAAAATGTCAAAACTTGCGATACTATTGTCTAAAAAAGGTTTAAAGAATAAACTTTTATCATTGAAAAATATTTAAGACCACCACCAGGATGCATGGTTTTTTTTGGGGCGTTGGAGAAGAGGTCGGCATGAGTGGTGGGAGGGGGTGTGGGCCATTTGAAATGCCCAAGACTAGGACGAGATATGACTTCGACGAGATCTACAACTTTTGTAAAAAACATTTTTTTTTCAAAATTAATATTTTTCGAGATTTTGAAAAAAAAAAAATTTTTTATAAAAGTCAAAATTATTAATAACTTAATTTATATTGATCTGCGCCAAAAATTCTTTTAGTGCGTTCAACTAGGGTCTAAAAGGAACCCCTAGGCCAAGTATCAAGTCAATATTTTTGGGTGACCTTTTCGGAAGTATACCCTAATTCTGCAAATAAAATATATAATGAAATAAGAAACAATGAGTATTAGAAAATTTTAATAGGGTATAAAACCCTATGGTTCTAGGGTCACAAAATATGCGTCCTACGATTCTAACCTATTTTTTTAGGTATGGTGAATATCCTGAGCTTTGTTCTTATTTAATTAAGTATATTAAATGCAAGGATGATGTTCTCGTTGTTGGATGTGGAAATTCCACCCTTAGCATGGATCTTTACGATGCTGGTTTCAGGTAGAGTTTATTTCACTTTTTCTTGTTATTTTAATTCATAATTTGCGATCAATCTATAAACTACAAAATTTATAAATTGAGTTTATTTTCTTATCAATCTTGGATTCTTGCCCACTTACAAGAATAAACATTTCTCATTAATTTGTAGAAACATTACGAACGTTGACATATCGGAAGTCGTCATTAGGCAAATGCGAGAAAGTAACAAAATCAAAAGACCTGATCTTCGATACGAGCTGATGGATGCTACCCAAATGACTTTTCCTGACGAAAAATTCAACGTCGTATTAGATAAAGGGACCCTGGATGCTATTATGCCCGACGCAAAAGAAGCAACTTTAGAAACAGTTAACAAATTTTTAAGCGTGAGTTCCTTCATCAAAAAAGAAACTTGAGTTTCTTTCTAAATATTATATTTAACTAAACCTACGCGAAGTGGAAGTGAAGTGGTCTACGCTCCATTTTGCGTAACTATTTTTCTGTCATTTATCGTAGGACAGGGAACGCAGTCCGTTTCCTTTTTACCTCATTCATTTTTTCCCCTTAAATTTAATTTAAAAAAACTTAAAATCGAGAATTTTGACCCAATTTTTCCCCTTTTTACAAAGTTTCGATTCATTTTTCAAGAATCATAAACAGAAATTCAAGACGCTTTGAAATAGTTTCTTTTTGTTGACACCAATTTCAAATATTTCCTAAACGATTTATTTGCTTATTTCTTTTTATTTGAAGGACACCGTCGACAGCGAAGAAATTACTAACGATTCAATCGAGAAACTAAACCCGAAAAATAAATCAATTAAGTAGCATACTTGAAAAAATACTTAACACAACTCAGGGTCCTGTACTGAAAATAATACACTACAACTAAATTGATGAGAATAAGGAATCAAAATCTATCCGCTGATAAAAATACGTTTAAAAAAATTCAAACATGAGCATTTTTCAATTCTGTTGTTTATTTATTTTTTAATCGTTGCTCTTCTTGAATTTTTTTGTGATGTATATTTATCAGTAGAAAATGCTGAACCGTCCAACAGATGTTTCAAAGATAGCTAAACAAATTTTTTAAACATAAAAATGAATAGAAAACTTGCTAAAGAAAAGGCGCTACTGTTAGAAGACACTTTCCTGTAATATTCACGATATACCTATACGATATAAAAAGTTTTTAAATATAAATGAAATCCCCTTTTAATACCCTTTTTTACCTAAAATTAAAATATTGAACCACGGTGATCCCTGGTATGAATAAATTCAGTGGGTAACATTAATATTTAAATTATCAAAATTATATGCGTGGTGACGGAAAATCACGGTAAATAAAATAATTTGGCTTTATAATTAATTCTTTTAACATTTTGTCGTTTCAAATTTAAATTGTTCAAAACTGTACAATTTGCACTTACAATCCTTTATTGCTAAATAATTGTGAAATAGAAAAAGTTTAAATTGGAATGATGTCATGTTAACAAAATTCAAAATTAGTTAGTTCTAATTTGAATAATTCAAGATTGTATAATTTAAGAAAAAAAAACTTTTAATACTTGTCTGGCTATAAATTCAGAACACTCAAAATCGCAGTTTAAGATTTGAGAATTACAGGCTCTCTTCTTTACAATTTACATGAATTGTTCAGAATTTTTCTAATTGACAGGCTTAATAATTTTAAAAAATTTTTAATTGACAACATTTGAAGAATAATTTCAATGAAACTTTATAAATTAGAAAATTTCAAATTAACGAAGCGTTTGAAATTCAGAAATTAGTAATTTTCTTAAATTTGAATCGCTCAAGCTTGTACATTTTTAGTTCTGAATTTGAAGTATGTAGTAAAAGTGTTTATTTGAGGACCTCAAAATAAAGTGTTCAATTTGGGTGGCTTGTGTTATATTTTGCTAATAATTTCAAATTTTTGGAAAAACCAAATTAAAACACTTTCAAATTTGAAACCATTAGAGGTAACTGGTAAAAATTTTAAGAAAACTTTAGTTTAAAGTTAGGAAGTGTTAAACCTTAAAGTCTTTTAAAACCCATAAGCTTCAAATTTTTAAGCCGATAAATTTTAGATCTTGAATTGAAAAAAAACTTTACTACGCTTTAAGTTTTCTGAATCATCAAAATAACGAAAAAATATCTAAATTAATACTATAAAATATGGATACTGTAAGGAGTTGGGACATGTGCTTTTAAAGGGGTACAAAAAATGTTAGAAAATTTGAATTTTTCTGTTCGTCAAATTCTTAATAAAGTTAAGTTCTTTTCTGAGAACTTCAAAACTAAAAAAACTCTAAAAAATAAAAGCCTTATACTACATATTTTGTGTCTTTACCAAACAAAAACCAAAGTATAGTTTTGACAGCACGAGCACTGCCACCATTGAACTTCGTAAATTTTTATCCACTTCGCGTAGGTTTAGTTTTATGAAGTTGCTTCACGTTAGCTTAGGTTTAGCCACTCCAATTTTTATTCCATCATAAATATTAATATGTACAAATTTCAGGAAATTCGAAGGGTTTTACGCAACGGTGGAAGATTCATCTGTATATCCCTTTTACAAGAACACATCCTGAAAAAACTTGTGGCAGACTTCCCAACCGCAGGTTTTATGTTTCGATTATCAAGATGTTTCGAGGCAGAAATGAAAGCGAGAGAAGAACAAGGCTGTTCGGTTCCAGTATTCATAATCATCGCTACAAAATTTAGCAAACTCGCTCAACCGGTATGTGAGTCGATTTTCAATTGTTCTATAGGGATGTTTCATGACTTTAGATATTATTTTTTAACTCTTCTGTTTAAACTGAAACTAGAAGATTTAGAAAAACTTGATGAAACGATCCTATTTAAGATTTCAATTCTGAGATTCATTACACTTATTTTCATAGATTATTTGAACTTTCGTTAGGTTTTAGAAGTAGCTTTGAACAATCTACCTCCTCAAAGGGTTGAATCTGTTGATGAAATCATCATAGCAGTAACTTCTGCTCAAGAGTCTGCTTTTATTTGTAATACACTTTACAAAAGAAGCGTCGCAGATGTGGGAGAAGTTTCTGTGGATTTGTATCGAGCAGGAGAAAAAACTCCTAGGTATACTGTTCATGTCGTGGATCGTCCTACATGTGAAGGCTGCAAAACATACGCAGCTTTTATCGTTCCACAAGGAAGGTGATAATGTCAAGCCTCTTTCCACTTAAACTTCAAGTGTCGCTGACAGGTCTGAATTTTCTACTTTATTTGCCTGATATCTTCTAGGGAATTAGATTGGCTCTTCAGTACAAAAGAAGGGAGACAACAGCTTCTAAAAACAACTCAACGAGACAGACTTGCAGTCGTAATTCTTTCTAGAGACCATACTTTTGATAATTTAGAAGCAGTGAAAGAAGAAATAGGAGAATGTATCATTAATATAGCTCCAGCGGATCTTTCCGTCGCCGATATTCCCTTTTTATCCCTTGGCACTGATGTTGGAAAACGAATTATTTGCTGCGAAGGAACAAGCGACATGAGTGGATCTTATGTTGTCGAAGAAAGCGAAGACGCAGGACATATTTACAGAAGGCTCATCTTCTTAAATAATCAGTGTATTATCCAAAGTGAAGCGAGGCTGAAACTTGGTTAGTAAATGTGAATTTTTAATATTCATGTCTGCAACTATTGTAATTTTAAATTATTGTGTGTAATAATTTTCTAGCAAAATCTAGAAGAGGAAAAATGAAGAAGATGATTGATCCTGGTTTCCTAGCTTGTGAACATCATATTTATATGAGCGTGGGTGTAAGTTCGATGACGAGTACGAAAAAAGATGGAGAAGTTCTCGTTGTTGGTCTCGGAGGAGGCGGTCTTTGTACTTTTTTGACCCATTGTTTTCCCAAGGTATGTTTTCCAAATCAAACAAATTCAATTCAATTTCATCAAATGTATGCACCAATCACTGATTTAAAAATACTTTCCAGTTAAAGATCACAGCCGTGGAGATCGACAAAGAGATGTTGAAAATCGCGACCGAATACTTCGGTTTAGTACAAAACGAAAACTTGAAAGTAGAAATAGCAGACGGCATTAAATTTCTAGAAGAGTCTGCGAACGAAGGAAAAAAATTCGATGCTATATTATTCGATGTAGATAACAAAGACGTATCTTCAGGTATGAGCTGCCCTCCAAAGCAATTTGTCGAGGATTCAGTTTTAAAAATGGTAGCAAAATGCCTTTCAAATGACGGACTCTTTATCTTAAATCTCGTGATAAGGAATCAGGCCTTAAGACAAGGAGTGATCGACGACCTGAAAAAAGTGTTCAAATTTATTTCTACTTGTTCTCTTCAAACTGATCTTAATGAAATTGTTGTTGCTTCGATGAATTCTTATGGAGTTCAAGAATGGACTGGCAGGATAGGAAAAGCTGGGGCGAATTTAAATGATCAAGCTAATACACAAAAGTTGTCATCCGATGATTTGATCAATGTTTCTTCCCTTTTGGAAGTTTTGAAAGTAGAGACCTGATTTACTTTCGAAAAATTGCAAAGAAACTCGTCAATTTACTGTGAATATTTGTCTTCAATTTCGATTTATCCAGGATATCCTGAAAGAATTAAATACTACCTTAAATAAATTGGATATTCTAAGGAAACTGGGATTAATTAACGATTAAAAAGAACAGTATTGTTGACACATTTTGGCAACTTTATTTCCCGTTCCGCTTATTATTCACAGGCACGTTCGAAGCACACTTATATCTATCAAGTACAATATAAATTAAACACACGAAAATAAAATAAACGAAACGACTCACGAATAAAAAATTGAATCGATTTCTTTACGTGAAGTATAAATTAATTTTTCACACACCGTGCTTTTCAAAACTGTTCCTAAAAGTTGCGCCAATTTCACACGCAATCGTGCTTTACACATTCACACGAGGCAAATAAAAATGTGTTTAACAATCAACGCGAACAATCAGCTTTATAAGTTTACACACTCTCTATAACAGCCTTATGGAGTAATAAATATCGCTTACATAATTATTAATTACAATGCATAAACTAACGTTGCAGTTCGAAAATTGCTTTTGAAGCAATTCGACTGTTAACAGAGTTCGGTTTTAGAATGACAGATATCTAAACAATGTAGGTACAGTGTATATTTACATTCTAAATTTTTATAATGTAATATGTAAAGGCTTTGCCGGAAGTACGAGGAATTAATATTGATAAAATAGCTTTTAAGTCTGTTGAGGTCTCTTTTCAAAGAAGGCATCAAGTTTTGAAATATCTAATCTGAAAATTTTCAAATTAAAAGAGATTTAAATTTGTAAGCCTTTTGGAATTAAAAAGCGGTCAGATTTTTAATATCCAATTTCGAGAGCTTTCAAATTGAAATAAAATTATATAATTTAAAAATCTTCGGATTAGAAAGTATTCAGAGTGCAATTTAATTTCAAGTCTGGGAAGTATTAAGATTCAAAATTTAGATCGATCTTTGTTTATATAAATATATATATATATAGCAGAAATATGTTTGCCTTAAATTAGATAATAATGTTTTTTTATATAATTCAACACAATTGAATCATATAATTATTTGGCTATTTTAACAATATCGTTTTAATTTCTTCTGTAACAGAAGAAGCAATGAATTTTCACGAAAGTAAATGATATTTCGAGAACGTATCAAACCAAGTTTTCTATTCCGATATCCATTATATTGTCATCGTGTGACACTAGACACATTCGCAAATTTACAAAAGCCCTGGAGACTAAAAATTATTTCAGACTTTTATTCCGATTGCTACAACTCAATTTCGTTATGGAATTTTATTTTATTTTCTTCAAATTAAAAATAAAATTCGAATACTACTTTTATATGTAAGGATTGCTACAAACTTTGGATTTTAAAATTCGCTGACTTTTTTCAGGATAAAATACTTAAAATGCGGAAGTTTAAAATTGAAAGCGTTCAACTTGAATCTGTTCCAAAATAAGAGTCCGAAATTAATTATATTTTTGAAATTGGAAAGTTTCAGATTTGGAGATCATAAAAACGCTTTTAAATAGAAATTCCCTCCAATAAATCAATTATTAACTTCCTGAACTTATTATAGGAAAACAGAAAAATAGAATTCCAGAGGTGATACAAAATTCCCTGATCTTCCGTTTTATGTAGCAAACTTGTAAACACAAAATTAAAACTGAATCCACTAAAAATTTGTTTCGAAATATTTGCTTATTATATTTTGAATAATAATAAGTATTCAAAAGAGAGTAAATTCGGTTGAATTCTGCAATCGAAAATCTACTAGTCACTAGATCTGCGTAGGCAACAGTAAGTAGAATGGCGACGGCAAAAGTCATAAAATCGCATAATGCTGCGATAAGAAATGATATGGCATACCCACACCTTCTTTTATATTGATTCAGACCTAAATAATAGTGGTATGTAAATGCACATTAATCGTAAATAATAAAAAGCCTTTCACACAGGATTTAAGTATTCAGATCTTCGCTCTATCCTTTAAAATTTTTATTTTCCCCCAGCATTGGGGCGGTTTATCACAGAGCGCATTACTGCAAACTACTAGATGACAAGGTTTACCCTTTTCGTCGTATTTTTGCATATCGATGCAAATCGCAATCAAGTGCACAAAAGTAGATTAAAACAGAAGAAATGTAGTCGATACTAAGAACTTCGGCGCGGGTCGTCTAAAGAAAAAAAAAATTATTCCTCATTCTCTTACATTCTGATTTCAAAAATGTTTCGGAAATTGAATTGACTTTTTGACAAAAATGTATCCAACATCCATTTATAAGATATAAAAAGCTTTAAGCAAAAAATTCAAAGATAGTCTCCATAGAAGAATGCCTACAAACTGACTAGTTTTTTTCTAAACTTTGCTCACCTAAAATCCAAATATATCTACTCTGTCATAATATCATTTTTTCATTAATTTTTGCTAATTTCTTCTAGAACACGAGTATTGTAGCAAATATATTACGTGAACGCTTTTCAAATTTTATCAAAATTCCTTAAAGCCTCGAATCATATTTACAAAATTTTCTGAAGGATTAGTTGTGCGCTATAAACCGATTTAATCGAAAATTCAAACAATTTCCTAAAACCTGCAAATCAACTCCGAATAATTTTATACAAACTCAACAAAATTCCGGGCTTTGCTGAGATTCAACGAAACCAATCATCATGTCCATTCATCACTGAGTCTTTCTTTGGTAATTATCAAAGTTAAAAACAAGAGCGATCTTTATAATTGTGCAGAGATCGTCCACTTGTTTTGTCCTTAATTACTCAGTGATTATTCATTGTCACTGAGTTAATTTCATATCCTATCTATTCTAATCTACAGATATTTCAAACATCTAGTCAATCAGGTGAGAAATTTTCTTCATTCGCAATGACTTGTTTTATTCCGTGTCGAAAATTAGTTTACTAAACCAGTTTGAAAAAACCATTCTCAACACGAAATAAACTAGATCAACCTTTGTAATAAAAATATCCTAAAATCAACGTTTCTACACATTTTTCTCGTAAAGACATTTGCATTGAAAACATCCCAGATTTCTTTCAGATCCTGTAGTTTATCTTCCTCCACTTCCTTTTCGTCTCTCTTTTCAGTCTTTGATCATTCTGAAAGATTCAAAAGTCCGAAAACGAAATCAAAGATACGTTTTCAAGCGACTACAAATATTGACTTTTAAGCCAACTTTTTACTTAATGTATCAATATTAAGCATTTAATATTCCTACATCAAGTAAAAATAAGATTGCAATTAGAGTTTTAAAATTCACATTAAAATATTGAAGGAGTGAATATTATCGCTTTAATTTCGAAACGATTCTTTCAGTACATTCAACTTTAAAAATTGAATAAAAACCTTGTAATAAGTCTCCCTTTAGAACTACAATTGCAATCACAGCCTTTCGTTCGAGCTTCAACTTCAAACAAGCGACCTAGCGATTTCGATTCTCGAACCTCAGAAACAAAACACTTCTGTTTTTTTCTTCTCAAAGCTTCTTTTATGAAATGGCACTACCATGTAGTCTTCTATCATTCCTGGCTCTTGCTTTTTAAAACTCCCGATAAAACTTCCTAAAAATTCGAGCCTACTTTCAATCAAAAAAGTTTTCTCACCATCTTTTTCAACCCAGTGCTTTTTTTCTCTTTCTTCCCCGAAGTAGGCGTAGCGTTACTGCTTCTGTCGCTTTCTTCGGCGTAACCGTTGGTCGTACTCCCATTCACATGTCCTTCTAAAACAGGTCGAAGACTGGAGTTGCTCTCCTGACTGGTGAACTTACCCTTCTCCGAATTTTCAGATTTCCGATCACCATTGCTAGTCGAAGCTCTTTTACTACGCGAACCGAGCGCAGTTTTCATAAAAGAGGGCGACGAGAGTTTTGCTTTCAAAATCCCAGTTTTTGTGCCTTTTTTCGAAGTCCCAGCTTCCCCCTCATTACTAGAAACCAGAGTTACCTTTTTGGTCACGTGGGTTTCATCTTGAGCAACTTCCTTTTCCTCACGAGAGGATAAAATCTCGATTCTACTTTCGAGATTTTTGTTACACCAACCTGCGTAATTATCTGGTGCAGAATCAGGCCTTTGGTCGATAGAACTTAGAGATTCATTCGCGATATTTGGGGCATCGATTGAAGAAGATCTTCTCGAGGGCAAATCATTTGGAAGAACGTTGAGGATTCCCTTGTAGCGAACCACTTCGGTTTTTGTCACTCCATTCAAGATTCTGAGAGTCGTGTCTTTTTTTCGTTTCCTCTTTTTCTCCTTTTTTGAAGCCACTGCTATCCTTTGATCTTGTATCATCAATTCTTCATAGGTGCCAGAGATGTTGGAGGCGATTTCACTTGGTCTTCGCTTTTTAGGTTTTTTGAGAACAAGAGACTTCGCGCCGAGGAAGTCGGTGGCTTTTCGCTGAGTGGATTTTTTACTGTCAGTGGGCTGATCTATTTCTCTTACTTCGTCCTCGAAGTCGACTGATCTTCGATAGTAGGAGATGATGAAGATGACAAGGATGACATTTAAAAATATGAGAATTACGTGTTGGCCAAGGTTTAATAATTTACTCTGCCAACTGTCCCGATCGTAGAGAAGACTCTCGACCGATTTTGAGAGGAATCTGATTTCTTCTCGAAGGGCTCCGATTTCTTCCAATCTTTTGGAATCGCGCTCTTCTCCTTTTCGGGATTCTTCGCTCATTGCAGAAGTTGCACGTTCGAGGGATCTCTGCATTTCTTCGACTTGCTTTTTGTAACGACGACTCAGCTCTTCTAAGTACTGGCCACTTAGGGACATATTACGTTCGAGAGCCTGTAAAAAAATGAATATTGGTTAAATTATTAGACGAAATTAGAACTAGGCAAATATTTTATGTATTGGTTTCAATTTGCGCAAGAAAGTCACGTGTAGTTAATTTAATAAAATGAAACGCTAACGAGATGATACGTGAAAATGATTTTACAACATGTTTACATCACTTGTTTTCTCGCGGCTAATTGGATTGGAACGTCTATGCGAGACGGCCGAACGCCACCTGCTGCTTACGTAAATGCCACAGCTTATCTTTAACCGAGCCAGGGAAGTTCAATGTCGTGCCAAAAAGCGGAAGCATTTCTAGCCAAAGTTCAGATATGAAATCGCGATTAAAGAGTATCATTTATCGCAGAAATCAACACTTATTTTCGACTTTCAAGAAAGTCATAGTCCAAAATTATCGATCTAATATTATTCTTAATCGAGAAGACTTTAACTATAACTGTGACTGAATTTGCACACAACCCACAGAAATAAAATACATATAAAAATTCAAACTGACCTTGATTCTATTGGAAAGTCTCAGAAAAACCGATTCCTTTTGCTGAGGCGTAGAGCTCATCGTAGGTTGAGCTACCGAGGAACTTCCCCCATGTCCATTATGCACCTCTCCTTCAAACTCCTTAAAGTCCGACAAGAGACTATCAAAATTCATCGGCTCCTGCGTCAATATTTTTGCCTCTTCTCCCAAATCCGATTTATTTTGTCTATCATCCTGCTCCTGCTCTTGCCCCTCAGTCTTCACATCCGCTTTGCTCTCCGGAACCTCCTGAATCTTCAGATCACTCTCCTTTTCTGAACCCTCCTGTTTCTCCTGCTCATCATTCAAAACCGAAGAAGCCTGAACCTTCTCTAGATTCTCGGAACTTTCTCCCTGAAGAGATGTTTCTTCCTGAATGTCCTTCTTGAGGGTTGAACTTACAACATTAACTACCGGAGAAGGCGTCGTCAAAATATCAGGATGGTTCGACTCCTCCACATAATCCTTACTCGGTTCCAAAACCGGAACCGATGATTCTTTCTTCACCTCTTCTTTACTCAATGTCTTGGTAGGTTTTATCTGCGAAGCCAAAACCTCATTCGGACTCGAAATTTCGGAAGAAACAGCCATCGAGTTTTCAATCTCTTTTCCTATCGCCTCAGGATTTCCTCGATGAGATTCCTGGACCGTTATCGTGGGTCTACATGATGGCGAAGAGGTATCCAAAGAACAAGAAGTGACCCTCGGTTGCAAATTCTCCATTGAATGATCTCGTTTCTCTTCCCTAGATTCGACAATCTCCTCTTTTGATGTTCCATTATCAGGAACAGGAGCAACCTCATCACTCGAATTTAAAACAACTTTTCCATCCTTTGAAGCCAGAACATTGCAGAGGGCAACTACGTAATCGGGCGTGAGAACAGAGGCTAGAAAAGTTGCCTGGAGGTCCCGCGCTTTGCAAGTCTCTGGTTTAATCGAATCCTCTTCCGATTTTCCTTTGTGAATCCAGCAGAGATAACTGTACCGCAAAGTGTCTCTGATAAAAGTCGTATCCAGCAGAGCGCTTAGGTATCGATCTCTGCAGCTCAGGAGTTGAAAAACCCTCGCGAATCTGTTGTCTGTGCAATTTTTACAAACGATCGCATACCTAGGAGTCGTGCAACTTGTCAGCGGACTTTGAAGAAGGTCCCCTCGAATACTCTCCTGGATCTTCGTGATGTTGTTTCTACTCAAGTCTCCCGTTTTCACAAGAACTTCTGCAGCTTTTCTGACGATGCTTAAAACAGCATCTCTTGCGCTTCCAAATAAATTCCTGGTGGGTTCTCTACCTTCGAAATCCAGAGGATCTTCTCCATTTTCATTCTCATTATCCTCGTCGTCGGAGATGGGAACCTGGATGTCTGTTTCGGTTTCAAGGACCTCGAATTCGCTGGTACCGTATGCACGAAAAAGAGAAATGGGACAAAAATGCTCCGAGCCGTAATGTGAGTGGAGCTCGATTTTGATGAATTTTCCAAAGAGGTGAGGTTGGAGAACGAAGTTTTGAATGTCGCGTTCGTCTTTTGCAGTGAAGTGACCGACGGAACTCCAGTCTCGAGTGGGGAAACGGTCACTCACGTAGACGGAAAAGTCTTTTGGAGAGGAACTAAAAAGCTCGAAGTTTGCTAATTCGATCTTCTTTGCCTGAATCGCTTCGCAAAGCTCGACGACGAACCAAACTCGAGAGGTGCAAGTGTTTAGCATGTATTCGTCTCGGGTTGAGACGAGAACGTTCCTGGCACTTCGAGATTCGGGATTTGTTGCGACGATTTTCGCTCCACAGTCAGGGGAGGCGTAATTCTTTGAGCGCATTTTCATACCACCTACGTTTTTTCCTAGACTACCGGGATTTTGAACTGAGACGTTGGGATGTGCTGTAAAATAAAGGTTAGTTTCATTTAGGAGGGTTTCAATTTTTGAATTACTAGAGTATCTATCAAAATAAAGTAAGAACACTCACTCTTCTTCTTTTCGGCCTCTTCCAGTCGTTTTTGCGCCCATTCACTGAATGAAGGCATGTCTTCATGAGTATCTGATGATCCAGAACCGGCGATGCCGTCCAAAATAGCAGCAGCAGCAGCATCCTCAGTCGATACTCCAGCTAACTGGGCCCTGGCAGCACTGTCGTTTAATTCTGGAGCAGGGTTGAGATCATCTTCCTTGGGAAGATCCTCTTTCGAAAGTAGCTCTTCATCCAATTTAAAATCTTCTTCAATTCTAGTTTCTTCACCACCTGATTTCTTCTCGGCTCTGACGACTAAAACAACTTCGGAATCTTCTTCAGCTTCTTCAGTCAATTCAGTTTCAGAGGTTGCACTATCGTTTACTTGTTCAGTTGGTGTCACAAGTTTTACTTCCGGATCAATGGTTGGCTCTAAAGTTTGCTCCGGTCCTCTGACTGTCGGGCTAGTTAAGGTCAAGTTATTCGCTAAAGATCTCGCTCTATATTCCGAGACGATCTTCGGGTCTGCTAAATTTTGCAATTCCGAAGCTGCTGTATCAACTAGAGTCAGTACTACTGCTTGTCCAGTTTCTGATATCCTGTGAACAGAAATAAATATCACTAATATGAGTTCTTGTTCTCCAGAAAATGAGAAGAATTCGAGCGTTATTTGATTCTAAACCAAGCTCGATAAAGTTTTTAAGGATCTACGAAAAAGGGCTAAATCACTGAATCTTGAAATTCTCAAAACTGCTCAAGCAGATAATGCTTGAAATTGCTTTTCACTGCAAAGTTACCTCTAGTTATGGTGGATTAACGATAACAACTCGAGACCTTTTGGTCTGGTTATAATACAGAGAGGATTTTAACGAGCTAGTGGACTTTTTTTGTTCAAAGCGAGGGAAATGGAGTTTGAAAGGATGAATGGAACAATATAAAAAGAAATCTCTATCGGGAGGAGGTAAAGTTGTGGAAAATCTTTGGACGCTCGAGGATCTTACAAATCTGCTTTGCGGATGATTTGCGATTCGTCGAGAAGCAGATCCTCGAGAATAAGAACCTAAAATAACAATTGATTCAAAACTGTTTTTGCATTTTGTATTTTCTTTTTTCATTTAAAATATATTTCCTCACCGATGATAAAGGCAGGCAGGAACACACCAGAGTGTGGCTATGATAACGAGATAAAGAGCTGCAGCATGGAGGAGATATCTGGATGAAGAAATCTGGGTTCCCTGATCCTCCATCCAGTGCATCGGACACCCTTGATCATCCTTGATTATAGCTTTTCCCATATTCTTTCCCTTCTCCCCTTTCGGTCACGAATCTTCGACTCTACCATAATTTCCAGCTCTTTTTTGACTTTTATTCGTATTTTTCATTCTTCCCTTCTCGACCATCAGCTTTATCGATTTTCAAAAATCTGCATTATAAAAAAACCCTGATTTAGGGAAAAGGTCTCAATACTCGTTTCACAAATTTTGAGATGGTCAGCAAGTTCAGATGGCCAAGTTTCTTCGTTTCTACGACACTTTTTATCTTTTATTTATCTCATCCACAATAATATGAAAAATGGGAATTGTGAATTATTTCAGAAAACCCGATTAAATATATTACATAGGGATCGCGCCAAAAACTATGGTTGGTAACATGGGGGGAGGGGGGAAGGGGGTTAGTGGAAGTAACTTTACGAACTTAGATAACGTTTAGTATGTTTCCTGATGATAAATTCTAACAAAATTTGCGAATTTTGCAAAGATGGCCCTGCAACGGTACAGTTGAATAATAACTTGAAAAGTCTGAAAATCACTTTCATATTTCAGGCTTCAAACTCTTTTCCTATTCGTCTCCTTACCCCTTTTTTAATCAAATTCTTCTTTTTTCCCCTGTTTTCGAGAAACTTCTCCTTTTTCTCGTTTTTTCGCTTAAATGCGAACTGAATTAATATGAGCAAATAGGAAAATCCAACTATTTTTTGTGAAAAGTTAATTTTTTATTGTTGTAAATTCAATTATTTTGTTTAAAATGAAACTATTTTGTTAAAAACTCATTTTTGCCAATAACTCAACTACTTGGTTAGAAGTTGAACTACTTTGTTAAAAAAATTTGTTTGTTGAAGATTCATCTCTTTGGTTGGAAATTCGTTTTATTTTTGGTTGAAAATTGATCTTTTTTAGTTGAAAATTCATGTATTTTGTTCAAAATTCGTCTTTTTTTGGTTGAATTCAACTATTTTTTATTTCAAGTTCAAATCTTGTTTAGTTGAAATATAAACTATTACACGTTTCGTTGAGAAATAATCTTTTTTGGTTGGAAAATCAACTACTTAGTTTAAAGCTGAACTACTTTGAAGAAAATTAATTTTTTTTGGTTGAAGATTCGTCATTTTAGTTGAAAATTCAACTATTTGGTATAAAATTCACTTGATTGTTAAAAAATCATTTCTTTGGGTTAAAAATTCAATTGTTTTGTAAATAATTCATCTTTCTGGCTTCAAAATTTAACAATTTTGTTAAAAATTAATGTATTTGTTGAAAATTATATGTATTTGTTCAAAAATCGTCTTGGTACAAAATTAATCTTCTTGGTAGAAAATTCATTTTTGTGGTTGAAAATTTAACTATTTTGTCGAAAATTCGTTGTTTATTTGGTTACGAATTAATTTTTTATCTGAAAATTTAACTATTCCATTTCTGGTTGAAAATTTACCAATTATAAGTTGAAAATTCAAGTATTTGGTACTAAAGGGTATTAGTATTTGGTACAAAATTCATGTGTTTTGTTGAAAATTCGTCATTTGGATAGAAAATTAATCTTGTTTGTTGAAAAATTCATCTTTTTGGTCGAGGATTCCACTATTTGGTTAAAAATTCATTTTTTTTATTGAATTCAACTATTTGATTGAAAATTTATCTTACTTGAATAAAAATTCATCTTTTCCGGTATAAAAGTCAACTGTTTTCTGAAACATTCGAATTTTCAGTTTGAAAACTTAACTACTCTCTTTGGGTAGAAAATTAATCTTCTTTGTTGAAAATTCATCTATCTGGTTTTGTTGAAAATTCAATTATTTTGTTAGTCATATTTTTTGGTGGAAAATTCAACTTCTTTGTTGAAAACTCGACCATTTGGTTGAAAATGCATCTTTGTAGGTTGAAGATTGAACTATCTAGTTAAAGATTCAACTATTTTGTTAAAAATTAAATTATTTTGTTAAAAATGCAACTATTTTATTAGAGACATCTTTTTTGTCGAAAATTTATCTGTTTTGCTAAAATTTCGTCCTTTTAACTGAAAATTCATCTTTTAAGGTACAAAAGACATGTTTTTTCGTTGCAAATTCGTGTTCCTTGATTGAATATCAACTTTTCTGTTGACAATTCGTTATTTATTCGGTTAAAAATTAATTTTTTCATCAGAAAATGTAACCATTCCATTCTCGGTTGAATATTTATGAATCATAAGTTGAAAATTCAACTATTTGGTATAAAATTCATCTGTTTTGTTGAAAATTCATCTTTTTGGTTGAGGATTCCACTATTTGGTTATAAATTCATTTTTTTGGGTGAATTCAACTATTTGGTTGAAAATTCGTCTTTCTTGATTGAAGATTCACCTCTTCCGATTTAAAATGCAACTGTTTTCTAAAAAATTCTATTGTTTAGCTTGAAAACTTAACTCTTTTGATGAAAATTCCTGTTTTGTTAATTATTGTTATTTTACTTATCATTAATTAATATTATTATATTTATATTATTATTTTGTTAAAAATTACACTATTTTGTGAAAGTCACCTTTTTTGGTCACAAAAATTCAAATGTTTTGATAAAAATTCGTCTTTTTGATTAAAAATTCATCTTTTATGGTAGAAAAGTCATCTTTCTAGGTCGCAAATTCATACTTCTAGGTTGAAACTCAACATTTTTTTTGAAAATTCAACTGTGTTCGAAAAATTCTGTCTTTTTGGGTTGAAAATTTAACTATTCGATTAAAAGTTCAACTATTTGGTTGTTAATGCAACTGCGAAAAAAATGCAAAATAAAGGTGGTCAAAAATAGACCTTAATTGGTATCGTAGTTCATGGACGGCCCCGTATTACGAGTAAATTAATTTATTATCTGAATTTAATATTCGAAAATTGTGGCTTAATTTGGATTTATCGTTTATGAGCCTGCTAGATTATGTCAAGCCAATTTTCTCGAAATCGTGTATTTCCATGAACACTATCAAAGGGTTTTCCTATATATAGTGGTATTGATTGCCGTTTGATTGCAGCAAATTCGGGTGGTATGGTCACCATCCTCGAAGTGCTTGAATAATGAATTAAGCGAAGATGAATAGAGATCAAGCAAATCAACATGAGATTCAATCCAATCCATTTTTATCAATTCAATTTAAGCTCCGGATGTAGAATAGAGGTTCCCCTCTTCCATTATTTGAGGTTCGAGAGGGAAATATTAAACCAAGACCAAAGATACCAGAGCAAAAATCAATATTTCATGTATGGTTTAATTTAAAAGAAGGGCGATATCCAGAACAATTTTTTTAATTTAAGAAAATTTAATATCCCACTAAGAACACTACGTGAGAAAAAATTTCGCCAAGTACATGACTATTAATATTTTATTCATTTATTTTGAAAGTAATCAAAGTTTTGAAATCAAAAAATGAAGCCAAGTACCAATACTAGTAGAAAATTTATAAACAGAAGTATTTTTTAATAAAAGGAAGTAGTTCAGTGTATTAGTTTATTAAATTATTTTTTGCTTGATAAAAAAATATACTGATAGTGTAAACGAATAAAAAAACATTTTGCGGGCCTGTAATATAATAATTAATTAATAATATTATTATTGTTGTTGTTATGTTGGTACACTTATGTTGATTTTTTAAAGATAATAATAGGCCCGCCAAGTTTTAATTTATTCGTCTGCAGTATCAATTTCTTTTTTTTTTTATCAAACAAAAAAATTATTGAATAAACTAATACATTTTGAACCAATTCACAATCGACTTTTTCTTAAGCATTTTTTTTTAATTTTGGGGTCAACGGATTTATCTAATTTTCAATTAATATCATTCAAACTTATAGAATATATGAAGCGGGGAATGCTAAACGGTGCTAAAGCCAATCAACCAAATTTTACAAGAGAGACAAAAAACCTTTTTGGAGGAATGATTTACAACTGATTGAGTAATTTTTTTTTGTATAGGTGGGTGAATCAGTTTAATTATCATTGTGTGAAAAAAAAGATGGCACTAAATTTGCATGTAATAATCTAATGAAAATGGCGATGGACTTAGCAGCGTTTAACTTTCCGTTTAGCTTTAAATACTTGTTAAAATCCCATAATAACCGTCGCATAAAAAAAATCAATACTTTAGTACGCTTCAATCATTTAGTTTGAATTTGAAATTTTTAAATATTGGAATACAACGAAATACTAAATTTTAGGGCAAATAATTGCAAAACCTTAATTTTTACGCTGCAATAGGTGTAAAAAAACAAGAAAGTATGATTTTTGAAGAAAATTCAATCTCATCAAAAAATGCACTTAGCACCATTTAGCTTTCCATGCTTCAACTATTGTGAACAATTTTCTCCAAGAATCTGGTCAAAAATCCGTATAACTTAGTCGATGATAGGGTTGTATATTTTTGTAACTTACAAAAAATGAAATGAAAATTCATGAATTCAAATTGATGGTTAAGCGAAGCAAGCGAAGGTGACAAATTTGAAAAGTTTAATTTCAATATGCTTACTAATTTCCAAGAGTTTTACAATGGTTTCGGGTTAACTATAAATAGACACAATCTTGAATTAATAATATTTTCTGAGCCACGATGGTATATTATATAAAACGGTAGGTATATTATTTAGTCAACGATGGTTTTGTATGAAAAAATAAATCGATCGATTAGTTTTCCTGAAAAAGCGACATACGTACACATTATTTACTATGTTTATGCAAAGTTTCATCGAAATCGATTAATTGGTTTTGGCTGGCGGTGCGTCCGCATGTTAAAAATAGTAAATTTCTTGATAAATTAGAATCTAATTTTATGGTATGCTGATATATCACCTTCTCCCGAAAAAGCATCGAAACCGATCGATTGGTTTTGGTTATCGGTATGTCTGCATGTTAAAAATATTATATTTTTTGATAAATTCAAATTTAACTCCATGACATATTTATGGATCACTTTCTCCTAAAAAAAGCGGCATATGAGAGATTCTGATCAAATATGCACAATTGCGTAACCGCTAAATATTTTATTAATTAAAGACGCTAATATAATGAGTCTAGGTGTTTTCAATGCAGTATGTTGGCTTTT
>JAUMHM010000078.1:4576707-4586825 GCA_032362435.1 Melikaiella ostensackeni
ACTGGGAGCCGGTGTCATTTTCATGGATGGCAGTCGCTCCCAGGGGGACCCTGCGGTGGTTGTTTCACCAATTTTTTAAATATATATATATATATATATATATATATATATATATATATAATATATATCATCTTAAGCAATTTCAAGTTAGAAATATTAAAAATTGATTGATTTTTTTTTCTTTAACTTGGCACTTTTTAAATCAAAAGTTAAATTATTTTAATTTCAAGTCGTTTCAAATTGATAATTGTCTAATTTTCTTATTTATACATAACAACTCCATATTTGAACATGAAAATTAAACATTTAAAAAAAGGAACAATTCAAACTGTAACGTTCAAATTCTAAATGTAGCACTCTGAAATTTTAAGGATTGAAGGTTTTCTATTTCAAACAAATCAGATTCAAATTGTTTAGTTTCGAATATTTGATTTGTAGTTGCTCATATTAAATGTACAGTCAAACATTGCTAAATATTCAAAAAATTGTTCTTTTTTTAATTAAAATTTTTTTTATTGAATGGTTTAAAAATGGAATATTTCAGACTGAAACAATATTTCAATAAGACTTGAGATTGAATAAAAGCGTTTGATTATAAATATATTTATTTTTAAATTACTTGAAAATTGAAAATAGTTTATAAAGTTTCAAACAGACGTTTACATTTGTTTAACTACTCAGGATTTCGAATTGAAATAGTTCAATTCTCATCGTCAAAACCTGTGAATTGTTTAAATTTGAACAGATTCAGAATCGTCTTGTAAAATCATTAATTAATTTACATTTACAGATGACCAACGTAAAAACCTTTTTTATCAAAAACGTTCCATTTCAAATGCAAAGTCCTCAAAACTGCATTTTTAAATTCTTTAAATTGAAAATGTACGCTTAATGATCAAGACCTAATGTGGCAAAATTTTGCGAATAAAATCTCTTAGAATTACGCACTGTAAACTGCAAGATTTCAAAATTGAAGAAGTTAACAACTGAATGTAACATTTAAAAAAAAAATGAAATCGAACTTATTTTTAATTGCACTATACCATGTCATATGAAGCTTAGGATATTTCAAGTGATTGGATATTTCTTTTTCTTTTTCGATTTCTTCTAAAAATTTGTAAAATTCCCGGTCAAAAACTAAATTCAATGTCATTTCTAAGAGAGTTGTCGAGCATGATTTTTAAACTAGGCTTTAATTTTTTTTATAAATAAACAAATATGACGAAAAAAATGGCCATTTTACATATTTGTTGAAAGAATGTATTCTACGATTTTCCATAATTTTACGCTTTTTGAATTATGTATATTGCAAGAAATTTGGATAAAAACAATATAATGATGAAGAAATTTCTTCTTGAGATTATAATTGTTAATATTATAAACAAATTTAATAAACAAATGCATTAATCAGGCATTTTTCGACAGAAAAATTCGTTTTATTCGAATTTATGATAATTCTAGCAAAATTCGTAATTTGCTGATTAATCTTATGATTTTTTAAACAAAATGGATAAATAAATGCAATATTCAGGTATAAGTCGGCAGAAAAATTCGTTTTTTTTTTTAATGCCAGTCATTACAGGTGGGAACTTCATGACAATTTCAGCAACATTCATAATTAGTTGATCAATTTTATCATTTTTAGAACAAATTTAATAAACAATTGCGTTATTGGGGCATCTGTCGAAGGAAAAATTCTTTTTTTTCGATGTCAGACTTTTTAATTAGGATTTTTATAATAAATTCAGCAACATTCATGAATAGTTGATAAATTTCACGATTTTTAAAACAAATGCATTATTCGCGCATCTGTGGACGGAAAAATTGATTTTTTTTTATGTCAGTCCTTACTAAAAAGGCTGACATCGAAAAAAAAAACAATTTTTCCATCGATAGACACCCGAATAATGCATTTGTTTATTGACGTTGTTTTTAAGAAAATATGAAATTTATCAACTAATTATGAATTATGCTGAAATTAACATGAAGTTCCCAATCAAAAAGACTGACATAGAAAAAAACGAATTTTTCCGTTCACAGATGCCCGAATAATGCATTTGTTTGTTAAATTTGTTTTAAAAAATCATAGAATTCAGCAACTAATCATGCTTGCTGCTGAATTTATTATGAAAATTCCATTTAAAAAGTCTGACATAAAAAAAAAAAAAATTCCGTCGACAGATGCCCCAATAACGCATTTGATTATGAAATTTGTTTAAAAAAATGATAAAATTGGTGAAAAATTAAGTATTTTACTGAAATTATCATGAAGTTTCTAATTAAAAATGTTGACATCCAAAAAAAAAAGAATTTTTCTGTCGACAAACACCTGATTAATGCATTTATTTATTGAATTTGTTCAAAAAATCATAAAATTGATCAACAAATTATGAATTTTGCTAAAATTATCATAAATTTCCTAACTAAAAAAATTGATATCGAATAAAACAAATTTTCATGTTGAAAAATGCCTGATTAATGCATTTGTTTATTAAATTTGTTTATAATATCAACAATAATAATCTCAAAACGAAATTTCTTCATCATTATATTGTTTTTATCAAAATTTCTTGCAATATAACTTAAAAAAAGGTAAGGTTATGGAAAATCATAGAAAACATTCTTTCAACAAATAATTTGTTTTTTAAAAATTCTTTGTTTATTATATAATATTGGAACATCTTTAGCTAATGTTACTCTATGAAACTTAGGCGATTTCAACAATTTTCCTGTCACTGACGAGCACCGAGAACGTCAAGTAGAAAAAATGGCCATTTTTTTCGTAATATTTGTTTATTTATAAAAAAATTGAAAGCCTAATTTAAAAATGAGGCTCGACAACCCTGCTAATTTCTGTTCATTACAGGTTTTTTGTATTATCTGTATTGCCCTGTTAGTGGGCCCTTTAAACAACAAACCCAACAAACTACTGACAAATTTTCACCACGTGGGGCTAGTTTTCACATCAATTTGTGGATACATTCTCATAAACTCAATTATCATTGTCTGCTATCTGATTGGCGAGAAGCAACCCAAAAAAATGGTGAGTTTTTTTCATGGTTTTTTTTTAAACATCCTTGGGGATTCGTTTAACACTGAGAATCCCAATTCTTTGAAGATTTGCTTGGTTTAAATGTCAAGAGAGAGAAAAATAAAAGGGGAAAATTGTACATCAGGTGAGAAAATTTTACTTTATAAAGACACCATGCTATAATGTTAGGTTTCAAATCAGCGGGACAATTTAATTTTCTTAAGTATTTTAAACTCAATTTAATTCAATTTTGGAATTCTTTATAATGTGAGATTGTTAGGGATCACAGCGGCTCAGTTGTTAAATTTTAGGTAAAAAGGGAATTTCATTTATTATTAAAAACTTTCGATAACATATGTGTATCTCGTGAATATTGCACAAAAAAGCTCTCTAACAACAGTAGCGCCTTTTCTTTAGCAAGTTTTCTAGCCATTATGTGTTTTAAAAATTTTATAAGCTATCTTTGAAAAATCTGTTCAATAATTCAGCACCTTCTACTGATAATAATTTATATAATAATAAAAATAATAATAATTATTATTATTATATATATATATTTATTATTATAAATTTTTAATATCTTTAACTCATCAGGCACTTGACTTAGTCCGTGGCTGATGATGACGCACCGGGGTTTCCGAGACAAAGTTAAATATAATAATATATTATTAATTTATCCTGAATTCATTTAAATTGTTTTGAATTACCTTTAATTTTCGTAAATATACTCCAAATTTAATGAATTCAAATATTTTCAAATTGTTTTTAGTTCATTCCAGATGAAAGATTGAAGAATAGACCTACTTTTTTTTACTAATTCTGCTTTTGTTTCCTTGGACTTTTGCATTTTTTTCCAATATATATTTTGATCATTCGAAAGCTCTAAAATGTTCAAAATATTTTAAAATCTTAGCTCAAAAAAGTTTACAGTGAAAAAAAAAATTAAGAAAAAATATTATTCACGAAAGTAACAATATTATGAAGATAACAATTTTTTCAGATACGCAGTTTGCTGGCATGTAAAACCAAGCCATAAAAATAATGACCTCTAAATTAATTATACTTTATCAGAAGGCGCTTATACGCTACTTTTTTGCATATTATTTTCCATTTCCTTATTCTCCTCTTTTCCCCTTTTTCTTGTTTTTCCACTTGAATGCGAACTGAATTAATAGAACCCAATGAGAAAAATTCAACTATTTTTAGGTCAAAAGTCTACTATTATAATCTTTGTTGAGAATTCATAATTTTCGATTCAAAATTTTATTACTTGGTTGACAATTAAGTTTTTTGTTGTAAATTCATATTTTCAGCTAAAAGTCTAATTGTTTTTGGTCTGAAATTTCATCTCTTTTGGTGGAAATTTCATTTTTTTGATTGAAAATGCAACTGTTTTGTTAAAAAGTAATCTGTTTTGGTTAAGAATTCAACTTTCATGTAGAAAATTAATCTTTTTGGTTTGAAAATTCATCTCTTTCGGCAGAAATTTTATTATTTTAATTTATTTTGGTGACGGATTCAACATTTCTATTAAAAATTCGCCTTTTTGGTTTAAAAAATCATCTCTTTGGGTAGAAAT
Organism: Melikaiella ostensackeni; assembly: GCA_032362435.1. Lineage (NCBI taxonomy): Eukaryota > Metazoa > Arthropoda > Insecta > Hymenoptera > Cynipidae > Melikaiella > Melikaiella ostensackeni. The sequence goes on from JAUMHM010000078.1 coordinate 4,581,318, forward strand.
TTCATTATTTTAATTTATTTTGGTTGAGAATTCAACTGTTCTGTAGAAAATTCGTCTTTTTGGTTTGAAAATTCATCTCTTCTGGTAGAAATTTCATCTTTTTTGATTAAAATGCAACTGTTTGGTTGAAAATTAATCTGTTCTGGTTAAGGATTCACCTATTTTGTAGAAAATTCTTCTTTTTGGTTTGGAAATTTATCTCTTTTGGCAGAAGTTTCATTATTTTAATTTATTTTGGTTAAGGATTCAACTGTTTTATTGAAAATTCGTTTTTTAAAGTTAAATTCAATTATTCTTCATTTAAAATTAAAATATTTTTTGGTTGAAATATCAACTATTATATTTTTCGTCAAAAATTCATCTTTTGGTTGAATTCATCTATTTTTTATTAAAAATTAAATTATTTGGTTGAAAATTCATCATTTTGGTTCAAAACTCAACCATTTGGTTAACAATTCAACTATTTCATTGAAAATTCAGCTCTTTTGTGGAAAATTCGTCTTTCTAGTTTGAAAATTCATCTTTATTGATTAAAAATGTAACTGCTTGTTTGAGAATTCATCTTTTGTTGATTACAAATTTAATATTTTGGTTGAAAATTTGATTATTTTGTTGGAATTTAGAAATTTTGTTACGGAGTCATGCTTTTTGGCTGAAAATTTGTCTTCTTGGATTGGAAATTCAACTATTTTGGTAGAGGATTCCAGTATTTCGTTAAAAATTAACTTTTTTGTTGAAAATTCATATTTTTGTGTTAAAAATTCAACTGTTTTGTCGAAAATTCATCTTTGTGGCTTGAAAATGCGCGTGTCTGGTTGAACATTAATTTGTTTTACTCGCGGATTCAACTATTTTGTTGAAAAGTAAACTACTTCTTCGAAAGTTGAACTACTTTGTTGAAAATTCGTCTTTTTTGGTTGAATTCAACTATTCATCTTATTTGTTGAAAACTCAACTATTTGGTTGAAAAATCATCTATTTGATTGAAAATTCATCGATTTGATTTGAAATTCCACTGGTATGTTGAAAATTGAAACCTTTTTTGGTTGAAATATTAACTACTACATTTTTCATTCAGGATGCGTCTTTTTTAGTTGAAAATTCAACTACTTAATTGAAAATTCATCTTCATTGGTTAAAAAAGCTACTGCCTGCTTGAGAATTCATTTTTTTATTACAAATTTAATACTTTGGTTAAAAATTCAATCATTTTGTTAAATTTGAAACTTTGTGAAAAAGTCATCCTATTTAGTTGAAAACTTGTCTTCTTGGGTTGAAAATTCAACTATTTTAGTAGAGGATTCTACTATTTCGTTAGAAATTAACTTTTTTGTTGAAAATTCATATTTTCGTGTTAAAAATTCAACTATTTTGTTGAAAAGTCAACTAATTCTTTGACAGTTGAACTACTTTGTTAAAAACTCATTTTTCTACTTGAAAATTTAATCTTTTCTTGAAAAGTTCGTTTTTTTTTTAAAATTAAGTTTTCAATTGAAAATTTGACTATTCCATTTTCGGTTGAATATTGATCATTTTTAGTTGGAAATTCAACTATTTAGTTAAAAATTTATCTATTTTGTTGAGAATTCAAATATTTTTACTTGAAATATAAGAATTTAAATTGTTTGACATTGAATTTATTATAGTTCCCACATTAATTTTATTTGAAAGAATTTATTCTTGCAGCATATGAGAGCATTTTGGCCTGTGCAGCCTGTTATTGATACAGTTGTAAAATTTCACAAAAATATTAAAATATACAAAGTTAAGAAAATATTTTAAATTGGTATCATCAAAAAGAATCTCTTTGAGAGTCTTGTTTTTTAATGTCTTTAATTTCTGTTTGAGATTCTTGAAAAACGAATCGAAACTTTGTAAAAAAAAGGGAAAAATTGGGTCGGAATTCTCGATTTTAGGTGTTTTAGGGGATTTTTCAAATTTAAGGGGAGAAAAGGGGAAAAACGGGGGATTAGGTAAAAAGGGGACAGACTGTGATCCCTGAATTGTGAGAAATAGAAGTTTTTAAAGTAAGCTATTGTGAAAAAAGGAATATGAGAGAATATTTTAAAGGCTTCGATAATTGAGGGGTTACGCAACATAATACGTAATACGAACGCCCTTAGTTATTCCCTAATTAGGTTCTTATTTTAGCAAAATGTCTCCCTACTTACTACAAATTTAAATGATACTCAAATTTTCTCAAGGGTCTATTATATATGTAATTTAAGACATTTCTTGTTGCTAAAAAAGTAATTAGAATTTATAATTATATTTTATAATTCATGTTCTACAACTGAATTAGTCAAACATGTACTAAGACGAATTTTAAGGATTAAAAAAAAATTGTAAACTCTTTGATAATTCTTTAAAATTGGGAGTGGAACAAGTTTCAAAAGCACACATATATGACAATGAAATTCGATAATATGGAACCTCCATATTTTGAATTTCCAGGCACAATGCAATTTTGACTTATAGCATTTTTCGTGCCCACGGACATCGCATTGTTCCCGAAAGAAGTGTCAAATGTTTCATGCAAAATTAATTTTTTTATAACACGCAATTCATTTCATAGAAATGCTTCAGAAGGTAGAATGATAATTTAAATATGAAAAATAAAATGGAATCCGAAATTTGGAAGCAAAAGCTATAAATACACTGAAACCTGCATTTAACAGCCCTCCATACACCGTCTTCCCAGAATTTCCGCCCGCTCACATTCGTTGATGAAGGGGTCCAAGGGGCCGAGAGTTCAGCAGTTCCGTAGCCACAAAGCAGGCAGTTCAAACACTCGCGTGCATATTTTGCATTTATGTTTAAATACACGCGAAAAATTTTCTTTTCATTAATTAGGCTTCATTATTAGAAAAGGTCCACCCTTTATGATAACAAAAATGTACATTTGTACAAAATACAGTTAATTAATATTATGTATTCCTACGGCCATCGCAGGCCATATCTGAGACCGCCGTTTAATGTAGGTTCCAGTGTATTTTCTTTTAAAATAATAATTTAAAAAAGCAACACATTTTCTAGCTTTATTTTTTAAAAGATTCTATTACTTTCAGGCTCTTCTTTTTGCTGGAATGGGTGGCATATTGTGCTTTGCTTCTGGAGTGGTTCTGATCTACGACTGGGATAATTACGACAGTAATTTCATTTTTCAAAATTCGAACCAATATCTCGATCAGATGCTATCCAGTGGAATTTTTGCAATTTTGGCAGCAGTCGTATTTGCGCTGGACACGCACTTCATCAAAAAATACGATTGACAGTGAAAAGTCAATAACCGAGCCTCGAACATTATTAATTAACTAATTGAATTAATTTATCAAAATTCTATAAATGAAGCCTCGGCAGAGATAAAATTGAATCAACAAAACTGTTTTGGTGTAATCTTTGTTCAAACAGTGGGCATATGTTGATTAACTTTGTTATACATAATTTTTTCAATGACATATACATACTACGGCGTAGAACACAAAATAATTGGACAGCAATCTCTCAATTGCCATACTATGAACCTAGTTTTAAATAAAAGTCTTTTGTTGATTCAACGTTATCTCCTCCAAGGTTAAAATTTTCGTAAGAATCGATTAAATGATAACCAAGGACTTGAATAAAAGATAATAGAAATTTAGATCGAAATTAACAAAATATAACTAAACCATAGATGGAATGGAGATATAAAAATAGACATTTTTGTACATAGATTAGATATTCCGATTTACCTTCAATGAATGGATTTTATAAGCTTTTGTACGACTCTATTCAAATACAATTTTAAATAAATGGATCTATTTATGAATTTAAAAAACTCAAGATTTCAAATTTCATGGTGTATTTTTCAAAGAGAGACAAAAATCTCATTTGGGTGCGAAGCAGATATTCGTGTGAGAATCCTATTATTAAAAGATACTTTTTCCAGTCACGAACACTACATATAAAACTGATGATAGATTTATCAAACGGGAATGAAAGCAATCGAAATTTACATTGTAGAAATGTAGAATCGATATTTTTTTTCACGTTTAAAAATTAAAGGTTTCATTTTTTCACGTGAAAAATGAAAGAATACTTAAAGATGAATTTTAAATTAAAAACAACTTAAAGTAGATCCAATTTTCTATTTAACATTTCCGAACTAAATAAAATATTTTAGCAATAACAGGGTGGCCGTTTTAATCCAGTAAAATAATTCCTGGTCATTTCCCGTTTTTTTTTTAGGTCAATGAAATTAAAAAATTCAAACTCTTGGAGCTGAAAATACTTTTATTTGAAGTAATCAAAACTGAACTGGTTGAAAATTCAACTGTTTGGCTGAAACTGAACTATTTTGTTGAAAATTCGTCTTTTTGATCGAACTCAACCTACTGTTTGTTAATTAAAAATATGAATATTTTTTGGTTAAAATATCAACTATTACATTTTTCGATGAGAATTCATCGTTTTTGGTTGAAAATTAAACAACTTGCTTCAAAGTGGAAATACTTTATTAAAAACTCATTTCTTTTTGGTTCAGTATTCATCATTCAAGTTGAAAATTCATCTTTTTGGTTGAAAATTAATCTTTTTGGTTGAAAATTATTTCTTTAACTGAAAATTTAATTGTTCCACTTTTGGTTGAAAATTCATCTTTTTGGTTGAAAATGCAACTGTTTGGTTGAAAATTAATCTGTTTTGGTTAAGAATTCAACTATTTTGTTGAAAGTTCAACTATTTGGTTGGAAATTGACTTTTCTGTTAGAGTTTCATATTTTCGGGTTCAAAACTCAACGGTTTTGTAGCAAATTCTTATTTTTTTCTTGAAAATTCGAAAATTTGGTTGAAAATTTTTGTCTTCCTTGACTGAAAAATCTTTCTTGGTTGAAAATCTGTCTTTTCGATTTAAAAATTCATCTCTTTTAGTAGAAATTTCATATTTTTTTGTTAAAAATGAAACTTTTTGATAGAAAATTAATCCGTTTTGGTTGAAGATTGGACTATTTGGTGCAAAATTCGTCGTTCTTAGTTGAATTAAACTGTTTTTGTTTTAAAATTTGAATCTTTTTTGGTAAAAATATCAACTATTACATTTATCGTTGAGAATTCATCACTTTTGGTCAAAAATTCAACTACTTGCTTGAAAGCGGAACCACTTTGTTAAAAATTAATTTTTTTTTTGGTAGAAGATTCAAGATTTAAGTTTAAAATTCATATTTTTAGTTGAAAATTCAACTATTTTGTTAGAAATTCGTCTTTTTTGGTTGAAAAAACAAAGATTACACTTTTTTGTCGAGAATTCCTCTTTTTTCTTGGTTGAAAACTTAACTATTTTGTTGAGAATTCAACACTTTTGGTCAAAAATTCAACTATTTGCTTGAAAGTGGAACCACTTTGTTAAAAATTCATTTTTTTCTGGTAAAAGATTCAAGATTTAAGTTTAAAATTTATATTTTTAGTTGAAAATTCAACTATTTTGTTAGAAATTCGTCTTTTTTGGTTGAAAAAACAAAGATTACACTTTTT
>JAUMHM010000078.1:4586925-4604427 GCA_032362435.1 Melikaiella ostensackeni
ACGCATTTTTGTAATGCAATCAAGTGATATGATGAGAGTGATATGCATAATTAGACATATTGGGTAGTCTGGTATAACTTTTACCCCACCATCCACGGGCTGGGTTGCAGCCAAGTGCTGCAATTATTATTATTATTATTATTATTATTATTATTATTATTATTATTCTTATTATTATAAAAGCGGGTAATCTCGAAGCCTATTTTTAATTTGTGAACTTTTTGGGTGTTCCTTTTTAGTACACGAAAAAAAATTTCATAAGAAAATAGATTTCATTTTGATCTTTAAAAGAATTTCTTTCATACTTTTCTGTATGTAAAAAACTGCGCCAAAGACTGCATCTAACAAGCAGATGATCAGAGTTGGGATTCTTTCTTAAATCTCATAAATTCTCTAATGAGATTTCATTGGATGACTATTAATTTACCGAAACATTATTTGCCGATGGCGACCCGCTTTCGGAAAAACTGACTTTTTTCAAATTCTTCTTTTATGGATTGCAATTTTTATTTATCAAATTTTCATGTAAAATTATGTAAATTTAACATTTTTCTACCAGAAAAGACGAATTTTCGACAAAATACATGAATTTTCAACTAAAAATGATAAATTTTCAACCAAAGAGATGAATCTTCAAACAAACAAAAAATAAATCTTCAACAAAGGAGTTCAACTTTCAAGCAAGTATTTCAATTCAAAACTAAAAAAGATAAATCTTCAGAAACAGAAATTAATTTTTAACAAAGTAGTTCAACTCTCAACCAAGAAGTTGAATTTTCGATTAAAACAAAATTTATGTTTTAATCAAAAATAGTTGAATTCAACAAAAAAAGACAAATTTTCAACAAAACTGTTAAATTCTCGACTAAAACAGATTAATTTTCAACCACACAGTTGCATTTTTTACCAAAAAAGATAAATTTTCAACAAAAAAAGTTTAAACTTTCAACCAAAAAGACGAATTTTCAACCAAAAACAATTACTTTTCAAAAAAATTGTTAAATTTTCAACAATATCATAGAATTTTCAACATAAAAATTGAATTTTCAACAAAGTAATTAAATTAACAATCAAATAGTTCAATTTTCTACCAATTTTTTTTTCAACAAAGCAGTTGAACTTTCAACCAAAAAGGATGACCTTTTAACAAAATTGTTAAATTTTCAACAAAATAATTGAATGATGAAAGTAGGTGTTTCGGGTTTCATCATAATGAATCATCGTGAAAGCATTAAATCTATTATTAAAATAATTGAATTTTCAACAAAATAATTAAATTCTCAACCAAATGATGAGATTTTTAGCCAAAAGAGATGAATTTTCAAACCAAAACGACGAAATTAAACTAAAACGATGAATCTTTAACTAAAAAAATGAATTGTTAACTGTTGAAAATTCAAGAAAAAAACAGCGACCCGTTTTCGAAAAAATCGACATTTTTCAATTTTTGTATGGATTGAAATATTTATTTAATAAATTCTCATATAAAATGATGTAAATATTACATTTTTAACACTTGTTTTCAATATAAAATTCTTTTTTCTTGAAATTTCAACTGTTGAAAATTTAAATATTAAAAATTTTTTTAAATTGAAAATCGAATTTTGAACAGTTGAATTTTCAGTTTTTGAAAATCAGAGAAAATTCAAAACTGAATTTTCAACACTTGAATTTTCTTCTATTTTCAATTGTTGAAAACTCAATTTTCAATTTTCTACAATTTTCAACAATTGAATTTTGTATTGAAAACAAGTGTTAAAAATGTTTCTGTTACATAATTTTAAATGAGAATTTAATAAATTTACATTTCAATCCATAAAAAAAATGTTGAATAAAGCTGAGTTTTTCGATAACGGGTGGCCATTGGCAAAACAGGTTTTGGCAAATTAATAGTCATCTAATGAAATCTCAGTGGTGAATTTATAAGATTAAAAAATATCCCAACTCTGATAGTCTCTTTCATTTTTTATTTTTTATTTTCAAAAAAGTGAAATTTGTTAGTGCGATCAATTTTTTATATAACTTTACCGAAAAAGTAGCAAAAAGGCAGCTTTACATTAAAAAAAGGAGCAAAAAAGTAGCCTTGTCTAAAAAAGTTTCAAGAAAGAAAAAAAAGTACCGAACTTCAAAGCCTGAACTATCGAACTAAAAAAGTTATTTCAGTTTACAGTCAATTAACAGCAAAAATGAAGGAATTTTAAATTAATTATTAGCTTATTCATTTGTTAAACAGCAGATTTGAATGTTAATAAAGGATTTTTTTCAAAAATTTTCCTTTAGACACAATTAGAAAAAAACAAATGAGGAAAATTGTAAAAAAAAGAAAAATAAGGAAATAACGAGATAGAAAGTATACTTTATAAATAACCAGTAAAATGATACGCGCACGATTAGTTTCAAATGCTAATAACTTAAAATTGTCTAAGCACTAAAAATAGTATCTATTTAAGAAATTTTAAATGTACGAAGTAAAATTAAAAGATTTATGTAACTATGAACATTTTCAAGTTATGCATGGAGGTATAAAAAAAATTTAATTACCATTTAAATTTTTTTTCATTTTTAAATTAAAAAAGACCATTTTTTAGTTTTATTTTGGTCTCTAAGAAAAGTTTAGGTTTCATCATTTAAGATGGTATTCTCAAAAAATGCTCTTAACGCTTATTTTCATGAAAAACAATTAACAATCAACTTTTTTACGCTAATATTCTTAATCGCAAAAATTGAAATGTCTTTTTGAGACCATCAAGAAAGAAAAATGTTCGACATTAAAAAAAAGAATGGAAGCTTCCAGAACTGAACAATAATAATTGCAAGTTTGCGACCTCGAAAATTAAAGTATTTTTAAACTATACATTCAAAACTTCAAAATTTTCAAGGTGATAAATCGAAACTAAAAAATATTTTTCCATTTGACAAATTTCAAACGTGTTTGAAAAATAAAATATAAAAGTGTGTATAAATTTAGAAATTTTTTTACATTAATTAAATAATAAAATGAAGTGTGGGTATATTGAAAGAAAAACTATTTTAACATCTACTAAAAACTGCGCTTAAATTTGTGGATCTGTTAAACGATGGTTTTTGGTAGTTTTCCAAAATTTTTAAATTTTAGAACTTATTGAATTTGTGTTCAATCGAGAAATGTCATTAGGATCATTTGCCAATATTGCAATTCTTGTTGGAATTTTGATCTAATAGAAAAATTTAGTGAGGTTAATTTTTTAATATATTTAATATCTACTAAAAATTCCGATTAAGACTTCTTGATATGTCATTCATACTCAATAGACTTGTAAATGGATTAGAATTTTTAGTAAAATTCGCACTCTACTTACAGGGCTGACACAACCTAACTTATTTGAAAAAAAGTGAAAAAAGCGTTCTATTTAAGCCAAAATGTGACAAAAGGTGACTAATTTTTAGATCAAAAAGTGGCTAAATCTTACTAAAAGTGACTACGTGCATTAATAATGCGACTTAATATTCTTTTGAATTCAAAAGATTTCGATAAAATTTTAAAGAATTGCAGACGAATGTTAACGAATTATGATTAAATTCATAAGAGTTCAGAATTGATCCAAAACAATTCAAGTTGAATTCAACAGGATACGAATGATTTGAAAAAATTCAAAAATCCTAAAAATTCCATTGATTTAAGTAAAATTGGAGTGAATTTAGAAGAATTTAAAAGAATTTCACGAAATTTATAGGAACTTGAGTGAACTGAACAAAATTTTAAAAATCAAAAAAACTTCTATCGAATTGAAAAAAATGGGAGTGAATAGAAATCAGGGCAAATTCAACAGAATTTCAGTGAATTGAAAAAAAAAAACTAGAAATAAAATTAAGAAATCCAATGATTTTTCGCTGGCCGTTATAAATTTTTCTTTCACGCACAAAAACAACCTTGCACCTAGAAGATCAATAATGTTAATGCAAAAAAATGAGAATTGGATAAAATTGATAAAAATTCAAGGTGAATTTAAAAAAAAATCAAGTGAACTGAAAACAATTCAAACTACTCAAAAATTCATTGAATTAATTAAATTTGGAGTGTATTTACAAAAATTCAAAGGAATTCCAAATGAATTGAAAAAAATCCAAAATATTTAATTGATTTCAGTAAAATTAGAACAAATTTATAATAATTCAAGGGAATTCCAGAGAATTCGAGGGAATTCATACGAATTCAAGATTAATTGAAAAGAATTTAGGGTAAATTTAGAATAATTCAAGTCAACGAAACAAATTTTTTTTAATTCAAAAAAATGCCATTCAATTTCATAAACAGATAAATGGGAGTGAATGGAATGAGTGAATTCAAAGAAATTCAATTTAATTTGAAGGACAATGAGAAGAATTCCATGAAAGTCATAAAAATTCAAGCGAACATAAGACAATTCAAAACTATTTTAAAAATGTATTCAATTTGGAGTGAATTTACAAAAATTAAAGGAAATTTATATATATATTCATAATTAATTCAAAACAATTCAAGTTACATTCAAAAGAATTCAGAGTTAATTAAAATAAATTGAAAAAACGTTAAAAAAAATCGAAAATATTCCATACATTTCAGTAAACAGAATTATTTAAGTGCATTGAAAAAAATTCCAAAAACAAAATAAAAACCCCAATGAATTAAATCAAATTCGAGTGAACTTGGAAGAATTTAAGGGAAATAAGAAGAATGCAATGATATTGATCAAAATTCAAAGAGAATATTTTTAAAATTCAAGTGAATTGAAAACAATGAAAAAATATTTGAAAATTTCATTGTATTCATTAAATTTGGAGATAATTTACAAAAATTCAAAGAAATTCCAGAGAATTCGAGGAAATTCATATAAATTCAAGATTAATTGAAAAGAATTCAGGGAGAATTATAATAATTCAACTGAATGGAACAAATTTGTTTAAATTTAAAAAAATTGCATTCAAATTCAGATAAATGAGAGTGAAAAGAATTAGCGAATTTAAAGGAACTTCAGGAAAATGGCAAAAATTCGATGAAATTCATAAAAATTCAAAGTAAATTTTAAAAAAAATCAAGTGCACAGAAAACAATTCAAACCTATTCAAAAAATTTATTGAATTAATTAAATTTGAAGTGAATTTCGAAGAGTTCAGGGAAAATTCAAACAAATTCAAGAGAATTCCAATGAATTAAAAAAATTCTGTACAAATTAATAAGAATTCAGAGTGAATTCCAAATGAATTGAAAAATATTCTAAAAATCCAAAATATTTCGTCGATTTCAGTAAAACTGGAGTGAATTTAGAAGAATTTAAAGGAATTCAAGAAAATTCGATGACATTCATACGAATTCAAGATGAATTTAAAGTAATTCAAGTGAATGAAAAAAAATTTTAGAATCAAAAAAAAATCCATTGAATTCAGATAAATGGGAGTGAATAGAATTAGCTAATAAGATTCTGATAAAATAATATATATCCTGATTCGGAACAGAGAATTTTGGAAAAGAATTATAATTCTCAGTTGGAACATCAGATAATTCTCGGTCATAAGAATTACAATTCTGATTTGGAACGGAGAATTTTCTGAAAAAATTATAATTCTGAATTTGAACAGGAATGTTTTTGAAAAATCCTATTTTCTACATCAGAATTAACACTATTTTCCAAAATTCTCGTTTCATGTCAAAAATTCCCTGTTCCGAATCAAATTATACTTCTTTACAAAAACTCCCTGTCCTGAAGTAAAAATTATGATTCTTAACGAAATTTTCTGTTCGAAATTGAACCTAAAATAAAAATGATAATTGTTTACGGAAATTCGCATTTATATCTCAGAATTACAATTCTTTTTGACATTTTTTCACTAAAATTCTCTGTCCCAAAGAAAAAATTATAATTCTTTGCGGACATTTCCTGTTTCAAGTCCCAATTACATTTATGTCCAAAAACTCTCTATTCTAAATTGGAATTATATTTATTAACAACAATTTCTATTATAATTCAGAAATATAGTAACTCCCTGTTTCAAAATTCGGAAGAGGGATGTTTCAAATTCTGGTAAAGTTTAATTTGCAAAAAGAAAAGAATTTTAAAATTCAAACAAATTTTGACTTGAAACAAAAAACTTGCAAAATCTGACGAATTCTCACTCGGAACAGGGATTGTTTTTGTAAATTCCGTTTTTATAAATCAGAATTGAAATTATTTTCCAAAATTTCCCGATACATGTCAAAAATTACTCGTTTCAAAATAACATTATAATTCTTTACGAAAGTCCCCGTTCTAAAGTCAGAATTATAATTCTTTACAGAAATTTTTCTAAAATTTAATTTATTTATTCCCCGCCCAAACCCAGAATTATAGTTCTTTTAGAAAATTTCCTATACCAAGTCGCAATTAAATTATTTTCAAATATTCCCTATTCCAAGTCAGAATTATATTTATTTAACAAATTTTCTATTATAAGTCAGAAATATAGTCACTCCCTTTTTCCAAAATTTGAAAGAGGGAAGTTTCAAATTGCGACGAATTCTGACTTGGACCAGGAATTTTTTTTAGTCCCCTTCTTTTAAATCAGAATTAAAATTCTTTTACAAAATTCTTGTTCCGTATCAAAAATTCTCTGTTCCAAGTCAAATTATAATTCTCAACGAAATTTTCTGTTCCAAAGTGATCCTAAAATGAAAATGATAATTCTTTACTGAAATTCCATGTCACAACTCGAAATTATAATTCTTTTAGAAAATTCGTTTTTAAACTTCTCTGCCCTAAAGTAAAAATTATAATTCTTTACTAAAATCCCCTGTCCCAACTCAGAATTATAATTCTTTTAGAAAATTCCCTGTTCCAACTCAGAGTTAGAGTAATAAAATATATGAAACAACTTTTAATATGCATATATTAGTACATTCGAGAGAAAAATCCTAGTCAATGCATCAAATTTCCGGTCATTTCTCGATTTTTTCCTAGTGAACTAAATTTCCGGTCATTTCCCGGTTTTCCCGATATCCTGGTAAGGACCCTGAAAAATACCTGAAATTTTCAGCAAAATTCACTCTCTGTTTATAAAAATCGCACTACATTTCTTCAATTTCGGCTATATCGAATACGAGTAGCCCCCGGGGTAAAAATCATAAGTACAGGATTGATCAATCATTCACTTTCCGAGGTATACAAAATATATGGCAAATGAAGCAATCCCATACTTTAAGTATATTGGAATAGTATATCTAAAGTATAGCTAAAGTATAGATGAAGTAAGGCCGAAGTATAGCTGAAGTATGGGATATACTTCATCTATACTTAAGTATAGCTAAAGTATAGGCCATAACTTCATTTGTACCTAAGTTTGGCTAAAGTATCGCGAGTGTAAATAAAAAGCGAGTTAATATTATCCTGAAGTTTGAACAAAATTCGTGCCAAATTTACCTCATGAAATCTACTTCCATGTTTGAATTCAACTTCTCAGTTTTTCAGCTTAATGGATATTAGAAAAAAATCATAAAACAAGAAGATATATATACAAAAAAATTATATTCTTCTTATTTCATACAAGTCTTTGCCGGTAAGAGATCCAGTGATCTTTGATTCCTAACCATAAAATTATCAACCTGAAATAAATTTGATCAGTTGCAAACATTACTTAGTAATGTGAATCATGATTCTGGATCTCTAATTTGATCCATTTCAGATCTCCCATGTATCTCCCATCATCAAGAATACATCTCTATTCATAGAATAGCTGCATACTTCAATTATACTTTAGGCATACTTTATGTATACTTCTGAAACACTTAAGTTATACTTTGATGATATACTTCAGCCATACTTTGGCTAAACTTCAGCTGTAATTTAGCTATACTTCATCTATACTTCATCTATACTTCTAAGATATACTTTAGCAATACTTTTACTATACTTCAACCATACATCGTTATACTTTAGTTATATTTGAGCTATGCATTCAATACACCTTTTTTCAAATATACATGAGGTACGGGATAGTCTCAGTTGCCATACATTTAATATGGTATCTGAGAGACGTCTCCCATACAACTTCCTAGATGTATCCCATACCAGTATTTTTTACCCTCTTGTTTCAATCTGAAAAAACTCAATAAAGTTTGATTCGTTTTCTATAATTGATGACGGAATGAAAGTACATCACTTGCGACTTGTCGTTCACCAAGATACCATCCAGATATGTACCTACTTATTTGCGGACAAGAAACGAGATACGAGAAACTCGGCCACCTGTTCCCATTGCTTTAATTACAAAATTAAAACTCTGCAACTTGTGAAACGCTATGCTTTCAAGTTCGCTCGTAAACTGTAGCTTATGTACTTACTTTTACGACAGATAAACTTTATCACTAATTCAGCGACAACAACCTGGACGACTCACTATTCGAAGCACGCCACACGTTTGACGTCAAAAACCCCCCTTCCCGAAAAAAAACTATACGCACAAAAAGACACGTTAGTTTCTTATCTTATCTTTCACTTTCATTAAATTCCAATAATTTTCTATCAGTGATTCAAATTTTATGGTTCCAGATTTAGGTGCCAGTTTGTCGCTCCAACTTCTGAAATGTTTAGGAAGATTTTAATAATTTTATTTAAAAAATGAATTTGATCATTATATTTTTGAGTTTAGTGTTGTAGCAAGGAAAAAATGTACCATATGTGAAGTAAGAAAAGAATGTAAAAAATAGATGCACTATACAACGAAAACCTGGAGTATAAAGAAATAAAACTTCTCATCTACAAAAGTCACGCTCAAGAGCATAAGTTAAGGTTTCAAGTATCTCATCTTCTCACTTTTGCAGAATACAATTGTAAAACAATCTTTTCCAGAAATATAATTCCTTTTTTAATTTTTAACCGTTCTCCATAAAAGTACATTTTAAAATTGCAACACTCAATCTCGTTTAGGAAATTATCCAAAAACAAACAATCATGCACTTCATGACTGCAAATTTAAAAAAAAATTCTACCTATTGTGAAAAATCGGTATAAATTTTGACTTCAATTTGCATAATCGTATAAAGATAGAGACTTGTATTTTGACTATCCGAGGTTGAATTACTTGAAATGTAAAAAGAGGGGAACCAATGGCAATTTTTCACGTGTATCATGAATGACGAAACAGCGAGAATGATTCGCGTGAGTTTAGATAATGAACGCCAACGCAACCAACACATCCGTATAGATAAGCGCCGGAATGAATACTGACTGTAGTAGAATACCGGCGTCGCGACGCGGTCATGCCCCCTTCCACTTTTCTATATACTTGCTTCCCTTTCCTGCATCAACTTTCCTTCCTTCCTACCTTCCGAGTTCCATATAAATCCTTAATTCTTGATATGGACCTTTTAATCCCCCACCGATTCCTCCTTTCCTTCACCCTCCAATTGCATCGTCAGTGTTAATGTTAACTTTGCATCCTTTCTAATCCACCTTCTCGTCTTTCATATATTTTATTAATTTTCTTGCTTTCTTTAACTTTCATCTTTATCCAGTACTATCATGACACCGGAAGCTAAGCGAGCAACGTCCTCTCAATTATAAGGCAATGTCCCGTGTAAAGAGGAATTTTTCTTTTTATCCAATTTTTTACATTTTAATTCAATGCGTACATTTTTAGTGTTTGATTTTTTTAAAAAATTCTTTAGATCGACTCCATTTCAATCAGGCATGTTCAGTACTAGGGTGGCCCTTGTACTGAATGTAATTGTTATTTTTTTTCTACTTGTCCAATTATTTCTATAACCTATCATCAGTTTCTGGGCTGATTTCAAATATTACATTTTATAGAATTTCATTTTTTATCGAATTTTAGGAGAAAGGCTAAAATTGAGCCCAAAAATATGCTGAATATTAAGTATTACATAATCTTTAGATTCAAATTATTCACGATAATCAAAATGCGCATTTTCAGAATAATTTTTAGATTGCTGATAATTATAAATGTGATCAAGTTTTGAAAGTCATTCTATAAATGTAATCGAATCCATTTCAAATGAAGCAAGTTCTACACTAAGGTGGCCCTTGTTCTGAATGTAATTGGTTTTTTTTTTAATTTATCCAATTATTTCTATAATATATAATCAGTTTCCGGGATGATTCAAATATGGTTTTTTATAGAATTTCATTTTTTATCGAATTTCGGGCAAAAGGCGTGAATTAGGCACAAAAATAACCTCAATATTAAGAATGATATAATCCTTCACATTCAAATTATTCACCATAATTAAAATGCGCATCTTCAGAATTTCCTGTAAATTGTTGATGATTATGAATGTGATCAAGTTTTTAAAGTCATTCTATGAATGGAATCGAACCCATTTCAAATCAGGCAGGTTCTACACTAGGGTGGCCCTTGTTCTGAATGTAATTGGTTTTTTTTTTAAATATTTATCCAAGTATTTCTATAATCTATAATCAGTTTCTGAACTGACTTCAAATGTTTTTTTTCATATAATTTTATTTTTTGTCGAATTTCGGGCAAAAGGCTTGAATTAGGCACAAAAATAGGCTGAATATTAAGAATGATATAATCCTTTACATTCAAATTATTCACAATAATTAAAATGCGCATCTTCAGAATTTTCTGTCAATTGTTGATGATTATGAATGTGATCAAGTTTTTAAAGTCATTCTATAAATGGAATCGAACCCATTTCAAATCAGGCAGATTCTATACTAGGGTGTCCCTTGTTCTGAATGTAATTGGTTTTTTTTTTTTCAAATATTTATCCAATTATTTCTATAATCTATAATCAATTTCTGGATTGATTTCAAATATAATTTTTTATAGAATTTTATTGGCCTTTTAGAAGGAATGCATCCTGTGAGTTTTTTGTAAACTAAACAATTTTTATGGACAGGAGAGTTTTTTTTTCATAAAATAGAATTTTCGCATTTTTCTCGGAAATAACTAAAGATTTTAAAAAATGTTGAGATAAAAGTTTGCACATCTAAAAAAGTTCTATGAAAAACCTTTAGCTCTTTTGTAATATATTTAATCATTTACGAGAAAAATTCGAAAATTATATTTTTAAGAAAAGAAATTCTCTGGTCCTCAAAAATGGGTGAAGGCGGCAGAAAATTGATAGGATGTCTTTTTATATTAGAAAAAAACTTTTCCAAAATATTAAACAGAATAGAAAAGGTGGGGTTTTCCAGAAAATCTTCTTTTCATGTTTTTAAAATTCGAAGAAAAAAATAAAGAAGCCTTTTTGGAGAACCCCACCTTTCTTATTTTTTCCCATATTTTTTTACAGTTTCTTCTTATATAAGGGAGGCATCCTATCAGTTTTATGTGGGATTAACCATTTTTGAGACGGAGAAAAATTTTTTTCCTAGAAATATAATTTGCGGATTTTTCTCGTAAACGATGCAAGATATCAGAAAAAAGTAAGAGATATTTTTTGTAAATTTTTTTAAAATGTGCAAACTTTTATTTTAACATTTTCGAACCTTTCGTTGTTGCCGAGGAAAGTGCGAAAATTCGATTTTATAAAGAAAAAAATTCTTCTGACCACAAAAGTTGTTTAGTCCACATAAAGCTCACAGGATGTCTTCCTTAAAAGGGGAAAATTCAACAAAAAAATTGGCAAAAATATAAGTGTAGGGTTTTTCTTAAAATTGACTTCTTATATTTTTGAACAAATCGTCGCCATTTTGTAAATTTTGAACTTTTTTCAAATGTTACGATTGACTTCAAAAGAGGACGGTAAAACTCGTCAAAATCCAAAAATCTGAATACCGGAAATAAATAAAAAGCTTTAGAAGTTTAAAGATAAACCTAGTGTTTTTTTTTAATGGACGTCAAAATTGAAATACTCGTAACTTCGTGGAAATATTTTTTTTCTCAAATCGGAAAAACACGTGTCGCCTAATTTCCTCTAAAAAAACAAGATATTTCGTCGCTGAGAGATTCTGCGACTTGAAATGTAGAATAAAGATGGCCTTCATCTTTTATTTATGGCCGATTCTTATTCCCTGGAGTATTCTGAATAAAAGTATCTATTATAAGTTATGTTAGTACCATATTTTCACGTTTAAATTACACATTAATATGAAGTTGCCTTTTTCCCATGTTAAATCAATGGGAAATTTCCTGGTCTTTGGGGCACGGGTCAATATTAACCGAATTTGCTTAAATTTGGAGATGATTTTTTTGGACATTCGAACAGAACTAGAAACGCCTGCTCTGAACCAAGTTTCCAAGAGTCGCGAGGATGATGTGAATGGGTGCATTGACTTATTTGAAGATAAGTATTTTTCATTGAAATTTTATGTTAGACTAAATCTGCAATTTCAACATAGGTCTTGAGTACATATCTCAGTCAGTAACACCAATTTATTTTTTAAGTGAAACTGTTTCAAGACAGCCTACAATACATCTTTTTCATGACGAAGAAAACAAGGATAAATAATAATAATAATAATAATAATAACAATAACAATAATAGTATCATCAGTGATAAAGAAGACGTTGCAGATGAAAATATCATTTCGCATGGATCAGAAGCTAACTCGACTGGAGAAATCACAACTAACGAAAAGTAAATCTCGCATTTGGTTATGTGACAGATGTTTAATACATTTGAAAATATGAATATGCTTTCAGAAAACATAAAATGGATTATGACTGAAACTCATGCAAACAATTCATAAAATATAAGAAGCTACATTTCAATAGGAGAATTGCTTCGATTTTGGATAAGTGGATTAAAAAGAAAAAAAACATAAATAAGAGTGATAAAGTACTTGCAGTTGTAGTCAAGTTTGTGAAATATGTAATTCATATGTTAGAAAAAATATATAATACATATATTTAATAAATAAAAGACAGTAACAAGGTAATTGTTATTCAATCCCCCAGTGCAAACCACACAGTACTGGGGGATTAAATAACAATTACCACGGGCTGGGTTGCAGCCAAGTGCATGATGGGGGGACGTACAGTTTAAGGTGGAATCCAAACCACCAGAACATCGGTTATTATTATTATTATTATTTATTCTTGTTTTCTCCATCATAAAAAAGGTGTATTGTAGGCTGTCTTGAGACTGTTTTACTTAAAAAATAAATTGGTGTTACTGACTGAACTATGTACTCATGACCAATATTAGAGTTGCTCAAAAAAGAACGTGCGCGAAATCTTGAATAATATGCACGCTGCCTTATCTCGAAGTTTGAAAATGCTTTCAATATCATATTATAAGCTATACGTCGAGAGGTAGACACATCAAGTTTCGCACTCATTTAAAGTAGTCCTGAGAAGAATTAACATAAAACGTTAAATGTTTTCATCTTTTTTCTTTATAGAGAAAGATGTATCAGTGAAGCAATTAAAAATGCATTGGAAATATGAATTAAACGTTTTACTTGAATATTGTTTAGTCTAACATAAAATTCCAATGAAAAATACTTATCTTCAAATAAGTCAATGCACCCATTCACGTCATCCTCGCGACTCTCTTACCTTTTTTCGCATATCATATCATATTACAATTACACATATTAGCACGTGTTCGCACTTCCTATGAAAATTGTATATTATCTAGCACCATTATTTCAATGAATACCATAAATCATAAATCATACACATGCACACGCACACGCTTTAGCACACGCTCACGCTTCAGCATACGCTACAGCTTACGCACACGCTCACGCACACTCTCACCATACCGATCTTAACCATAACCTACAACACATTATGCAACACCCATTACCGAAACTTCTGAAAATTATTATGCATCATCTAGAAAACTCTTACGTCATCAAGAATATTCTAGAAGCTCAGCACGGACATCAATCACTACAGCCTTGGAACCTTCTCGATGTCGGTAACATGTCGATAACAGGAATCTTGGATTAGAACTCTCCTTACTTATCTACTAGCTAGATTTAATTTTTTTCAGTTTTAAAGACAATTTAATCTACTTTGATTTATTTCCATATTATTTTCATTTAGGATGTACAGTGGAGAAGATATTTCACGAAAGCAGAAAGACTGAACATTTTTTCCACTGTGAAATCACATTAAGGCGTCATAAATTCTAAAAGGTTTACGCTAGGACATTACTATTTTTTTTCTTTTGAATTGTTGGGAAATTTGCGAGCTTTCTTTTTCCTCCATAGAAATTTTACGAAAAATGCACCTGAAACGTACATTTTAAAACAAACTGATTTCTTTGACACATTTTCCCAAATCTGAAAGGAAGCGGAAAGTCAATCAATATTAATCACATAGGAACTTTTTTTGGACACAAAATTGAAGGTTTTTAGCAAAGAAAACTTTACTTATTACTGGTTACTTCCAAAAAAATCACATAAATTGATCAAAAAACAACAAATATTGAATTTATATAAAAGGGGGCCTAATAATTTTTTTCATATTCGGTAAAAATACTAAGGAGGCAACCCCAAAATATAATTTCTGGGGTACAAACCTTAGCCTGCTCTTTTAAGTGAAACTTGGTTCAGAGCAAGCGAACCTAGATTTGTTCAAATGCGCAAAAAAATTATCTCCAAATTTGAGAAAAATAGGTTAACATTAACCCGAGCCCCAAAGACCATGAAATTTCACATTGATTTAACATGGGAAAAAAGCAACTTCTTCTTAATGTGTGATTTAAACGTGCAAATGTGGCACTAACATAACTTATAGTTATAACAGATACTCTTGTTCAGAGTACGTCAGGGAATGAGAATCGGCCATAATTAAAAGATGAAGGCGACACGAATTTTTCCGATTTGAGAAAAAAAATATTTCCACGAATTTACAAGTATTTCAATTTAGGAGCCTATTAAAAAAACACAAGTTTTTTCTTAAACTTCTATAGTTTTTTTATTCATTTCCGATATTCCAATTTTCTTTTCGGATTCCGGCGAGTTTTACCGTCCTCTTTCGAACTCCGTCGGAAAATTTGAAGTAAGTTCAAAAGTAACAAAATGGCCACGATTTGTTTAAAAATATAAAAAGTCGATGTTAATAAAAAGCACAAACTTATATTTTTTGCCAATTTTTCGTTAAGTTTGGCCTTTTGTAAGGAAAAAATCCTGTGAGTTTTATGTGAGCCAAACAACTTTTGTGCCAAAAAAAATTTTATTCTTCACAAAATCGAATTTCAGAACATTTCTTGGAAACAACGAAAGGTACACAAAAATGTTAGTGTAAAAGCTTGCACATCTAAAAAAATTCTACAAAAAATACCTCTTGCTCTTTTGTGATATCTTGCATCGTTTACAAGAAAAATTCGAAAATTATATTTTCAGGAAAAACAAATTCTTCCGGCCTCAAAAGTGGTTAATCACGCGTGAACCTGATAGGACGCCTCTCTTATTTATATAAGGAGAAACTGTGAAAAAATAAGGGAAAAAATAAAAAAGGTGGGGTTTTTTCAAATTTTCGGACGGAATTCGAAAGAGGACGGTAAAAGTTGTCAGGATATAAAAAGAAAATGGGAATATTTGAACTAAATCGAAAACTACACAAGTTTCATAAATTTTTTTTTTCAACAGACGTCAACATTTTTCTGGAAATTTTTTTTTATCTGAAAAATACGTGTCGCCTAATTTCAACTAAAAAAACAACACATTTCGCCGCTGAGAGATTCTGCTACTTTAAGTGTAGAACTTGCCTGATTTTAAATGGATTCGATTATACACATAGAATGACTTTAAAAACTTCATCACATTCATAATCAGCAAAAATCTACAGAATATTCTGGAAATACGCATTTTAATTATTGTGAACAATTTGTATCTAAAGGATTATGTAATGCTTAATATTCAGGATATTTTTGTGCTAAATTCAAGACGTTCGCCCAGAATTCTATACAAATAATACTCTATGAAATATGTACAATATTTAAGATGAGCCCAGGAACTGATTATAGATTATAGAAATAATTGTATAAATATTTAAAAAAACAAATACCCCAAAAAATAAATGTCATAAACACTTACTTTAAACTTTGAAGTATTCAATTCCAAGCGGTATAAAAATTAAAATTCTTCAAGTTTTCTTTCTTTTCAAATCACAATTTGAATTTTGTCTTTGAATTTAAATACTATAAAAATTTATTTCATCTACTTAATTTCGAGCTTTCCAATTTGAATCCGTCATTTTTAAAGATTTAAAAGTCAAATTTCTTTAAAATTAGATGTTTCAAACTATAAATTACTTTCAAAATATTATAAGCTTCAAAATTTGGATTTAGTAAAATGCCTATGGTTTATAATGCGTATAATTCGTAATTTTTAAAATGTTTCTATTTTATTTCAAACTTATATAATTGCTTCTCAATTTGGATGTTTACCCATTTTGATATTTCCAAAGTAATATTTCTTTCTAATTAGAATTAATTCTGTCATCCCGTCCATTTAAACAAATAAAATGTATTGCTCAAGTCCTAGCTCGGTCTCAAATGTTTACAAAAATGAATGTTTGATATAAAAACATGAAAAAAATTGTTTCTATGCTTGAAAAAAAAATCAGTGACGTTAAAAACACTAATTGTAGGGCGCAAGTGCATACACTTGGCCATCGCTCCCATTTAAACAAATAAAATTTATTGATTATGTCCATGTAATTTCATCTGATCTTGATGTCTTAAAACTTGAATTTCATTTTAAATAATTTTTTTCGCAAATAAATGTCTTTCAAATTCCATATTCTGCTGATGATACAAATTCTCCAACGTTTAAACATTATTGTATCTTTTTTTTCTTTTGTCAATGAACCGTTTCTGTCCTTGTACTAAACATACTCTTGATTAAACACATTAGAGATAAAAAAGTAAAAGAGTATTTTTTTCTTGAAGCTATTATCATTTCTAGAATTTTTGTAGTAATTGGAGGCGTTTCAGTATCACTCGGTCTGCACTTTTTTTTAAAACTCGTCTGTGCTTCATACAAAATTTTACTTGCAAATAAAGCTTGGTTTTAATTATTAATGAATTCTGAAATTTATTTTTTTCGAAAGCGCTTCAATATTTTCAAATATTCTTTTCACAGTTGAACTTTGTACAGCAAAATCGATATGTATTGAAAAAAAGAAATTAATTCTCAATAAAAAAAGTATATTAAGTAATAAAGGGTGTATTAAAAACGAATGAAAATATAAATAGAAGACTATATGTAACTAATTTACAGTTATTGATTTTTTTTCTATCAATTTACATGTCAAGCTTTTTTTCTGCCTAACTGAACAGTCTACAGAGCTCAAAGCTCCAGCAATGCCATTACGATTAGAATCGGAAAAGGAATAAAATTGCAATATCAAAGGGATGCTATTTGAAAGTACTTTTCCCTTCCTTTTTTTCTATTTCCATAGGCTTACTATTCAGAAAAAAATGAAGAGATACAAAATAAAAAAATTCACTCTACAGCTCTTTTTAGAATTACTAATAATAATAATAATAATAGCCCCGTGCAATATATTCAGTTTGGTACAAATATCCAACTCGAAAAGTGCTTACGACATATTGGGCTGTAACCA
>JAUMHM010000078.1:4642179-4659887 GCA_032362435.1 Melikaiella ostensackeni
AAGCTGGTGTCAATTTTCAGGTTATGGTAATTCTCGCAAATGAAGTGTATGAAAATTCCAGCATGCTGTAATTTTTCTTTACATACGGCAATATTACAGGGTAGACTCAAAAGAATTAATTTTGCGTATTTTAATCGTCTTTCTACTTAATAATGTAAATTAATGAAATTGGAAGAAGAATATTTTATGTAGACTTGTGACGCAATAGACTGGCACACTGAATCACTATCCAATGCACAAACATATTTCTCAATAATTTTCCATCCATAGGTAATCTCAATTCTCAATTTGGCTAGGAGGGATGTGTCTTGCAGAAATACAGTGGTGAAAACTGATAAAAACGCTATAAAAGTTAGATTATTCTGTTTCCTGTGACCAACTGCCACTTCTATTGTTTCTTTGATTTTTCTGGTCCCCTTTCCCCAAACTTCAGCGTTACTTTATACCATTTGGTGAGGTATTTAAAGTGCATTTAAAAAATATATTATAATAAATAGACAGTGCTTAACAAAACCGGTCATTATAATTCTTGAAAATTGCAGATAAATTTAATTTTTTTAAGAAACTAAAGTCACTCCACATAAACAAAGAAAGTTTTTCTCTTTTCCATACCATTAAAAAAAAAAAAAAAATTTATTTTCATTTTAAGAAATAAATGATACATTTCTATGTATCTATATATTTATTTAAGGAAAAATATAATTAAATTCAACTTGAAATAAATTTTTGTTTTAATTTTCCACTTTCTTGAGATATTACACTAGTTTGGAATAATGCATATTTACATTCTGGCATTTTCCATATCGTATTGGATTTTTAAAAATGGTTGTGATTTTACCACCTTTGGGAAATTCCCATCGTTACTTAGGGTTATCGCAGAATTACGTTATGTTACAGTGTGTAGCCTTGTCATTTTACAAGCTCGTGTGGAATCCCTAACCTCAATATGGGAAATTGACCAGGCTCAGTGTGGTAATATTACCCAAAATTTCATCCGAAAAATTACAAACGCTTGTGAATCTCATTTCCATTTTTTACAGTGTACGAAATATTTACCTGTCGCCGGTCTTCAACATAACCTCAAACTCAAGTGACGTGTCTCATAGTTCCCACAAATTTTTAGAGAAATAAGGAAGAAATGGACATTCTTTACAAAATACCTTTCTTCGTTCTAGTAGCTCCGAACCTGAAGCTGAAAAAGCCGTCATGGTTTCAACAACCGAGTGCAATGGTTGTTTTTTCATTTGTACTCCTTTCGTACTTTTTTGTTGTTGGAGGTTGTTAGACTTCGTATTCTTGTTCTTTAGCTGATTATTTCTTTTCAGAATATTGAATAAATTTTCTAAATATCTTTTATTTATATTCTAGGCATTATTTATGATGTAATTCTCGAACCTCCAAGTGTTGGGTCCACTACAGATGAACATGGACATAGCCGTCCTGTAAGTTTTCAAAATTTTATCACTTTTTTAGTTCTTTGTTAATTGAAGACTAATGTTATTTATCTAAATATCGAAAATAATTTTTTTCAGGTTGCGTTTATGCCCTACAGAGTAAATGGCCAATACATAATGGAAGGATTAGCATCTAGTTTTCTGTTTACGCTAGGAGGTTTAGGATTTATTGTCCTCGATCAAACTCACAGTCCTTCGACTCCAAAATTAAATAGGATTCTTCTCATAAGCGTTGGATTCATTAGCATTATCGTTTCGTTCATTACCTGTTGGATTTTTATGCGTATGAAGCTCCCGTAAGTTATTTTTTATTTACCAATTTAAGGGAATTTTTTGGAAAAACAAAGTTGTAATCAACTTAACTCTTAGAATTTCGATTTTAAAAGAAGCGTTCCAAAATCAGTATTTGACTGATTTCCTACGAAATCGAGCAGTCTGACCCTCGTGATGTCACGGAATGGTTTGGGGCTAAAATACATTGTTTTCCAAGGCAAAATATGAGACACGTATTTCTTGTTATTTACCAAACAAAACAAAAAATTTTACCAACTTAGAGCTACTTAAAAATTTAAATGAATTATGAACGTTAACGAACGTTTTCTTTAAAATGTTTTATCTTGGGAAAAAACAGACATAATTTCATTTTATTTGTGGCAGCCTATAGTGCTATCTATACTATTTCAAATACCATAAAGATACTTATAATATTTAGAACATTACCAAAATGGCGTAAATTTTTCGAAAAAAACTAATTTCATCAATTTTTTAATTGAAAACATAAAAGATCTAATATTTCCAATAAAAAAATTAAGTTTTGCTATATGAAGGAAGAGCTTATCGAGGATAAACTCACAGGATATCTTCCTCATATTACAATGAATCTAAAAAAATAAAAAAAATCAAGGGTGGTATTTTTGAGAAAATTCACTTTCCAGTTTTTTTTCGAAAAATGTACGCTATTTTGTTAATCAAAAAAAATATGATAAGTATCTTCAAGGGGTTAAAAAGAGTGCAGATAGCACTACAAGCTGCTGTAAAGAAAATTTTTTTCCCAAGATACATTTTTAAAAAAATTTGTCAACTTTTTCATAATTCACCTACATATTCAATAAGCCCTAAGTTCTTGAAAAAAAATTGATTAGTAAATAGCAAAAAATACGTGTCTCATATTTTGCCTTGGAAAACAATATATTTTAGCCCCAAACAATTTCGCGACATCACCAGGGTCAGACTGCCCAATTTCACATGAAATCGGTCATTTATTTCCGTAATGAAATACTAAAAATTTAAACATTAGATATCTAAGAATATTTTTGAATTACAATGTTCAAAAATGAAATTTTTAGTAGTTAAACACATTTATAGTTTGGAATTTAATCCAGCATTCTATAAGCTTTGAAATTAATCATTTCTAAAATATCTTAATTTCAGGGGTTATTTGCAATCATAATCGCCATCAACTCACCAAGTTTTTTACTACATTTAATACAGAAATGAATTCATCAACATCTCAGTAATGTCAAGAAACTATCCTTCGTGTATACAGTCATTTATTTTAAAATACAAGAACGATCATTACAATCTTAAGAAAACAATAGTGTTGCGTCTTATTTCTCCAAAACTGCTCTGAATTTTAATAACTACAATGAACGCTTTGGGCTTAAAATACGATTAAGAGTGAGATCAATACATAAATAAGTGAAGAATATATAATAATTAATTCATTTATAAAAGTATGTATATTAAATTATATAAAATCTAAGACAAATTTTCACACTTAAATAGATTGAGATTCTCTAAATAAAAGTGTTATAAAAACTTATAATTTGCACATCAGAAGATATAAAATTACAGACTAACAATTGAAATTGTAAGTAGATTCCGAAAATACAAAAAAGGTTTAAACGATTAAAAACGCCTAATGTGGCAAGACTTGTAAATTCGTAAAAATTTTATAAAAGGGCAAAATTCAGCGTTCGTTATTTTATGGATATTATATAACAACAGGGTGACCACTAATTTTAAAATTTTCTTCTCCCGGTAGAAATTCGTGATTTCTCTCGGTTTAAAAAAAAAATTGATATATGCGTCCTTAACTACGACTTAAGACAGATTCATGTGTAAACGTCTTCGACAAATGTTAAATTAAACTAAAATCTTACATAAATCAAAGAATAAATTAATCTTTATGAAATC
The DNA here is from genome assembly GCA_032362435.1 of Melikaiella ostensackeni. Taxonomy (NCBI): domain Eukaryota; kingdom Metazoa; phylum Arthropoda; class Insecta; order Hymenoptera; family Cynipidae; genus Melikaiella; species Melikaiella ostensackeni. The sequence continues at coordinate 4,645,830 of JAUMHM010000078.1, forward strand.
TTCAAAAAATTTCACAAAGATTTCAAAACATTGCAAACAAACGTTAACTTAAACTAAAATCTTACATAAACCAAAGAATAAATAAAAAGATTTCAAAAGAATTCACAAAAATGTTAAAGATGTATTTGCCCAACAGTAGTAAGCCCTTCAAATTTGAGCCCGATCGGATAATATCTTCTGTTCTGTGTATAGACTTGAAAATTCAAAATTTGAAAAATTTCAAAACAAATTTATATGGGCCAAAAAATTATGTTGAATTTTTGTTAGATACAGTTTTTGGCAGTAAATAATAATATAAAATTAGAAAATAAAATTTTTGTTCGAGTTAGCATTTTTTTTAATGTGCAAAAAACGAGTTTTTCTTGGATTGTGTTAACTGCATATTTTTTTGAATAAATTTAAACATGTTGTACCTAACATTTGTTTAGCTGTGATCAAAGAAACATGTAATTGCTTTTTTATTATGAAAAAGACGTTTTTCCTGATTTCAAAATTGTTCATTTGGCCTTTTTGATCAAATTTACATCTAGCACGCCAGGAATTTTTTTAAAAATGATAGCAAAAGAATGGCATATTCCACTGATTCAACCTGAAAAATTTTTAATACATGTTTAAATATTTTTAAAAAAATGTTCAGTTAACATAATCAAAAAAACTTCTTTTTTTTAAATTCTGAGGATGTTCCTACTTGAGCACAAATGTTGTTTTTTACTTCTTATTTTATATTATTACTCACTACCAAAAAACGTACGTAAAAAAAGTTCATTATTTTTTTGCGAATGGAAATTTTTTTTAAATTATAATTTTCAAATCTATACATGGAACAGAAGATAGATCGAACTAAAATTTTGAGGATTTACTACGGTTCGGCAAATACAACTTACTTTTACCCACTAGGTATGACCTATATAGGAAATGAAATAGTGTCCTACATAGAATCCTGCATAGTTTCTTACGTAGGAAACTTATGTTTCCGTAAGAGTTCCTACATAGATTCCGATATAAGTTCCTATGTACCTATGTGACTAAAGAATCAGAAGTGCTGCACAGTAGTTTTATTTAGTAGCTACAGCTGCACACAAAATGCGGGAAATCTCCCGATATAATATTTCAGTCCCGGTCTTCTCCCGATTCAAGTTCTGTCTCGGCTTTTTCCCGGTTCTCCCGGGTGGGTGGCCACCCTGAATTATTAGTCTTTGGATTACTTACCATTCAAATGGGAAAAATGATTCGTAGCATTAAATCGAAATTGGCTATATCTTTAGGCCTCTCTTCGTCGATTTGGCATATTCTCTAAATCTTCAACAACGACTTAAATAATAAATGTAGGCCCTTTGTGCCAATTTCCGCCACGTACATCCAATGTTGGTCAGTCTTTGTGTTGAATGAGTCATTTTTTGAAGTATTCTTGCACTTCATAAGCGTATGCGGAACGTTCTGCAGTATAAGTTTTGTATTTAAATACATATATAAAAAATTAAAATGTTTTATAGATAACTATCAAATTTAAAATTTTAAAATAACTTTAACTCTCACTTGGAAAAGTCGCTGCTCTTTTCAATTATGTGTTCGAATTCCGCAAAACTCAGAGCACCATCGTCGTCTAAATCGGCTTCTTCTAATAAATATTGAAGAAGCTGCTGCATATCTGTGTCATTTAATCTCTGAGGAGCAGTTAATCTATCCACGACTTGTCGTAAATCCCCGATGCCTAGCATATCATCACCGTCGAAATCTAAGAAAGAAAATATTTTTTTTTAAGATCGAAATGAAATCCACTTTCTTATGAATACTTTTATGTACTAAAATGAAACACAAAAAATAAACAGAATGGAAAACATATTTTATAGCCTCAAGAAATTGTTTTTTTTTTTAGAATCTTCGTATGAAATTTCATCGAATCCTATTTTTTTCTATGGCAAGTTTAACTCTTTCATATGGAATTTTTGGAAACATGGATATTACATCGAAAGAAACAAAAATATGATTTAATGGTATCTTAACATTCTCAATTAACTTTGAAGGCAGCAATGTTTTTTATTGATTTTTCTGAAAGTTGAGCCGGGAAGGAGATAGTTGGAAGTCTATTTTTGATTTGAGAGTTTTTTGTGTTCTTACTTTAGTACATAAAAGTATTCATGAAAAAGTGGATTCAATTTCTATCCTTGAAAATATTTAAGAGACATTAAGCTCAAGATATGTTCCAATCTGCTAGGTTGCCTATGAATATCATTAAGATTTTTTTCAATTGAAACATTAATGTTTAACTCAATTTACCGAAAGATGTCTGTTTTTATTTAAATATTGTTAAAAAAATTTGATGAAGTTAGCAGTGTTTATTTAGATTATTACCTTCTTCAATTAGAAAAATGGAATAATCTGAAGATTGGTTCTAAATCAACTTACAGTTTATGATCTTGGTACTATGAACTATTATTTACATAAAAAGTTTCCGAATAAAATTCTTTTCTGGTTTCTTGAAACTTGAGTCTTCATTTTTACATGTATTGTATAGTATATCTAATATCTTTTGAATTTTTCTAAGATTTCTTTTTATTGAAGCATTAATGTTTAACTCAATTTACCGAAAGATATCTATTTTTATTTAAATATGGTTTAAAAAAATGTTATGCAGTTAGCAATTTTTAGAAATGTGTGTTTTCAACGCAATTACCTATTTCAATTAGAAAAATAATGGAATAATCTGAATAGATTGATTCTAAATCAACTTATAAAGAAATTATTCTATAAAAACTGGAGGCCTGAACATTTTCACTTGATTTATATTTATTAACCATATACTTACCAAATATCCTGAAGGCGTGCTCAGCTTTCACTGCTTTTGGAGCTGCATCACTAAATACTGACATCATGTCCAGGAAGTCTTCAAACGTACAATCTCCATCTTGACTAGAGCTGAACACATTACAAATTCTGTCCCCAAAAGGATTTACACGCAGCTCCGGATACTGTAAAATTTTCGACATTGGGAGCTTCGCGTTTCGATTGTGTCCCACTTTTTCTGGAGCGAGGGCTTTAAATTTTTGGTGAGCACTGTGAAAACAAATGTCAGTGTTATATTTCATTTGGTATAATATATCGTATAAGATAGTTTGATATATTATTTATATTTCTGTTTGTAATTCGCAATAAAAAGAAATCACTGAAAATGTCTATTAATTTTAGTTTGACTTACTAAAGCACTTCCTTCTTCGTAAAATAAGTAAGATCCTGCAACAGATAGAAAAGACAGAATTAAATCAGTAAAGAAAAAAATTAATGAACTATATGATCGCAAAAAGCGCAAAATGTAAAAATTAGAACAACGGATATCGATATAACCTCAAAAATGAAATTATCACTCACCTGATAATCTTGCAGCTCTTCTTCACTAAACTGACTATTTCCAGCACCCATTGTGCCAAAAATAAACAAAAACAACTAAATGTCTCAAAAATAAATGCTCCAAACAGTCTGAACGTGCGTTGCTACTTCAATAAAACCACCCTTGATTTTCTATTTCAAACGTCACTTTTGTTTTCGACTTCAGATAAAATAATTAAAATCTTTAATACATTCAATAAAGAAATATCCGATGATTATTTACTTAATTCAAATATAATTAAATAATTCATTCCAAACAAAGGTTGTCTGCTCCGATTGACAGATCACGAGATGTCATATTTTTTTATGCTGCAACCCTGAAAAATCCGACTTTGTTTAGTTGGTAGCCATATCGAGTAAATATGGGCGCGTTAATAGAAAATGAATCTTTTCAAGAGTAAATTAACGTAAATGGAGATAACTTATAAATTTTTCACAAATAGCAGCGCAATTACTTAATTTATAAGAATTAAATTCAATTCAATACCGACATTAAAACAATATGGCTAATTTAATTAAAAATCCGAAAAAATCGATCATTTTTGTGACAGCCGCGCGGCTCGTGTGACGTGACGTAACGTTCATCAAATTATCATCCATGTCTGAATTGCAACTTCGAAAAATGGCTAATACCTGGTCAGAGGACGAAATTGGCAGAAAATGGGACCGATGTTTCACAGACGCAGTTCTTAAATTAGGTCAGTATTGTCTCATTCCACAATTTCCTGGATTTCTAGTCTCATATTTTTTCACTAAATGGAACAATGTTTTGACACATTTTAGGAGGTGGAATTCTCATAGGATCAGCGTTTTCACTGCTTTTCATCAGAAGTAAGTCCTCTTTTATTTAATTACACTCTTTCGATAGTTTCTTTTCTGTTAAAAAATTGGCGAACTTGTCTATTTTGACGAAGGAAAACATAACCTCACTTCTGTCAAAGGTTAACTCGAGTTTGTTGTTTCTTGTACAAATTTGTCTTATTTTGAGAGAAAAATAATTTGAATTGTAATGAAAGAGGTGTGATTCTTTATGTATAAAAAATTAGTCCAAGGGAGTTATTTTTAAGGCACAAAAATGAACTGTCGAAAGATAATGTGAAATTTACTTTTAGAGTTATTTATCAAAATGATTTAACAATAAGCTGCGTAAGATACAATTTTCAATTCTTTAACTCCGGCAGCGAGTCACTTTTTCCACTTTTGGTCGTTTTTCCACTTTGAAAGACAAGAAATTTACTTTTTTCTTATACTTTCTTCCTCAGTTGTGAGGTTTCTGTAGAATGAAGGAATTTCTAAAACAGTTTTGGTTAGATATTTTACTAAATTAGTTTTTTGAGGAACAAGTTGTTAAATATTTCGAAAAAATTGTTTTAAAGAACTACTACCCCTTATATTTGTGTCGAGATATCAGTAGTAGTTATTAGAAAATTATTTATTTAATTTTGAGTGGTTTAGAAGAAAATTTGAAAGTGGAAGATATAATGCATGCTTTTGAGTAAATTTAAACAAGTAATGAAGTTTTTTTCATTTGATTCATTTTAGGAAAGTGGCCTATAATAGTTGGAGCAGGTTTTGGATTAGGAATGGCTTACTCAAATTGCGAAACCGATATCAATGCGTCGGTGAGTCAATGTAAACCAAAAAGTCGATGCGAGGAAACGAAACAATAAATTGTAAAAAAAGACTCCTTCAAAAATCGTCGAACAACAGACGATTTAGATAAGCGAAGCTCTTAAAATAGTTGAAGATGTACTTTACGTAGAGCCAGCGTTTTGAAACTAAAATCGATGCAGTGTACATATTATAGTACTATTTATCAACTTGTACCTTAAGGAAATAAATAAAGGCTCATTTATTATCCTAAATATTACATTAATTTTTATCAATTCATATTTTCATATTTATAATCATATACTAAAAGAATAATTACTGAATTTCCTCGATTTATCACAAATAACCATAAAAAGAATTTCCAATATTATGAAAAATTTACCGTTTAATTTTCAAAAAAGTTTAAATGCAATATTAATTCAAAGGCGATACAAGTTGAAGAGAACTGCAGGCACTTCGTCACTCATATGAAATGTGCTTCTTCATCAAATAATTATATAACTCTGAATATATTTTTCTGCAGATGGTTCAAAGAGAGGGGAAAGTCGGTCTTAATTAACATGATCAATTCAATCTGCCAGTTTAAATGTAATACGCAGGAGTGTAACAAGGTGATACTAGATAAAGCTTAATCTACTAAAGTATCTATTTCCTTTTTATAAAATCTAGGCGTCTCTTTTTTAATACATTGAACTGTTTACAATGATGTGACTTTAATACAAAATAAAAAATGTAATCAATTTTTTTTTAAGTGGAAGCAGCAACTTTAAACACAATTGATTTATTTGAGTGATTAACGATTAGTGATCAATTATTAACTTTACGATCAGTGACTAGATTATTGCTTATCTTTAACTCAGTCAGGCATATCATTAGTTATGAATTAACTCTTGTGCCTTATTTCAGGGCCTGTGGCGTAAGACTTGAATGAAGGTTGATTTCACAGTGCTGTTTGAACTTAATGTTTCGTACATTAGAATTTTTTAATTTTTAGTGACTCAGAATTTTCTGGTCAAATAATACCTTAAGAGGAATAATTTTTTTTTGTAACGTATTTTAAATGGAGAATTTCAAATTGAAAGCATTTTAAATTGAAAAGTTTTTAATTAATTAAGTGACGGGTGATTGCCAAAAAGTTGACCACTTTAAGTCCAAGGGCGGACCCATAGAGGGACTATTGCCCCCCCCCCCCAAGAATTTAAGAAACCAAATTAAAAATTTGAAAACTTGTACGTCAGGTACAAAAAGTACTCAAGGCCTCTCAATTTCCTTGACAAATCTAAGCCCCCTATTTATCAGACCTTATTTTTAGTACCTGGATCGTGGCTATAGGGGTTGTAGGTAGAAACACTTTTGAACCAGAGTTTGATAATATGTAATTGAAAAATATATAAACAAAGGTGAATTTAACGCTTTTTTTATTATATTCAATTTGAAAAGTTCTTTTAAATCATTGAGGGGAGCCCCCCCACCCTTAGTAAGGTACCCAATAAATATTTGAATTTTGCAAACGCTACCACCTAAATTTTTTCCTTTTGGTGAAAAAAATACTGCCATAAATTTTCTTTTACTTGAAAGAATTGTTTAGAGGTTCCGCTAGGCCGTTTTAGGTCTGAAAATGAATTTTCTTAGGTTTCGCGTTTTAAAAAACACAAATTTAAGGCCAAAAATGTCTTTCACCACTAGAAAGTATTTGTTATTTATTGAGGAATAAGCCCTAAATTTTATGAAACAAAAAAAAAATTATTTTGAATATGCACAGGATTTCTTCTACAATATAAAGAGAATATTTTCTATCATGAATAGATTTATATTCAATTTTTTGTGACCAGTTGACAGAAAAAAATCTTGAATTTCAAAATATACAAAAAATACACATATTTGTAGTTTAAAGATTACTATAGTACCTTAAAATGTATTTTTAGCTATAACTTACCAGAAAATGATGTAAACTAGTTGTGTTTATCGCTTAGCAAATTAGATCAGTGCATTTATCAATTTTTTTCATTTCAAATTTGATAAAAGTAAAGTCTAATTAATTAACTGGACTTGGGTTTTAGGTCAAAATTATATCGTTATACATTTTATTGTATTTTGTGTGGATTTCCGATAAATTTTAATTATTTATTTTTACGTGCATATTTTCACGATTAAAACGAAGACTACCCATCTTATGAAAAAATAGTCAATAAGAAATTTGTAGACCCTTTCTAGGAAAAATTTTGCCGGAAAGTGGAATTTTTTATTTCCAATAACATTTTTCACGATTAAAAGGTCTTTTTGAGGTGGACAATTTTGCTTCCCGATATTTTTTTTATCCCGTATAGTACGATTCAAACAAAAACTCTACATATCTTCGAAATAATAGTCTCAAGCCAATTTGTAGCAATTTTTGAGATGAAAAATTTTGCTTCCCGACATTTTTTTCGTATCTTGTGTAGTTTAAAAGTTAAAAAGTATTTTCGATCCAACATGTTTTGAAGCCAATTTAGACTTCCTCATCAGGGGTAATTTATAGGAAAACTACAGTTATAAATAACGAGGACGATATTAATTAAATTTAATTATTACCTGAAAAAAGAAAGAAATTAAGATCAAATATTGTTTGATCAATTTTTCTATTTTCTTATTAATATCAAAAATATTTATTTGGAACAACCCATGAATCTTACTTTTTATTTTTTAACCGGTCCCCCAATCACATCCATCCCATTACTCAAATTTATATATTTCGCTGAACTCCGTGATATCAAAGAGGAAAAATCACAGTAGACAAAAATTAACTTTCTGCGTAGAAAATTCAAAAATTAAAATCCATTATTTTTCACAATTCGCCAAAACATTAATTAAAACATACATTTCAGTTTTGTCAAAACATCAAATTTATCGTCAGGAATTCATACCCAAACTTAAATTACGAAATTTTTATTTTTATCTAGATTTAATTTTTTTAAACTTTTGACAAATAAAACATTTATAAAATAATATAATTTTTTGATTTTCTACGGAGAAAGTTAATTTTCGTGCACTCTGACTTTTCCTCTTTGGTATTATGGAGTTCAGCGAAATTGATATAAATTTGGATAATGAGATGGATTTGATTGTGGGACATATTAAAAAATTAAAATTGAAAGTAAGATTCATGGGTTGTTCCAAATAAAGTTTTTTGATATTAATAAGAAAATAGAAAAATTGGCCAAATCATTTGATATTAATTTCTTTATTTTTATTTTCAGGTAATAATTGAATTTAATTAATATAGTATTCATTATTTATAACTGTAGTTTTTCTATAAATTACCCCTGATGAGGAAGTCCAAATTGCCTTCGAAACATGTTGGGTCCCCAGTAGTATACAAAAGACGGAGAAAAGAAAAAGTGAGAAGTTGGTTTGGTTGATTCTTTCTTTTTCTCCCTCTTTTTTCATTTTGTTGTACATTTGTCTCTAATGAGCTGTAAAGTCGGTAGTTTCCAAGTCTATTTCTGATTTGTGGATCCTTTTATGTTCTATTATAGTACATAAAAACTTTCAAAGAAAGTAGATTTCAATTCGATCTTTAAGAAACAATACCTTCTCATTGAGATGAGAATGTAAAAAGTACGCAAATTTCTTGTCACGCACGTGTCCCAAACTAAATGTTTAAAATTAAAAATTGCTAAATAAAATGAATACCATTTAAAAATATTTCAGTATAGTAAAAAATCGAAAATCAATCGTCCGGTAACGCTCCGTATTAATTTATCATACTATCAAATGAGAGGATATTTTGAAACGCTGAAGTCAAAATCAAATCGTGAAAATAGTTTTTCCGTATTTTTAAATATTTCCCTGGCGAAAGTTTCGGATAGAAATTGATTCCTGATCATTTCGAACCAATCCGAACTATTCCGAAATTTGTATCCGAATCAATCCGGACCAATTCGAGACAATCCGAAAAAAGTTCTCAATGTCGTTCGATCTAAATCAGTTAACTATTAATTTTTTAAATATATATTTTTTTTTGTTTGATCATAGTCACATGTCATGTCTGTTAGTTTTCTTTTTATATTTTCATATTCTCTTGGGTATTACCCTTAATAAAAAATATATATTTTAGCAGGCGGATGGGAAATTTTTTTGTTTTCGAAAATCTCATTGTCTAAATTGGAAAACTTTTTGGCATAATATTAATAATAATAATAATGTTAATAATAATAATGAGAAAATTATTATAATAATTGATAGTTTATAAATTAACAATTTCTAAACAAATATTCTCCAGAATTAAAAAAAGTATCATTTTAAGACTGAAGAAATGTAACTACATATTAGAAAATTTCACAATATTTGAATGTGAATTGAAACACTGAAAAATATAGTATAATTTTGTAATCTAAAAAGTGATTAAGTTATTCATAAAAAGACACAGCACTGAAGGTTGAATGCGATTGAAGGTATTCGCTATGTTGAATAAATGCGAGTGAAAGTTAGATTGTGTTGGTAAATTTATCTGTGTGATATTCCTTGCATTATGTCAGTTAAGTCAGTGCACGCGAGGGTGGAGGTGGCAGTGGCACATGGTAGACGTAGTCGCACTTCGCAGTGGCCAGTGCCTGTGCGGTTCTCGAAGCTGCTACAAGCAGTGAGTGAAAAGAACTTCCTTTAGAATTTTGATTTTTAAATCCGTCCAAGTAATAGAAAAAAATAGTGAAAATGGGCTTAGAAGATTATAAAGAGATCGTTGCGACGAGTGCGGCGGTTTCAACAATAGGACAAATGTTAGCCGGAACGTGAGTTTTCTTATGGATATTTATGCTTATCTCTATCCAAAAAAGCAAATATCATGATATTATCTTCTATTTAATGACATTCCTGAAAATAAGTAAATATCTTCTGTTTTTAATTCAACAATTTCATTGTTTGCAAATAAGTTTCTTTTTTGCTAATTTTCAGGTTAGGAATTTGTTACCAAATCTTCTTTTTCATTGAGTAACTCAGTAAAAAAAAAAACAATTTTTGACGGCATTTGACTAGAATCTTGTTTTGTTTAAAAATACTAATAATGACTAATAATAATCTACAAGCGTACGCAGCTATAAATGCATTCCGTTCGCAGCGTGAAGTTGGTTCGCAGAGATAGCTTTTATTTTTTATTCCTCTTTTTGAAGTTTAGAAACACATTAATGTAAAATGAAATAATTTTCAATTCAATATATATGAAATTCATTGAGATTAGTCTAAAATATTCGAAATTATACATCAAAATGAAATTAATAATTGGAATCTAATATTTTTGAAATAAATATATTTTACGTTTTGCTTATTACATTTCTTTGATTCTTCTTTTCAGTTAATAAGTTTTTCATTTTTTAATGACTTAAAATACTTGGAATAAAGAAGAAGCCTAACCCTTTTGACTTCTGATATCAGTTTCAGTAAAAATAATTAAATTGCTAAAATCTATTACAATTACCACAATTTTTTAAATTTTAATCATGAGTGGAGCCTTTAATCTTCTTAGTTTATTATATAAAAAAGTCAGAATAATTTCAAATATTATAAAAGTTGTATGACTTTCCCCTTTTTAAATCTTCCAAAACTGTAAATTAAAAAATCTTCAATCTTCTTGATCAGCTTTCAGCTTGAAACTTTCAACATTAAATTATTTCAGACGGGAATCGTTAAAATAAACAACTTTGAACAGAAAGCATATATCGAAACATTGAAAATGGTTCGGTTTCATTTTTAAATCTTTAAAAATTTTATCGTTTGAAAGTAATGATATTTTATAGTTCAAAGAATAATCAAACCAATGCTTAGTTAAATCATTAATCTTAACCTGAAATGCCCAAAATTTTATTGTTTTAAATTTACATTTGTACAATATGGTAATTATCTAGAATCGCCGCTTTTCCGAATTTTCATAATTTGACTAAAGTGATCCTTAAAAACCACCCCCTAGGACCCTAAGCAGTGAAATGAGATTTTTGCAATATATTGACGTTTATTAATTGTTTTTGATTATTTTTTTCCTAGATCATCTCTAGTCAATATGTCATATATTTTTATTATATTTTAGGCCATGTGAGCGTAACCTCAAAAATTTTTTATCACATTTTTTTAAAACCAACTTACGTTCACACGAAACGCAACATCGAGTTGAAAATTTGGGAAACTAAATAAAAAGCACTAAGGAACGTTTGTCTGGTCCTAAATTTTTATTATTATAAAAAAAATTTCCTAAAAAATTTTTTTTTGCTTTTTTTATAATTATAAAAATTTAGGACCAGACAAACATTTCTTAGTGCTTTTTATTGAGTTTCCGAAATTTTCAACTCGATATCGCGTTTCGTGTGAACGTAAGTTGGTTTCAAAAAAATGTGAACAAAAAATTTTGAGGTTACGCTTACATGGCCTTGATGTATAAAAAAGTACTGACAGTATATATAAGTTGAGTTATAGCTTTGTTAAAGAGAGCTCTTTAAAATTTCACTAATTCTCATAAGTACACAATTTTTATCACTTTCATATGAGTGGTCCAAAATAACTTATTTATTTACACTTTCTTGACTTTCTGCAACAATTCTTTCAACATCTTTAATATTATTTATTTCTACACTGATTTTTCTTTAATGATTTCCTTATAATATTTCCTATAATATTTTTTCATAAGGGCAATACAAAATTATTTTGAAAGTTAATAAAAATATATGGCACATTGATTAGGGGGTGGTATTTGAGGTTGACCAAAAGGGGCTCAGCAGAGTACAAATTGAAACGTTTGAAATTAAACCATTTCAAATTAAAAACTTTAAATAATTCAATGAATCCCAATTCAAAGCCTTCGTTAGTAAACAACCTGTAAATGAAAAATACTTAAAATTGTACATTTTCAGAGGCTTGGAAGTTATAAAAGTGGAGACATTTTTATTCTTAGGCTTACTAATATAAATCATTTCAGTACTAAGCATTTAAAACTGAAAATTAGTCAATTTCGCAACTTGAAAGTGAACCATTTACAAATTTAGAGCGTTTAAAATTGAAAATTTCTGAATTTGAAGTGCTGAAATATTGTACAATATCAAATTTATTCCTTTTAAAATTCAAGATGCACAGCTTTCAAAACGCAGATTTCACAAATTTTTATTTCATTTTTTAAAATTATGAGTTTTATATTTAGGGCAGTGAAAATTTGGCAGATTCAAAATGAAACTTTAAAAATTGTACACACAAAATGAGGATCTTCAAGGGTGAATATTTTTTAATTATTTTAAAATTGAAAAGTTCAATTTCAAATCTACGAATCTGAAATAACGTTTCAAGTTTGCGACACAGTATCAAGATTAAAAATATCGGAATGAAACATTCAAAATTACTAATTTAATACAGATACATATTTAAATATTAACTTTCAACTTTGAATCATTAAAAATTGTAAAATGTAAAATTGCATTAAAAATAAAACCATCCAAGAACTAAGCATTCAATATTGAATTATTTTAAATTTGATAATGTTCTAAATTGAACATTTCAAACTCAATGCCTCTCAAATTATTTTTTTGAAGTGATTAAACTGTATAATTTAAACTTGGAATCATAGTTATCTTGTTTTATATGTATTGGTATATTATTAATTGCCAATGCAATGTTTTCCGCGCGCTGTAGCGCGCGTATAATGTTGCTAGTTCATAATAATTATTGATAGTTTTGGTAGCATGATTCAATTTTTATAAAAAATAATAGCCTGATTGTTTCTGAATTTCTAGATTAATATGTAAGGACATATACCAGCAAAAATCATCTAAAAATATTGATCCTATGCCATTTCTCGGCGGAATAATAATGTAAGTATCTGTACATCGAATTCTGTAATTCAAGAATCTGTTATTCTATTTACAATCTTCTTTTTTTTAAGTCTGTACTTTTTTAAATTTTGGAAAGTAATATAATTTTTTTACAGGAGCATCTTAATGCTTCAGTACGCATTAATTCTCAGTGATTTCACGATGATAAACGTGAACGTCTGTGGACTTGTGTTAAACTTTCTGTACATGTCCTGTTACTATACCTATTCCTCGGAAAAAGTAGGTGTACTAAAAAAATAAAAATTATATGTAAGACATAAAAATTGGTCTCTTAGAATAATATCGACTCTAAAGTATTTCCTTTTTAGTCTGGCGTTGTGGCTTCATTGGCAAAAGCAACTGCTTTTATCGCAGTTTTCATTGGGTATGCACAGATAGAAGACGAATCGAAAGTCGAATTCAGATTTGGACTTATCGTCACAACTTTAATGTTCATTTTAATTGCCGCGCCACTTGTGCATTTGGTTAGTATCAGTTATTTAATTGAAAGTACTAGCAGGCCAGTCAGTGAAAACATCAAAAATCGAAAATTTCTCTTTAGTTCCAAAAGTTTTCAGTTTTTGAGGATGGATAAAATAGGTTGCAAAAATGATGAATCTTGTTTTGCCCTTTTTTACTGAGTCCGGAACATATTGAAAAATACAAAAAACTTTCTATTTGTCAAGGATAGTGTTTAAAAAATATAAAAAGTTCTGCAAACTTGCTGTAATGCTTTTCGAGTCATTTTCCACAATTTATTAGATTTGCAACCCTTTTAGATGTCCGGAAAACACTTTTTTCTATATGAGTGGCTTGAAAAATTTTATATTGAGTATTATCAAAAAAATTGCAAATGTTTCAAAAGTTGGTGGCAAATTTTTGAAATTATTTCCCGAATCTCATACTAACTTTGCAACCCCGTAGATTATACAGAACCTTGTGATATTAACAATAATTGAGATGTCATGTTTTTATACATTAAAAAAATTGCAAAAGTTTTGCAAATTGGACAAACCATTTAGAATATTTTGTCTTATGTAACTACAAATTTGCAATTCCACACATAATACGGAACCTTGTGAACTTGCAGGATTTTATAAAATTTTGCTAAGTGAAATGTGAGAAAAGTTTGTAAATTAATGATGCATTAAGATGTTTCTTAACCGTCGCCGAGTGGTGTTTTTTCCGACCCACGAGGAGATGCGGCTGATGTGAGCTCAGCTCTGCCGAGGTGGCGATT
>JAUMHM010000078.1:4675853-4695352 GCA_032362435.1 Melikaiella ostensackeni
ACATGTCTTGATTTGCAGGCACGATATCTTTGACCTCGACTTCTGGATTAGTTAGGAGACGTAATAATTTTTCTCGCGTGCGTACAATTTCTGTTTGCGGTAATTTATTACGTTGACCAAACTTACCCCAGAAGGAATTAAGACACAACTTCGCGACGGAATGCAATCCCGGATTTTTTCTAATTTTTTCCCGATCAAGCTTAATACCCTCCGCCAACTCGTATTGGCGAATGTATTCAAGCTTTGCAGCTTCATCAATACAATATGATGGCCAACCACTTGCCTGCTGTTTGATCTTTAGGAACATATCAATATATTCTGCAAAGAGACCGCCCTCGTGTGTGATTGGATCATACTTTACTACTTTATATTGTCAGATTTCTGAGATATCAACAATTTTGTAGCCTAACTCCACAGCTTTTTTTAACTCGTCGGAAACCCATGTTCCCTCAAACACATGCTGTGCTTCGTCTTTATGCATACACTCGCCCTGTTCCAGAGTTTCACAACATGTGCGACACAGAGAAAACATGAGTTTACCGTGTAAGCGAGCCGGTAAGAGTGGATGATAAAGATTCCGCGGCGGTAAAACTGTACAAAGTACTAAACCTTCGACGTTAGCAAGGTTGAAATCTGGACTTGTAAATCTCTTACATTCCTCTGACCCTACATATATAGTGGGATGTCCTACAGGAAATTTGCCTACTTTTGAGATGTACGGATACTCCGTCTTTGATCTCGTAAAAGCATTTTGTATTCCCTGTACGACCACCATAAAATGCATCGCGAGGGTTTAATACCTTGTTCGATTTTAATACCGGATGATTATTTAGAAAAGCTCTGAGATTACTATCCGTATTTTTTAGACGGTTGAACTCACACTCCCATACCTCTGTGAGTTCATATCCGAACATTTTAATTTTATCACTTTGCACACGAGTCTTATTGTATCCCTCATTCATGGTTTCTCCGGTATGCCCGAGCTCCTTATCTCTGCTAATGGGATAGCAGAGATTGCAGCCATGCCAGAAACAACTATGAAACTGAAATACACGACGAGTTCCCGTGTCTTCGTCTTCAAAAAAGCCATCTACTACAGGACCTTCTTGAAGACGATGTTCACGAGCGCTACCGGCGTGGCAAATGATAATATTAAGGTCCCGTTCTATGGAAAGAAGCCATTCGACACCAACCGCAGATTGTGTATCACCCCACCTATAATCACCTCTCGGTATTATACCTAACGTATCTTCACGTAAAAAATTCTTCCGGAAAAATTTATTGCATACCGATGCAATTGTGGGAGCTTCTGTAGAAGGACAAACGTTTCCACACTCTATAAATATTTTACGAAATGCGATACACGCACAACGTAAAATATCTACATTGTTTCTACAATACGAAACTAGCTCTTCCCAAAAATTAAATTGATACTCAGGATCGCCACTTTTCTCCTCGCACCACTTTAAAAATTCTTTTCGAGCTTTTTTCGACATTGTACCCAGAGAATAAAATTTAATTGCTGGCAGAGGCCCACAATAACTTTCATTTTCCGGTGTATTCAACAAATGTGGAAACGTTCCTTTTTTTCACCTATTCCCTGTAACCCAAACGAGGCCGGTAGCGCGCTAAGCGGTAGTTGAAAATAATGTAAGCTATCAATGAATGTAGTGTGCTTTACAGTCATTGAGATAATTTTGATACCCAACAAAATGAGATCGGGATCTGTTTTTCTGCAATTTTTATGCTCTGTTAAGTGTTTTAAAATGAACTGTGCGTCAAAACCTTTGGAGTTGTGAGCTATACAAATTATGTTCTTGAATTTTACAATCGGACGAAGTGTAAAATCAACGAGATCACGTACGGGATTGTCACCAGAAAACACAAATTCTCGAATCAACTCGCAGTGCCCGCATGGTTTCTTAAGGTCCTGCTCAGCGATACACCACGAGCAGACTTGCTGAGCTACACAGAGATTAACTTCATACTCGTTTATAGAGTCGTCCCCCTCGACTGTTTTATTTTGTCGTGTTTCAAAATCATAAAATATAAATATGACTGGGACATTCGTTGTATTTACCCCTGAATTTTCACGTATGGGTTTCATCTAGAAATCGTGATTATACTCACGCTCACATCTACATATCCTACAGAAATAAAAACCACACTTATGATTTTTATCTCTCGATAGGTTTGTCAATCGTGTGCAGACATCACATATTCGTAAAACATCGCAAACGCTTTTTCCAGATGAATACGAATTTTCCTCTTCATGACGATTGAAACAATCGTCACTAAAAAAGAGTCGCAAGCATTTTTCACACTTACGCCCTATGATATGTGCTTGATCAGGGGTTTTTCGCATTCTGGTTGCGACAAACATGCCCCACATTTTTGAGAGCATCTATGATCACTCGTATTTTTATAACCCTTGTTACAGGGTTATAAAACTTGCGAGTAGAAGCTGCACCTGTTAAGTTTAAAATTGTATGATAGTGACGAGTGTCGCTATCATACAATAAATGCACACTATGACGAGGGATTTTACCTGCTTCAATAAAATACCGAGTGTCATTAAAAAAGGTGGGTAATTACCGCCACCGAAAGTTTTAAAATCAAAAGCAATAATGGCAATTTTTTCGAGCATTAGGTATTTTTGAAATTTCTCAATTTCAAAAAAACCGCATCCTTCAGGTGGTATTTCCACAATCGCATCGCGTGTCAGCTCTCGTGCTAATACCGTCTGGAGAATAGAGTTCTGTCTACGAACAGAATGCCATTTTGCGTTTTTATCCCCGGTTCTTAATTGACGTCGTTCCCTGTAAATTTTCCCAGAAACAATAGCCCGAGGAAAACATAAATTATCGCGGTTTTCTATAGTTAAAATGGATCTTTTTTCAACCACATTGCTAGTTAAAACGCCCCAACCGCGACCCGCAGGATTACGTACACAATCAATTGTAATCTTGAAACTGTCATCTATTCGAAACTCTGCGACACTCTGTGTGACTAAGAAAATTAAATTCCAGACATCTTCAAAATGACAATCGCGTACGTACCGAAACGACAACGCCGCATCGTCTTGTGTAAAACTGTCTGCGATGAATTTAACACCGATAAAATCGAGAGGGGCATAGGGGTAATTAAATAATGGAAAAGCTTTTCAACCGCGGATTCGAGCCACTCGATGGGACAAATTGTTTCATCCGGATTATACCGGAATCGCAACTCGAATTCTGTACCGTTCAAGGCAAAACGCGGGTAATATTTCGGTTTTTTGTTAACAATTAAAAATTTGGAATTCACAGGCATTTCACCACCCTGATTAAGAAGTCTATTCTGATCACGTGTTTCGTGGTCTTCAAGCACGCTGGCAAGATTTTCATCACCATCCTGTGCATGATCAGCGTTCTCATTTAAACGGCGTCTTTTGCGTCCACCCCCTCGTTGAATATACATTCTCGGCGAGGGATTGACTTCCGCACTCAAAATATACGACTTAGAAATGTAACACCAGAAAAAAGTTCGCAAATACCATTTACCTTAGTTAGAAAATACATATTAAAATTTTGTTTAGAGTTTCTATCAAGTTTATACCCCACCTGAGCACTGCAGTGTACTTTGTCCATACAGAGGAGTTGACACCAGATCCTTTAAGAACTTGTAGCACAGAGTCTATTTCGATATAATCACAATAATAACAATAATGAAAGGTAAAAAGTGAAGGGAAAAACTTCTGACATTATTTTAAAAAACTAAAATTTTTTTTTTCTGTGCAAAAACTTTTATTTGAGCATAAAACCTAAATCGAACTTTTTATTTTTGAATTTTTTTGTAATGACTCTAAAATCAATATGTATTTTCCTTAAGCTCTGTTAAATGAAGGAAGAAAATCATTATATTTTCAAAATTAAATCTTTTTCATTTTTACACATTAAACATTAGAATGAGATATTTTGTCGCTTCACAGAAAACCGGTTTTGTCCCAAGAACCTCTGGAGTTAATATCCATGGATTTTTTTGGACCCCTTTCCAAAGCGAAATTTGGATATGAGTACCGACACGAACAAATAGTTCTGCTCAAAGAGCGCATTGAGAAAAAAAAGGAGCACCTATTGGGTCAGATTAAAAAGAACAAAGAAGGCGTCATTTTTGAGATAGGAGATTGGGTCTTGGCGAAAGCTTGTAACGTGTCGAATACAGCGACAGGTGCCATGGCCAAATTCCTGTCACTTTACGAGGGGCCCTACGTCATCCATAAACAGTTGGCAACGAACGTTCATGTCCTCTGGAATCCGGAAATAAACAAGGAGAGGGGACAGTTCCACGCCAACGACCTTCGAAAGTATTGAAGAGAGGGAGACGAGGGTAGGAGTGGAGGAAAAGGAAAAGCGACGCTACCAGAGGAGACATAAGAAAAATCGGAAGCTTGGGCGCGCTCAGTACAAGTGAAAACACCGACCATGCCGGACGCGAGCTGTGGCTACGAAATTCTCGACACACACAGTGATGTCGCCGTCCAATGCGACATGGATAGCAAGGAGGAGGACATCATCGAGGTGGAAGAACATCACCACCAAATATTGGCAACGAGGGCACGCTTTATCAACACTACTGGGAGGAAAGCATTGCAACCACAAGGGATGAATGTGTCTGAAGTGAACCTATATAGAACTGCACGGCACATTCGAATGCAAGGAACCGACACGACAGAAAATGCAAAGGACGCTGAGAAAACCACTGACAGCAGCGGAAACAGTTGTAAGCCAACCTCAAACATGCATCAAAGATCTGAAGATGAGATCCTCGAGAAATTTACTTTAAATGCTTTGCGCTTAATTTCACTTGAAAACAACACACACAGTGATGTCGCCGTCCAGTGCGACATGGACAGCAAGGAGGAGGACATCATCGAGGTGGAAGAACATCACCACCAAATATTGGCAACAAGGGCACGCTTTATCAACACTACTGGGAGGAAAGCGTTGCAACCACAAGGGATGAATGTGTCTGAAGTGAACCTATATAGAACTGCACGGCACATTCGAAGGCAAGGAACCGACACGGCAGAAAATGCAAAGGAAGCTGAGAAAACCACTGACAGCAGCGGAAACAGTTGTAAGACAACCTCAAACATGCATCAAAGATCTGAAGATGAGATCCCCGAGAAAATTACTTCAAATGCTTTGCGCTTAATTTCACTTGAGAACAAAGAAGCACCGACCAAGGCAGCACCAGAGAACAACCTTCGCCTCCGAAGAGGAATGCATGGGGTACGAAGGAACCGTCTGGACGCCCTGCTTCAGGATATTCTAAACACCGAAGCAAATGCTGCCTCAAAGAAAGCATGTCTTCAACTTGCCAACAAAAGCATTGTAAATTCGTGCAGTGGCAAAGAAAACGCTAGGGGGAAGCAGAAAGTGACTCGACCACGGTCGCTCCAACGACCCAAGGGGATCGCGCCAACACGAGCTATCGTACATAGTCATTATAGAGGAGGAAGCACGAAGTACAACAAGGGACCTGTCGCGCCGAGCGGTTCAGCCAAGGCCGTCAACATCGCGGAGAGAAAAGACGGCACCTGCAGTGTCTGAAAAAACTCCATGGATACTCCACTCAACCGAATCGGAAGATCAATGGGAAAAATACCGGTCTTGGTCACCATCCCAAGACTGGCCCATAACGGCCGATTGGAGACATAAGGAGAAGGACTCCCGTCGAGATCTAAATCAAAACAGCAGGGACACCTACAAGGTTTTGAAATTTTGACAACGATGTCAGCAGTAAGTGGAAGGTTTTTGTACAAACTCTCTCTGTTTTCTTCTTATTATGCTTTCTTTTCGTTTATTGTTTATGTGTTTCTCGTTGTTAAACTTTTAAAAGGGGGGCAGATGTTACCCTCAAGTTACATGCTAGGCCTGTCCATAGGCCACCACGTATTACATATGAGAAAATGCACTTTTGGTTGACCATAGACTGGGATGTTTGAGAGCGCGCATGGTCATGGGTCCCCCACTCAGATTACGTAACCAGGAGTGGGAGTGCGAGCCGCGAAAGCTCGAGTAGGTCTCAGTCAAGACAGAATTTCGTCAGTTGGTTACTGACCAGCCAACGGCTAGGGTCCTAGCCGGATAAGAGTGGAAGCAGAGCGGGATTTACTCTGTCACCTGGTTTCAACAGCCCACATAACATATTGTGATCTCATAGAAATTGTCTCGCGTGAAATTAAATTTATTCTTTGAAACAATTATATATTCGAAAGAGCAGACCAAGGTTAAGCTCGCAATCTGGTTTGGTAAAATGTTATATATATATATATAATCCAGAAAGGCAAGAACATCCTTGTGACCTAGATTCGCAATTGAACATGTTTTTACTCGGCTATAGAATGCTTTGTCGACGTCAATCCATTTCACTCGATTGCTAATTTCATCACGTTCTTGTTGTTTGTTTTGTAACCCACCTCCTTTCTTTGCCAATAAATCAAAACGAGCTCTAAGACATGCCACATTCTCCATAAGATGCAGACATTTTCGTTTTTGATTTATTTTTAGGAGGGGTTTTCTATACAACTCCTTCCTCACGGTCTTTAAACACAGCAGACATTCTTTTCTCTACCTGTTCAGCTTGTCCAGGGAGGTAGAACCAGATGACAACAAAATACATGAATTTTAAAATAAAAAAGACAAATATCCAACCGAATAATTGAATCCTTAACTAAACAATAGAAACTCTAAACCAAAAATGAAATGGTAAAATTTTCATATCAAAAAAATGAATATTTAACAAAAAAAACGTTAACAAAATAATTAATTTTTAAACGAAAGAGATGAACTATGCAACTGAAATGATGAATCTTCAACACAAAAAAACAACATTTTTAACAAAGTACTTCAACTTTCAACAAAAAAAAAAAGAATTCTCAATGAAAAACGTATTAGCTGAAATTTCAACCGAAAAAGACGAATTTTCAACCAAGAAATAATTTTTCACTAAAAAAAGACGAATTTTTAACAAAATACATAATTTTTTTTCAATTGAAAAAAATTACTTTGAACGAAAAAAGATGACTCCTCAGCAAAAAATGTAATAGTTGATATATCAACCAAAAAATATTTTTACTTTAAATCAAAAACAGTTACACTCAACCAAAAAACAATTTTTCAACAAAATAGTTGAATTTGAAATCAAAGACATAAATTTTCAACCAAGAACATAATTTTCTACCATAAAGAGACGAATTCTAAACAAAATACATGAATTTTCAACTTAAAAAGATCAATTTTAAACCAAAAATGGGATATTTAAATTTTTAATTGAAAAAATTAATTTTTGATGGAAAAGGATGAATCCTTAACTAAAAATGTAATAATTGATATTTCAACCAGAAAGCAATTCAATTTTAAATAAAAAACAATTCTATTGAACCAAAAAAATAATTTTCATCAAAATAGTTGAATTTTCAGTCACGAGAGAAATAAAATCAACCAGTTTGTTGAAATTTTAAGCCAAAAGGGGCAGTTTTCAACAGAAAAGTTGATTTCCAACCAAATGATAAAATTTGTATTCAAAAAGATGAATTTTCGATGAAAAATGTAATAAATGAAATTTCAACCAAAAAAGACGAATTTTCAACAAAATTGTTTAATTTAAAACCAAAGAGATGAATTTTTAACAAAATACATGAATTTTTAGCTACAAAAGATCCATTTTCAACCAAATAGTGCAATTTGAAACCAAGGAGATGAATTTTCAACCAAAAAGATTAATTTTTCAGAAAAAAACACGAATTTTAAACAAAATATATAAATTTCCACCTAAAGAAGATCAATTTGCAACCAAAAAGGTCATAGTTAAATTTTCAATTGAAAAAATTAATTTTCAACGAAAAAAGATGATTCAACTGAAATAATAAATAAAATTCCTGGAATAGTCAAATTTCCAGTTAACAAAATTCATTATCAACCAAAGAGAAATGAATATTTAACTCTGAAATAATTTTTTTATTTCTTTCTAAGTGTTTTTATAGATTTTAGAAGATTTTGAACCACAGGGTGGGAAAAAAATTTCAATTTTCATAAATTGGGCTATAAATTTCTATGGCTATCTGCCGCTTCAATTTGAATAGTGAAAATGAAAAAGTAGTTGGAAAAGCGATAAAATTGATAGATTGTCATAAAAAGGACTTGTGAAGGTCATTTCGCAAGTAACTAAAAAATAATCATTTTTATAGTTACTGTCACTGAAAAAATGTAACTAAATACTAATTCGTTAGTCACTTACAAAAGTAATTTCGTTACTACTATCGTTACCAAAAAAGAGTAACTAATTACAGTAACCAGTTAAAACGAACTAGTGACTTCCTATCACTGAAAACGAAATGCTAAAAACTAAATTTTGCATTTATCAAGACACAACAGACCCCCTGCATTTTCGTGCTAATAAACCTTAAATAAAGGGTGGACCCGCAGAAGTACGTAAGCGCCAAGAAATTTTTTTTCAAGAGAGCATAAAAACCTTCTTGAAACTCGAATACTCTTTTTTTTTTTAATTAGAAAGTACTTTCGAGTGTCTTGGAAGTTCTATTGATTTCATTAAAAAGTTAGTTCAAAAAGTTCGTAGTTTCCAAGAAAATGGTCTTCAAGGGGGTGTCTTTCATAAGTGTCTCGCATTTTTAAGAAATTTATTCAAAAAATTGCAAAGTTCAATTTTTTTAGCCCAATGTGTAGTGGAAATTTGCAAATTTCCTAGCCAATAAAATGTCTTTTGAAAAAAGTAGCATTTACGTAATTCTGCGGTTCCACCCTTCAAATGACTTCCGAAATAATCAACAATTTTCAATTTCTTTGGACTCATTTTAAGACTAAATTTATGCAGAATTCCAGCAGATTCTTAGCATAAATGTACGATTTTTCTTTTGCATAGTGCAAAAGTTTAAAGTTGTAACAAACAAAATTTCTAACTTCAATATTGTTTTTGCTGAGAAAAAGAAGAAGAGAGGAAATTTTCTTACATTGGGGACGTCCATAAATCACGTGACCCAAATGGGGGGTGGGTCGTCAACAGAAAAATCACGGTCGATCACCTGGGGTGAGGAGGTGGGGTGTTTAAGCATATCACGGGATATTTTTCGTTCAGCTTTTGTTCATCTTTTAGGATCCTACGGCTGCAAATATTATTCAAAGAATTTTTCAAGTTAAAAAATATATAATATTTGACAAGTTAGATAAATAATAAGAAAATAAATATAGATTTACTAGCACTGTAGGTATATAATGATTTTATAATTACTTTTCTAAGTCTCCTCGCTATATGTAAATTTTTGTAACTTTAGGAAAAGTCACGTGAGAATGAGAGGGGGGTGGAGGTCACAAAAAACATCATGGATCGTCATTGGGGGGTGGGAGTCGAAAAATGGTCAAAAACTGATCACGTGATTTATGGACGTCCCCATTTATGCAAGACATTTATGACATTGAAATTTGTACTATTTTTGCAAAATCATACTTTAAATTTAACAAAATGACTTCATAGTAGGCTTATTTTATAGAGAATTTTGATAGCTTTCAACTTATTTTGAAGAAAACATTTTATCTACAATAATATCTATAATAATAATATGAATAAATAAATCAAATCTCTTACATAATTAAAATGATGAGAATTTGAAAAGCAGATAGTTCCCTATTAGTGAACAGTACTGTAGAGTGTGTATTGTTTCGCTTTATTATTGTCGTAATCCTCTCACAAATGCAACACTATTGCAGACAAAATGGAGGATGCAAAAGCAGGGATGCAAATGGCTGTCGAAATGTGCAGTTCGGATGCCGACAATGAAAAAGATTTTGAAAAATGGGCAAAAGTGAGTCGGACTTACAGGAAAAAAGGACGTGGGACGACTACAATATGGATTTCAAACAAGATGACCATTTCAATAATGGAGAGTCGGGGAATGACGGAGATCGAGAAAGCGATCAAGAAAGAGATTGAGAAGTA
Source organism: Melikaiella ostensackeni (assembly GCA_032362435.1). NCBI lineage: Eukaryota > Metazoa > Arthropoda > Insecta > Hymenoptera > Cynipidae > Melikaiella > Melikaiella ostensackeni. Next base: position 4,685,850 of record JAUMHM010000078.1, read on the forward strand.
CCCCTCCTCACCACCGAAAAAAGCCAAAATAAAATGCAATCTGAGACCCACCCACAAATTTAACATTGCTCACTTGACCGGTGATCCGTCCGGTGATACGAACACAGAAGCAAAATAGGTTGTAAAACAAGAAAATTTGGTTGTCGAGGAGAATGGGGGTCCTCCAATGAATGAATGTGGGGCACCTTAATCTGCCATTCAAAAAATCAATGCGGCAATCCCGCAATTAGGAATTGGCGATTCTTCACCAGCGTACGTGGATGAGCAGAAATTTCGGAGTACGTGTCAGAAATTTTGTTTGTTTCCCTTCTGTAATTACATACGAGGGCTGTTTGATAAGTCAGTGACTTTTTGAATGAGAGATTTTTTTCTGCAAATAAGCGTTTTATTTTCTCAACATAATCTCCTTTTAGTTCGATACATTTAGTCCAGCGTGTTTCCAATTTTTTATTCCTTCCAAATAATAGGTTTTCTCAAGGCCCTCAAAATAGGCATTTGTTTCGGTGATGACCTCTTCACTCGACCCAAATCTCTTACCGCCCAACTATTTCTTCAGGTTTGGAAACAGGAAATAGTCGCAGGGGGCTAAATCTGAAGAATATGCTGGATGAGGTAGCAGTTCGTAGCCCAGTTTATGGATTTTTGCCATCGCGACTACACACGTGTGCACCTGTGCATTGTCCTGATGGAACAGCACTTTTTTCTTCGACAAATGCGGTCGTGTTTTCTTCAAATCAATATCGAATCTGTCCAAAAGCCTTGAATAATTTCGGCCGTTAATTGTTTTACCTTTCTGACGGTAATCAATGTGAATGACACCGCGTGCACCCCAAAAATCTGTGGCCATGACCTTGTTGGCCGACAGACCCACCTTGGCCTTCTTTGGTGCACGTTCACCCGAAGAAACCCACTATTTCGATTGTTCCTTGGTCTCTGGTGTGTTGTGATTGATCCATGCTTCGTCCACGGTTACGAAACGGCGCAAAAACTCGTTTGGATTGCGGTTGAACATCGTCAAACACTCCTTTGAAGTGGTCACACGGTTGCGCTTATGGTCGAGTGTGAACAATCGTGGCACCCATCTCGCGGATAGTTTTCTCATGTCCAAATATTCACGTAAAATGTGATGTACCCGCTCAGTTGAGATGCCTACAGCCTCAGCCACCTCACGCACTTTCACTCTTCTATCGTCCAATATCATTTCATAGATTTTATCACGAAATTCACTTTTTTTCATTTTCATTGAAATTCACGAGATTATGTGCTTTCAATAGCTGTCAAACACAAATTAAATGACCCAGCTTGCTCAAGATTTAACAGTAGTCTATTCATAGATGGCGTTGACGAAATAAAACGCTTATTTGCCGAAAAAAAATCTCTTATTCAAAGTCACTGACTTATCAAACAGCCCTCGTACCTTTATCCACCTTTAATAGTTATTTTTTAATTTATTTTATAATAAACAACTTCAAATATGGATGAGAAATTTGTAAGGAACTCATCAACCAAAGTTTTGCACCTGGCCTACTTTCTGAATCATGCGCATGCGCGGACGTCCAAGTTTGCGCGCGAAATTCGAAAAGACCCCTCTTTAAATATCTTTTTGAGTGCTACTGTGGAAGGGGGGTTGCATTTTTAAAAATTTTTAAACATGCAACAACTCTATGATTGGGATGAGAGACACATTACTATGATTGAAAAAACACATGGGTCTTTTCGTATAGAATTTTACATTTTATCTTAACTTATTCGATGTTCGATATAGTTATGAAATTTGTAAAGATAATATCTGGGAAGAAAAACGAAATCTCCCGCTCGTAATTATTCTCTTTTTGTACCCCCAGTATTTTTCTTCTTTTTTTTTAGAAACATTTTGCTCAAAAAGTTGTAACTTAGCTTCAATTATTTTTAGGCTGGTGTCCTGAGACCTGGGATGAAATTCTTTGTTGGCGAGAAACTGCTCCAGGAGAATTGGCTGTTGAGCAATGTCCATATTATATCGCAGGTTTTGACACACAGGTAGACAAATCTTGTTTTATTTTTTCAATGCTCCTGGATATTATAGAGATTCCTCTTACCGAAATTTACCGGCATCTAGAAAATTTCAGGGATCATGTCCGTACTAAATTTAGTAACTTCTCCATAAATTTTTAAGTAAATAAGCCTAAAAGCATTATGTAATCATGGATGACCCTTTAAATAATAAATTGAACTCCCTCACAGTGGTCAGAATCAGAAATTTACTGTCCAAAAAAGTCTACAGCCTTCAATTTTCTTCCGATTTACAATTTTTTTAAATTACAGTCAAATAAATATTTAAGAGATCTGTGAGACGCGATTTTTAAATTTGGCCTTGTTTATATTTATTTCTTTAACGCAAAATGTGGCAAAAAGGGCAATTTTTCAGTTTTAAGCATTAGCGGAGAGGCCCAAATATAGGAAATTGCTCAGTATTAACAACTGTCATTTAAAAAAAAAACTGGATAAACAAAAGCAAACTTTTGACATTTTTGTGCGGAATCTTTGGTATTTTTACGCAAGTCTGCCTCTGAATACGTTGACGGAGAGGTCCAATTACAGGAAATTTTTCTTTTTTAATTTTTTAAATTGATAAGCATTAACAATGGTCATTTTTTATAAACGAACTGGATGAAGAAAAGCAAAATTTTGGCATTTTCGTGCAGAATCTTTGGTTTTTTCACGCGATTCTGCCTGTAAATGCTTCAACGGTGAGGCCCAAATATAGGAAATTGATGAGTATTAAGAATTGTCATTTTTGTGAACAAACGGGATAAAGAAAAGCAAAATTTTGGCATTTTCTTACAGAACCTTTGGTTTCTTTACGTGGGCCTGCCTCTCAATGCGTCAACGGAGAAGTCTATTTACAGGAAATTGATGATTATTAACAATTGTCATTTTTTATGAGCAAACTGGATAAACAAAAGCAAAATTTTGGCATTTTTGCGCAGAATCTTTGGTTTTTTCACGCGAGTTTGCCTCTAAATGCGTTAACAGAGAGACTCAAGTATAGGAAATTGATGAGTATTAACAATTGTCATTTTTTATAAAAAAACTGGATAAACAAAAGCAAAATTTTGGCATTTTCGCCCAAAATTTCTCCTTTTTCATGCGAGTCTGCCTCTGAATACGTTAACAGAGAGACACAATTACAGATAATTGATGATTATCAACAATTTTCATTTTATATAAGCAAACTAGATAAAAAAGCAAAATTTTGGCATTTTCGTACAGAACTTTTGGTTTCTTAACGCAAGCCTGCCTCCAAATACGTTAACGGAGAGGCCCAACTACAGGAAATTGATGATTATTAACCATTGCCATTTTTTATAAACAAACTGGATAAACAAAAGCAAAATTTCTGCATTTTCGCGCAGACTCTTTGCTTCTTTCACACGAGTTTGCCTCTAAATGCGTTAATGGAGAGGCCAAAATATATAAAATTGATGAGTATTAACAATGATCATTTTTTATAAACAAATTGGATGAACAAAAGCAAAATTTTGGCGTTTTTGCGCAGAATCTTTTTTTTCACGCGAGTTTGTCTCTCAATGCGTTAACGGAGAGGCCCAAATATAGAAAATTGATGAGTATAAACAATTGTCATTTTTTATAAACAAACTGGGTGAACAAAAGCAAAATTTTGGTATTTTCGCGCAGAATCTTCCCTTTTTCAAGCGAGTCTGCCTCTAAATGCGTTAACAGAGAGGCTCAAATACAGAAAATTGATGATTATGACCAATTGTCAATTTTTATAAGCAAACTAGATGAAAAAGTTAAATTTTGGCATTTTTGGGCAGAATCTTTAGTAATTTCACCTGCGTTTGCCTCTAAATGCGTTAACGAGGAGGCTTAACTACAGAAAATTGTTAATTAATAACAATTACCACTGTTATAAACAAACTTTATATAAAATAGCACATTTTTATGTTTGAAATTTAAATCCTTCACTTTCATAAACAAATATAATAAACAAAAACCCATTTTCAATATTGCGTTAACATTTCAGACTAAAAAAGTATATTTTTCTCAACTTCTCCACTTTGAAATGACTCAATAAAGTAGGATCTCTCAAACAAAAACCATACTTTAAAGTGTTGTGAAAAAATTCTACAAATAAGTCATAGAGTTATGTCATAATGTTGGTAAGAGATTTCCTCAATTTCAGTCTTTCGTATGCAATAAGTGGATCGGAACTGACTGCTAATTTGTGTCTTAAATCCTCATTCGCGGCTTTTCGAGAAATTTTGCGTGTATTAAATTCATAAAAGTGTTTTAAATCTTTATGTCGAGCTGAAGTTGACTCTTCAGAATACTATCCAATTTGAAGATGAAAATGTCTCATCACTTTCGCTTAATGTGAGAGAATTTTGTGAAGAGAAGCAGGCGTATAATACTGGGGATATAAGGGTTCGAATAGTTGTGCTATCTCATATGCAGAGAGCGGACGAGCCCAGCCTGAAGTTGCGCACCGAGCCCAGGCTTGGCTCCCTCGTTGCGGAGAACCGCCGCATGGGCGGAAGTGGTGAGAGCGCACGCGAGTATTTGAATATCAGTGACTGTGATAAGCGGACAGTACTGAGTGCGCGTGCATGTTCGCTTACTCGGTTCAGGGGCTCTCCGCAACGAGGGAGCGGAGCCTAGGCTCGGTGCGCAATTTCAGACTGGGCTCGTCCGCTCTCTACTCATATGTGTATTTTTCAGAGCTGTCTAAATTAGTTGTTTTGCCACTAGCTACTCTTTGCAAGATATGAGCAAATCTTTCAATTAGTTGTTTATCAACGTGAGTAACCTCAGATGCTTGGTCAGGATCTGCAAAAAATCTTCTCGCAGTATTCCCATCATTTGAATTACCTGGACGCATTTAGAGGTAGACTCGCGTGAAAGAAAAAAACATCGTGCACGAAAATGACAAAATTTTGCTTTTGTTTATCCACTTTGTTTACAAGAATAATTTTTATCGTATTTTGACAACTGATAATGAGAATTTGCAATTTCCATGAGTATATCAAGCAATAAAACTGAAAAAGGAGTGAAATTTACAGAAAACTGAAAATCTATTAATTTTTGCATGATAATTGTTTATAACAATAATAATTTATATATATTTCATACATGTTTACTATTCAATGCTGCGCTAGGGATCAAATATAGCAATTTTAGTAAAAAAAATGGTTTCGTTCATCAAATCACTCCATTGTTTATTTGTTGACTTAACTTGTTTATAACAATGAAGTTGATTATTTTGCAAATTTTTTGTAACCTGTGAGTACCCATGGATTCAAGATGATTCGTGGTATTTGACAATCGTTCCTGAAGAGAAAAAAAAACAAAAACTGAGGAGTGGGATGGCCCTGGGCAACTTTTCAAAATATTATCGAATTTTAATTTTTCAAACACATGCTCTTATAGAAAATTAGATTGCGCATCTTGTTTTTTAATGGAAGAAAGTTTTCACTTTATTCGTTTTTGAAATAATAAGAAAAAACAAGATTTTCGTAAAAGGCAAAATTTTCGTCTTTTCTAACTTTAACTCACTCTAAATTACAAACTATTCAGAGTTTTTCTTGAAATTTGGAAGGTCCATGCCTGAAACTATACTTTAGCGGGTAGAGTAATTGAATTTTATCTTTTTCGTTATGAAAAAAGTTGTTACTTTTTTTCTGGGTAAAAGCACAAAGAACGTTTGAATATTTTTAATCGCGAAATCTATCGACATAAGTTTAAGCAATCAAAAACTTGCAGTGATTGAAATTTCCAGTAGAACCCGTAGAAGTTTCTTGTAAGGATTTACTTTAATTGAACTAACCCTTCATGAAATACGAGGATTTTATTGTTGTGGGCGGTGCCATGAGATTGAATTCCGGAGGCTTGGAGCCCACCAGAAGGCTCTCAGCTTTAACCCAGGTATAGACGTGGAAAATGTTATTTTACAACATGAACTCTTTATATGAATTGATTATAGGTCAAGTGTGGAGCGTATATTTCTTTAAATATTATTAAATGTTATACAATGATAAATACATAATTGTATCAATAAATAAACGTTAACTGTTCTTTTTAACAATTCCAATATTCAATATCAAAAATTATTTTTTTTTTATAATAAAAATCAATTGATATAAAGAGTTCATGTTGGGAAATAAAATTTTATAGGTCTACTATATACCTGGGTGAGAGCTGAGAGCCTGCTGGTGGGCTCCAAACCTCAAGTTCATGTCACCGCGCACAAGAATAAAATCCTCGTACTTCTTGAACGGCTGATTCAATTGAAGTAAAACTTCACAGAAAATCTCTACGGGTTCTACTGAAAATTAAAATTCCATTATGTTTTGAAAAGCTGCCAGGGACCTTCCCACTCCTCGCAATATATTTTGTAGCCCGTTCTACGATGCGGCGGTTCAATTAATTAATCAGGGTGTCTACTCGACGGATGATTATTAATTCCTGGTCAATTCAAAAAAGTTCAAAAAAATTTTCATTATTTCAAACAATTTTCAAAGATTTCAAGAGATTTCTAAACATAATTCTGAATTTAAACAGGGATTTTATTTTTAATTCCCTTCTTCTAAATCAAAACTAAATATATTTTCAAAAAATCTTGTTCCATATTGAAAATTCTCTGTTTCGAATCAATAGTATATTGTTCAACATGTGGGACACGATACTTTTTCTGTAATTTGTTTAAAAAGTGCTAGTTTTTTTACTTGTTTTTTGTTTAAGAACGAGGCGATTTGTTGTCGTTTGGCGCAACAATAACAATGGCAATTTTCAAAACCATGGCAATAATATGGCCGTAACAGTAAGTTGGCAGCAATGTTGGGTCCGGATGGTTAAGAGTGATGGAATTAGATACAACGCAATAGTTGTGAGTTCACCCTCACTCACTTAAGCAAGCCATAGGTTTCGTTCAGTAGTTCGTAGTTTATTTACTTTTTTCACTGTGCGTCACTTTTTTCGCTGCGTTCGTCTACTTTTTTCACTGCGTCCGTCTACTTTTTTCACGGCGTCTGTCTACTGTTTTCACCGTTGCCCGGAAAGGTCGACACTGCGCATGCGCCATGTCATCAACAACAAATCGGTCACTTTTTACACGAAAAACAGGTGGGAAAACTAGCACTTTTTCGCGAATTGAAGAAAAATTATAATTCTTTACAGAAACTCCCTGTCCTAAAGTAAAAATTATAGTTCTTAACGAAATTTTCTGTTCTAAAGTTAACTTAAAATAAAAATGAAAATTCTTTACGGAAATTCGCAGTTCTATTTCAGAATTATTTTTAGAATATTGAGAGGCTGAACAGATCGAGATCGCAGAGTACGGGATCGAGTAATTTGTCATACAAGGGGCAAAAATCGACGAGCGCGAATGGCAATGAAACAGAAAACACGGGGAGGGGGAGACATATTTACTAAATTAGAAGCTCTTACAAAAGAATTTAGAGCAGAGACTTGCAGAAGACTAGGTGACATGAAAAGGTAAAGGAGGAGGTGAAAAAAGTGAGACGGAAATGGGAAGAATGGGATGAATTATGGAAAGGGGAGAAAGAGAAGGTTTGGAGTGAATTGGAAAGCATAGAGAACATGCAGAAAGAGAATGTGGGGGATATAAAAAGGGAAATGAATGCGTTAGAAGAAAGAGTGAGCAAACTAGAAATAAGGAATGAACATAAGGCGAAAGAAGTAGGGCTTAGTGGAAAGACAAAAGAATGTGGGGCTAGCAAGCATGAGGAGGATGAAAGGTTGCGTTTGAGACTGAAGAAGATTGAAAGAAGAGTGAAAGGGGAAGAAAGGGCGAAGGAGAGAAGGAATGTAATGATTAAGGGTGTGAAAGTGGACGGTGAAAATGAAGAGGAAGAGATTAAGAATTGGATGAGAGACATCGGTGCACAAGTCACAGTGGAAGGCATAGAGAGACTAGGAGAGAAGAAGGAAGAGAAAGAATGTATATTTTTAGTGAAATTAGGGAGTAAGGAGGAGAGGTATGAAGCTATGGAAAAAAAGAAGTTGCTGAAAGGAAGAAATGAAAGAATCGAAGGAGATCTAATGTGGTTGGAGAGGAAAATAAATTGGACAATCGAGCGGAAGGCTTAAGCTGAGAGGAATAAAGAAGGTAGGGTAAGGATTGGGAGAGACATGATATGGGTAAACGGAGAGGTCTGGATTTAGGGATGAAGTAGAAGACCTGAGGGAGGGCAGGGAACAGGAAATGAATGAAAGGGAAAAAGAGAAGGGTAATGACAATACAGATGTTACGGTGGGGTCTATGAACGACAAGAGAAATCGAATGCAAGGAAGAAAGGAGAAAAATGCAAAAAGAGAGACGTGAAAATAGCACTTTGAAATGTGTCAGGATTAAAAACAAGGACAAAGGATTTCGGGATGAATTGCAAAAGTGGGATGTGGTAATAATGAGCGAAACGTGGGTGGATAAGAAGGAGTGGAAAAGTATGAAAAGAACTTTACCGAAAGGATATGTTAGGAAGATGCAAGCAGCGAGAAAAGGTCGCGTGAAAGGGATAGGTATGGATGGGATGGTACCAGAGGTAAGAAAGGAAATCGTGGTACAGAAAGAAAAGGGAAAGAAGACAGAGGAAAAGGACGGAACAATGGTGAAAAGAAAAAAGTAGGAAAATATGTAATGGATCTGTAATGACTCTCAAACCCGTAAAAGGGAGAGAGCATAAACAAACAAAGAAAAAGTACTAAAATTCCTTGTGCCAAAGTAAAAATTATCATTCTTTACGGAAATTTTGTGTTCCAAATCACGATTACACTTATTGTTGAAAATTCTCTATTCCAAGTCAGAATTATATTTATTTACAAAATTTTCTATTATAATTCATAAACATAGTAACTCCCTGTTTCTAAAATTTGAAAGAGGGAGTTTCAAATTCCAGCAAAGTTCAATTTGCAAAAAAAAAGAGTTTTTAAATTCAAAGAAATTCTGATTTGGAACAAGAAATTTTCACGAACTGGCGAATTCTGACTTGAACAGGGATTGCTTTTGTAAATTCCCTTTTTATAAATCAGACTTTAAATTATTCTTCTAAATTTTCCATTACATACCAAAAATTACCTGTTCCAAGACAAGATTATGATTCTTTAGGAAATTTCCTGTTCGAAAGTCAAAATTATCATTTTTTACGAAAAATTTTTTAAATTTAATTTATTTTTTTCTCGTTCAAACCCAATATTATAGTTTTTTATAAAATTCCCTACACCCAGTCGCAATTAAATTAATTTTAAAAATTCCCTGTTTCAAATCAGAATTATATTCATTTACAAAAGCTATTATAATTTAGAAATATAGTAACTCCCTTTTTCCAAAAATTTAGAAGAGGAAAGTTTCAAATTGGGACGAATTCTCACTTGGAACAGGGATTATTTTTCAGATTCCCTTTTTCTAGATCAGAATAAAAACTCTTTTCCAGAATTCCCGTTCCTTGTTCAAAATTCCCTGTTCCAAGTCAAATTATAATTCTTAG
>JAUMHM010000078.1:4705457-4719074 GCA_032362435.1 Melikaiella ostensackeni
ATTCACCATTATACACCTGAATCCAACCGACAGTCTGCTGAGTGGTTGTTGCCTGGTGAAAGTCGTCCGAAGCGCCCAAAGACGCAACAGTCAGCCGGTAAGGTGTTGGGGTGTTCGGGGTGTTCTTCATGTCATTAGTGATTAGTGCTTTGTCGCAATGGCTTCTTCGCCTTCTTCCTCTGATAGGTTCGATAGTTTGTTATGGGATATTTTTGATTCTTTTCTAATGTTGACGTTAACGATATTTCCGCGGTTCCTGATTCTGGTGATAGTTCCGAATTAATTAATGACAATAGTGTGGTGGCTTCCGCTATAAATGATTTCGATTTGTCTCTTTTTGATTCGGTCCCAGAAGTGACGGTAGAGCTGTCAAGTGAACTAGAAATCGATAGCTTAAAAATTAGAGTTTCAGAGCTTGAAAATGCTATGGGCATCTTTCAATTTGCCTTTTGGAAAACTGTGCCGAATAAGGCTGTTGAGCCAATTGTGTGGTTGTGCCGGAATCTGCTAAAGTCACCCATAAATGAATGTGACTTTTCTGTGATTCGACGGCTTAACAGGAGACGCCAGGGAATTTTGTTTCGCGTTTCTTCTATCTTTATGAAAGAGGCGGTTTTGCGGAACTCTGGGTTTTTTTTCGGATTAAGGGTTTCCACGTTGACCTTGTCTAGGGTGATTATCTAATAAGTACTTTTAAACTTTAAATTTTTGTTTTGGGATTAATGTGATACATTTTGTTTCAGCTCAAGCCATCCGGGTGGTCGATAGGCCTCGTCGGCTCTCGTTAGCAAATTTTCTGGACAAGATCCTGACCCTGGGAACGGGCCTTGCTTTTTATGCGTCGGTTGCTGGATCGCTTAGTGGTACATCAGCGAACAAGGTGGTTAAGCGGGGTCGTGGCAGGCCCCGAAAGACGCTTCTCACAACTCTCTCCACTTCTTCTTCGGTTGACCTAGCGATCGACCTTGTACGAGTACGTACTAGAGAGATGGAGGAGACGCAAGAGTCAGTGTTTCTTCTGTCCCAGCAGCTGAATGAAATCATCGGGACTCATTCATATCCTCTCGTGCCTGCTAAGTCCGGAGAATGCACTCACGTGCATCACGATTCATCAGTTTACCTGGGGTAAGTTTGTAAAGTTTCTCACTCACACTTCCTCTTTGTCTCATGTTCTATTTCAACTGTCTTTCCTCATGTTAACCATTTTCTTGTTTCAGACGGGAGGGCACCTCTTTCTGTTTCTGTTTTTGCGGTCGCTTCTTCTTCATGCGGGCTAGAGAACTTCGATGCAAATGTGGCCACGTGTGGATAGATGACAGCGTTCCCAAGGTCGAGTCGGTGTGAATAGCTGACATGGAGATCGGCGATTTTGATTAGATGACGTGTGGTTCCCTTATTCTCTTCTCTCTTTATTTTAATTTATTGTTCGTTATTTTCATTTTGTAATTTCTTCTGTCTGAAACTTTTTGAATAAATGTTTTTGCCCTACTGTTTCTGAATTGTGTCTGTTGAATCAACGACGTACATAATTTTGTTCTTCTTCTAACTTTCAAATGTTTTGTTTGTCAATAAATTTTTATGTCGTTGATTCGAAGGTTCTTGGTTTTCTTTATTTCTTTTCCACCTTGGTAGTTTATTAAACTATCTTTTTACATCATAATTTTGGTATAATTTCTTTTTGCACATGCATAGGCTGCCTTTTTTGTCATGTCTTAATTCTAACTTAAATTAGGCGTACACTAGAAAATATGAGTGTAATCATTTGCATGTACCGTACATTGAATTTAACATACCATTGTCTTGTAAAGTTCATGTGTATGTGTACCGAAGACAGTAAAACAGAGTGTGTGAAAACTCGTTTCTTAATTTCTTAAATTAAATTGTTTCTTAAATATTGCTATCTTGAATTTATCTAACTAGATGAAGGTATCATGTTCTATTATTTAGAATTTAAAATTACTGCAAAAAGCATTTTTAGTTTGTTTAAGTATGGAATCATCGAATTTTTGCTAAGAAGGGATCAAGATACATGTATATGAAACTAAGCGTACAGTCTCTTAATAGCGAGGTCGTATACTGAGTTTTTTAGATTTAATATGCTAGTGCGTATTACATGTATATTAGGATAGTAAAATACTTTAGACCGTATCTGATGGTGCATAGTCTGAATTTCCTTTTGAAGAAAAATGCATTACCTCTTACAGTTTTATTTTGAATAATTCAAAACATGCATTCTAACCCTAATTTACCGATTTGGCGGTGAAAGCATAAATAGTTGATTTAGAAAATACTTATCTAGGTTTTTCTTGCATTAGGTTAAGTTATTATTAATATCGGCTTCATTTAGCTTTGCTTGAATTAGCTTACGTGTTCCCATAGTGGCACATTCTTCCGGATGGTTCGTTCTTGTGTTGATGCTCTGTAGGATTGTAGGTGTAGGTGTATATCATTCCAGATGCCATGTTGTCGGTACTCAGTATTTTCCTCTATGGGCGGTCCTATGCTGGTTATCGCGGTCGGATTACCTTCCACGTGCGGGCAGCCATCATGGAATGGTGACGTCATTGTATGCAGTTATGAGGCCGTTCGTCTTATCTGCTTTTCTCTTGCCATTTTGTTTGAATGCTTTCATTTCGCGGTCGGCGTTCCTTCAGTTATTCAGGTGGAGTATTACTGTGCTCGGATTGTATTTCACATACAAGCAAGATAGTAAGATCCTGTAACCAACGTTTGTCTTGTTCATTTTTATTATTTGGGACTTCTTGGGAATCTAAAATATCAAAGTCAAAATGAAAAAAAAATTAGGTACCCTTTTGTGTCCTCCCTTCTTGAAATGCTTCATCATCCTCGATGAAACGTGGGGGCAGTTCTTTATGTTATTCGTATACTGGTAACTGGGATGCGCGCCTGCGGTGCTGGTGCTTTCTGATCGTTGCTGCATTGTGCCTCCAGAGTGTAATCAATGGGTAGGTGTGTCTTTGAGATGCATCCATTTCCCAATTGAAGTATTCGAGAATTGAAGATGTATTCTCTTTTTTTATTTTTATTGGGACAATGTATGTTGATAAGTTTTGCTCATATTTTGAATATAGCTAAGTGTCCAAAATGACAATGGGAACTCATATTTCCTGCCTCCTTGTTTATTTCCGTTATAAGTGGTTGTAATTGATTATTAGTTACCAGGGCTGAATGCACTTTCATTTTTCTTGACTTTATTATGATGTATAATGTAGGGATAGTAGGTCATTCATGCTTTTTCCTTGCGTTTGCATGTTTTTCATTGTATTTTCTAACAATGATTATATTATCTGTATTTCGCTAGTTCTTGTGTGCAATTCTTTGTGTATATTTTGAATTTCTGCCTTTACTAGGTGAGTTTTTTTCTAATTATTCGGTTCAAATTGTTTTGTTTATCGTATAGTTCGTTTATTGTCTTTGTGTATTTTTCTCCGTCTTCCTCAGGATTCCAATCACCGGTCCTACAATAGATCCTATGAATCCCAACATTGGTACTCGGCTCTTTTGCATAGTTCGGGGTTGAGAACTAGTTTCAAGTTTGAAATATTGTATTTTGGAAAGTATTCTGTTTAGATTTTCATTTTCATTTTTTATTCCGTTTATTTTAGTTGTCAGGGTGCCCAATTTCACTTCGTTTCGGCAATCTTCCTTCTTTGATCTTCCTATACAAGTTTCATAATTCTGGTTGATAAGAAAAAAAAGGCAAAAAAGCAAAAGGCAACCTCCAAATCCTCTTTCTTATTTTTTTTCGTTTCTCTTTTCTTTTATTTTTAAAAATTTTTTAATTTATTTTTGTAATGACGTTATGAAAAGTGGAGACAAAAAGGCAACCTCCAAATCCTCTTCCTTTTTTTGTTTTTATATTTATTCTTCCTCTTTCCATATCATCACTTTATTAGTTTTTATTACACGTTTAGATAACTTGTCATAAATTGAAAATCACAATATAATTACAATAACAGTACATTACAATCAAAATTACAATATTAATGGAGGTTTATTAGAAGGGCTTTCATGGGGCTTAATATATCAAACAATCATTGTTATTTTCGTCATTGAACCCCGAAACTCTTTTTCTGATACCGCATTGTCCGTTTTCGCATTATCGTTTTCTGCTTGAAGTTTATTTTTCGTATTTCTTTATGTCAAGTCTCCATTTTATGTCCCCTCAAGTAACAATACTCGTAGCAATTTTCCCACTTAAAAAGTTTAATCAATATTTTTGAATTCTGATCTAAACATATGACGTATACGTCTTCGATTCTATTTTCAACATTGCATCCTTCGCTGAAAAAATTAACGTCTCCCATTTCTTTCAGTATCTTCTTTGCCGCAGCGTGCTCTCCTTTCCTAATCCTATTTTCTCCATCACTAATTGTAAGAAATAGATTTTCGCGTTTGGTGTCTTCAACGACACATTTAACCCAAAATGTCCGCGCATTCGGTGGCCCCTCCATTTTATATAAGCTGTATTAATATTGCATATTGGTTTGGAAGAATTATATTCTGCGGTCAATTCCTCCAATGGTCCATTGGCGAATTTTATTTCACCTATTTTGCCTTTTGGCTTCATGGTGGAGGCGTAAACTTGCCCCTTTGGGAGCGTTGTCAATATAATTGACTCCGACATCCTGTAAAGTAAAATTTTATTTTATCGAAGGGTTTTTCTTTCTGAAGGCTACTCATGAGTAACCTTTAGTTTGTCTACATGTTTTCGAAAATGCTTTCTGTCCGGGGTCTCTAATATAGCAGTGTGCTTGTTTAATAGATCTATAACTATGTAGAGTACATGGCTCTCACTATCTAATTTGTTAGTCTTAGTCTCCCTTTTTACGTACACGCTCTCCCCCACTTTTCTCATAAAAGGTTTTCATTTTCTAACATACAGCTGCTTAGACTTGTGCTTTGCGTTAATTAAGTTTCTTGCGGCTATATTCTTGATTTCAGATCCTCTCATTATTAGTTTCTTTGAATATCATCCGTAAGCTTCTAATTTTTCATAAGAAGGGAACAAACTAGGGGTGCGCGCTGTTTTTCCGAATATTAATTCAAAAGGTGTAAATTTGGTTGCTTCATAAATTGATGTGTTATAGGAAAATATTGCGAAGGGTAACAATTTATCCCAATTGTCGCAATAATCAGCGTATGATCGAATGTAGTCGATTAGTACTGCATGACTCCTCTCTAAAGATCCATGTTATTGAGGTCTGTAACCGGGAGTAGTTATTTGGCTTATTCTAAATATTTTAGATAATTTCCTTAAAAAGTTACCTACAAAAGCACTTCCTCGATTGGTTGATATGGCTTTTGGTGCGCCATATTGAGCAACCAAATTCTTGGATAGAGCATGAGCTATTGTTGTTACTGTAATATCTGGTGTTGCTACAGCAATACAATATTTTGATAAATTGTCTTGCATCGTAAGAATGTGTCGATTTCCATCAGGAGTTATTGGTAATGGCCCTACGGTATAGAGGGATATTTTGTCGAAAGTATCTGTAGGCGTATCTGTCATGAACATGGGTTCGTGAGTTTTTGCCCGAATTATTTTTTGTTCATGGCAAATTCTACATCTTCGCACAAAATCTGTAAATTGCTCTTTTATTCCTGGCCACATGAATCTTTCATGAATCTTTTTTTCCATAAGTATTGTTAACTCCCTTATGCCCTCCCATTTTACTTTGGTGATTCTCAATTATTATTTGATTGCGGTCTTCTTCAGGAGGTACATACACACTCCCATAGCATGTGATGATTTCGAAATCGCTATCTCCAAAAATTTCTTTTAAAATGTTTAAAATAGTGCTTTTAGGCAGGCTTTAGTTAAAACTCCCTGATTTAAAATTCTGAAGGATTTTACATTCTCTTTTTCTAGAGCCACGTATAAATTATGTATTCCAATTTTTAAATTTTCCTTCTTTAATTTATCGAAATGATTTCGTTTAACGATGATCGTATAGATTTTATAACGACCTCGAGGTGTCATTAGAATTTGACCTAATTTAGGATGTCGCTCTTTGATTCCTGAAGGATTAATGGCTTTTATGTCTATGACTAATCGTCCTATTGGAGTGCTGAACTGACAATCAGCCGAAAGAAAGTGTACGTATTTTTTTTGTATGTTGAATTCTCCCTGCAACTTTGTATTTCAGGGAGTTTTTTCATACTAGGGGCGAGAGTGTACATGTTAGGAAATGTAAGTTGTATGCTAGTAATATTTGTGCGCGTATGGTCAGCCTCTGCTGGTACTACTGCTGGCCCGGCATTCGAAACACTACTTATGTCTGATAGGTTCATTTCCACTCGTCGAGGCTTGTAATTCTCGTTTGATGTTAGGTGACTTTTTGAATTTTCTGAATTGGTTCAAGTTCCTCAATTGCTTGAAGAATTTCTGGATCATTTTCTCCTTCTGATATTGCAGTAATAAAGCCATAAGTTTCTATGTTTTCTTCAGTTTCTTTTTCTTCTCTTTCCCATTCTTTGTCGGTCTCCAAAAATTCATTAAATTGGGAAAATGAATTTTTTAAATCTTCTCTAGTTAATTTAGAACTATCAAGTTCATTTGCTTCTCCAATTTGTTGTTCGCCCTTTTCTTCTTCTGACGAACTTTCATCACTATCGCTTTGTGGTGTGTTTACTATTATGATGGCCCCTGTTTGTGTTTCTTCTATGAGTTCTTCTTGCTCTCGCTCTGCTTGAGTGGTACTTCCTTCAAAAAGTTCCTGAAAATTTTCTGCGGCGTTAGGAGGAGCACTTTCAGGTATTTCGCGAGGTGAAAAAGCTGCTAGGGGTATATCTAAGCTAGGTAGGATACTTGGGTTTTCTCGATGTATGAGAGGTACTGGAATATCGTACTTATTGGTATCGTCTTCCGAATCAGTGCTGGAATCACGATAATTGGGTTGGGTTTTATTTCACATTTCTTCCACTCTACGCCGGAGCAGACGTTTACTCATACTACTTTCGTTCATTCCGCTAGCAGGTCTTGAAGTAGGATCCATGTGTTGATTGTCATCTTTGGGTTTGGAAATTGTCCTTTGTCTTCCTGACGTAGTAGGTTTAGAATCAACGGTTTTAGCTAATGATCTTTTTTTTATTATAGCAGGGGGTCGGATTGAAGGCTTGGTTGAGGGTTTAGCTCGTTTTTCTATACCTTGTTTTGTCTGGCGTGTCAGTACTGACAATGGCCTGGCAGTCCTTTTTTTTCTATAATTTCTAGTTTCACCAGAGGAGTTTTCTGAAATAGGATTTCTAGAAAGAGCGTCAGAATTCGTACTCAATTTGCCAGGTTTATATTTAAAGGTATATTCGTAGTCCCTCAACTATCTCTGACCTGGATCTTTTACTGAATTTATCCATTTTAATGGTTCATGATCACTTACTGTGGTGAATTCTTTCCCATATATGTAAGGTCGATATTGATAAACTGCTTGTAAAACCGCGAGACATTTTTTTTCAGTAGTTGAGTAGTTGCATTCAGCTCTGTTCAGGACCCGAGAGTAATATGATATAGGAAGATCTATACCTTCCTTTTCTTGGCTTACCACGGCACCGACTGCATAGCCTGACGCATCAGTAGTTATGGTAAAAGGTTTTTGAAAATCTGGATATTGTAGAATGGGACTTTCGCATAAGACTTGCCTCAGATTTTGGAAACTTTCTTCCTCTGCTTGATCCCAAATAAAAGGTACTTCTTTCTTCAAGAGGTTGGTTGAAGGCTTCGTTTTTTCTGCGAAATTTTCAATAAATTTTCTGTAATATCCGGCTAAGCCTAGAAATTGTTTTATATTTCTAGGGTTTTTGGCTGTGGCAAATTTTTGCACGGCCTCAATTTTCTTGGAGTCGGGTTTCACTCTTTCACTACTGATTATATGACCGAAATAAGCAATTTCCTTGAACAGGAACTTACTTTTTCTGGTTGAATCGAAAGATTCGCTGCTTTTAACCGATTAAGAAGGCGTTTTACCTTCTTTCCTTGTTCTCTCAAGGCTTCTGCATAGATTACTATGTCGTCGAGATGAACGAATAACTCGACACCTTGTAATCCTAAAAGTACCTGATCCATTAATCGCTGAAAAGTTGCCGGAGAGTTCTTTAAACCCATAGGCATTCTAATGTACTCATAATATCCGTTTAAAAATGAAAATGCAATTTTAGGTCTATCTGCAGGATTTAATTCAATTTGATGAAACCCGCTGGCTAAATGAAAAACTGCGAAATGTTGGGCTTTACCCAAATGATCCTCAATTTCGGTAATACTTGGAAGTGTGTAAGCATCGCCAATAGTTTATTCGTTTAATAACCGGAAATAATTTACTACCCAGTATTTTCATTCTCCAGTATGGTCCATTTTTTTAGGAATTATTAGCATAGGAGAGCTATAGGGTGATTTTGAATGCCCAATTGCACCCTGTGTTAACATTCTGGCAAGAACAGTTTTTTGCTTTCTTTTTTTTGGGTGGGAGAAAATCGATGGGGGCGAACATTAATTGAAACATCATCACTAGTCTGTAATTTTGGATGAACTAGGTGTGTGGGTGTTATGGATTCTCCAGTTAAGTGGAAAATTTCTGGAATCATTCGTTGCGATCTTGCCTTCATATGAATTTTTCCTGGCCCTGTCCCTTTATAATCAAGTATTTGATCTTGTGCGATCTTCGATTCTCTATCGATAAAAGGGATGGGTCTTGTGGGGTTTGAATGTGTTACTATGGTCTTATGTCAAAAGAAAATTTGGGCTCTTTCTTGTCGGAGGTATTCTCGACCTGGAACTCCATCTATACTAATAGGAAAATCGGGCGAAACTACATGAAAAACTACCATAGATTTTTCTAGGGCTTGCTTTAACGTGCCGATAGTAGAGATTCTAACCTGTGTGATTCCCGTAATTTCTATGGATTCTTTTTCGGTAATTAATAACTCTTCGTTTAAAGAGCTGAGCTTTATTATATTAATGTCGGCTTCCGTGTCGATCAAAAATGAGGCTTCTGTTTTCACGAAATTAGAAGGCAGAAACTCAATCACTGAGGATTCTTGAGTTAGTTTGGCGTGGAAGACTTTTACCGCTTTATTAGGATTCTTACGCTCGTCTGACGCTCTTCCTTCGCTTCGCCCGTCGCTGCGTCGGAGCGGCGAGTGTGGTTGTAGTTTAAAGCTTCCGTATTTGCTGGACTGGGAGATTGAGAACGAGATGGAGTATTTACTCCTCCACGCGAGTAATTAGGATTAAGATTTCTATTATATTGCACAGAAGCATTTGGATAATAAGGATGAGGATTTTACGGCATATAAGGATATTGATACGGAGGAATAAAATTATTCTGATAATGAGTGGCCTCAGGTAAAAAGAGACGCTTTATTATTCCTGTCGTATTCGGTTTTGAGTCAGAAGTTTTACATGACTCTGGAGTCGTTGCAAAACGAACATGCGGACTAGGACTGCGGTCTCGTGATCCTAAATAACTGGGTTGGGGATACCTTGCTTCTCGATGATAGTTAGTGGAACAGAGAGGATTAAATGATGTCGTGCTTCGTACTCGAGCGCGACTTTTAATGCTTTTTTTAATTCTGATTTTAACAGGATTATTCTATCGAAGAATTTACTAACGTGGTCTTCGCGATTCATCCGAATGGTCGAAATTTCATGCAGATACCATGAATGAGTTTTACGGGGTGCAAAACGCTGTTTTAAATGCTTTAATAAATCATTTATGGTTGCAAAATCTTTTCCATGGATACTATCTCTGGCCGCACATTTTAATCGGGCTAAAACGGCTTTGAGATATTGTTTTTCACAATTAACTGGTACGGATGATTCCCCATTTATAATATCTTGGATAAAGTCTCTAACGGGCACGTTTTTTCCATCGTAGCTGGGAATGTTTACAACCCCTTGTTGGACGGCAAAACATTCTGCCATAGATGTGATCATGGCTTCGCTAAGTGTACGACTGACGTCACCGCCAAATTGAGTTTCGTTTGTATTATTAGGCATTTTTGCGATATATGCTTGCTTAGAATTGAGGGTGAAATCATTTATTTAATTCAAGAAATTCGAGGACAGATGAGAATTCTTCTATCCAAATGAATAGAAATTTGCTTCAACTAAATCTAACTGTGGAAGTTAAAAGGATTCATGTATATTCAGGTACTTGGTTCCAAGTATTTTGAAGAAGACAACGAGATGAATCTGTTTTGATGGACCTGAATTAAATTTTGGGAAATTTTGAGTATGATAAAAGGGCTCTGCTACTGAACTTCAGGCCTTTAATGCTGAATAGCACAATAACTGTGATGAAATGAATAATGGGATTAGGATGAAAATTAGATGGAAGAATTAATACTTTTCAAAGCTATCAAATTTAACTATGAACTGATAATAATAAAAGAAGTAACAAAAACGAAGACTTGAGATTGAAAGTTGAAAGAAGAGCCGATTATTTTGAACCATTAATAACCCAAAGAATTTTTCACAAATAAAATCTCTTTTGTGAAACTATTTTCCAAAGGATTCAAGGATATAAAAGGATGAAAAGGATGAAAACTTCGTAGCGAGTTTTCAGAATTAAATTTCAGTTGAAAACTGGGAATTAATTGGGAAAATCACAAAAGGTAATTTTCGGATTGATAAAGTAATTTCAATTTTAGATGAAGGGTTTGATTTTTGAATCTGATAAGTTTTTAATCCCTCAGTTACACTTACGAGTGGTTTGAAATATGTACAAAATGGTTTGACTATAGAGTAAAATGAAAATTTGTTGATCATATTTTAAGAACTCACTGAAATATCCACGAAAAAAGAAAGGCATGTTTTTAATACGATTTTTTTTTAGTGCACTGACAATTCTGGCTGGTACTGTAAATACATAATTGCACTGCAATTTAACAATTGAAAATTATATTAATTTTTATATAGGCATCCTCCATTTTGAATTTTGAAATTTGGATATCAAATTTAGAATCAGCGACTTGAAATAGCTTTGTAAAATGAATTTCGAAGAAATCCAATAATTTTTTAGATCTGTTGGTCGCCCAATTGGATCCGTCATTTTGAATTTTGAAATTATAATATCAAATTCGAAATTAGTGTCTCAAAATACCTTTAGAAAATGAATTTCAAAGAAATCTGACTTTTTGAATCTGTCGATCGCCATATTTGATCCATCATTTTGAATTTTCAAATTTTAATTCAAAATTTAAAATGAGTGACTCGAAATACCTTCATAAAATGAATTTCAAAAAAATCCGATAATTTTTAAAATCGGTTGCTCGCCATATTGGATCCGCTATTTTGTGAACTTTTAATTTCAAATTTGAAATCAGCGTCTCAAAATACGAAGATTGTCCATGAAGTGAGAGTACTGTTGCCATTTGGGCTGTGGGAATTTCTCTCACCAAGTTTGGCAACACTGAGTGGTAGAGGGGGTTCTGCTGAGCACAACGAGCACAGGCGAACTTCGGTAGTGGAAAAACTAACCCCACAGTGTCAGTTTGCGTGAAACATGTCAATAAGAAATCCCGACAAATGCTCAGTGCGCAGTGTCATCCAGTTCCTTCACGCAGAAGGAAAAACTCTTACTGAAATTTCCCAAAGGATCCAAGGTGTTTATAGTGAAGGTGTTATGAATCGAACGAACGTTTTTAAGTAGTGTCGGAAATTTGAAGAAGGTAGAACAAATGTTCATGGCGATCACACCAGTTCCCCATTCGCGAAAAAATTCAAAACTTCAATTTCGAGCAGAAAAATCATGGCTTCTGTGTTTTAGGACCGAAAAGGGATCATTTTGATCGAATTTCTGCCTCAAGGGGAGACCATTAACGCAGAAAGCTACTGTGAGACCCTAAAAAAGCTCAAAAGGGCGATTCAAAACAAGCGGAAGCGAATGCTTGCGAAGGGAGTGTGCTTGTTGCATGACAACGCATGTCCGCACACAGCCTTGGCCACCAAGGCACTTTTGGATTCATTCGGTTGGGATGTTTTGAACCATCCTCCTCACTCCCATGACTTGGCGCCTCAACATTACCACCTGTTCACTTACCTGAAGACTCACATGGATGAAAAAAAATTTTCCACCGACGAGGAGGTGAAAACAGAGATCCTAAAGTGGGGGAAGACGGTGTCGGGAAACTTCTTCGAGAAGGGCATCAAAAAACTTGTGCCACGGCTCACTACTTGCATAGAACGGGAAGGCGACTACGTAGAAAAAGAGTTGACATGTATACGAACGAAACCTTGTAATTTTTTTTTTTAATTAGAAAAATCGAGTACTCTTACTTTCTGGACATCCCTCGTACCTTTATAAGATGAATTTTTTAAAAATTGGATGATTTTTGGACTTTTGACCGCCAAAGCGTGGTTTCTGGCCTACTGTGCGGGGATTTAAAAACAAAGGACAGAAACGGCAATCACAGGGATTGGAATTTTTAAAGGTGCGTGAAGCTGCAATTACCGCATTGTCCTATTATCATGGGCAACATCCAATAATTTTGTGCCAATTTTGTGCTAAATTATGCCGCAAAAAATGTGTGCCTTGTAATTTCTCACAAAAACATGTATTAATGCCCGCTTCACGTGAAGCTAGCACCACCATACCAAAAAACAAAAACTATTAATCACATCAAATTTTCTTCTGTGTACGAATTTTGTGCTAGTTTTGTGACAATTAATACCGCAAAACTAAAATTTTGTGCCTTGTAATTTTTTTCAAAAACGTGTAGTAATGCCAGATTCACGTGAAGCTGGCACTATCACACCAAAAAATATAAACTATCAATCACATCAAATTTTCTTTAACGTAGGAATTTTGTGCTAATTATTTGCTGTCGATTTTGATTAGGCACAAAATTGCAAAAACTTTTTTATTGTTTAAAACGTGTAACCTAGTCAAATAAGACGAAAAAAGACCTTTTGCTAGAGCAAAATATATACAGAAATTTTTTTGCTTAAAACGTGTGGGTGAATGATCTAAGAAAATACTGAGCTCTGTCAGACCGTTACATATATTGTTAATTAACAATTAAGTAAAAATTAAAACGCCTGCTTGGATTGTTGTTTCCGGTTAATTTAAAACGCTCGCTATTCGAACTCTTTGCAGCCAGTAGTAATAGTAGTATTTTTGCCATGCAAAAAATTGCAACATTTTTATTATTGTAAATTACGTGTAGCAGTGCCAGTTTCACATGAAGCTTCACAACTCACACATCAAAAAATTGTTATTTTATTTTCAGGGCTTCATAATGAATGGAAATTTCTGAAATCTCAATTTTTAAATTCGTCCAATTATTTGAATTTTTCTAAAATACAAATTCTCGTTTTGCCTGCATTTAGACCTGCAGCTAATAATGGAATGAAGAATTTCCCGGCCTGATTGATGGGAAGCCCGATCCTATTTTGACAATAAATTTGAATGATGTTCTCTATCCTCCGTACCCTTAATAACAATGCCCATTGCCTATTGCTAAGGGCGAACAACAACAATCCCTAAATGCAGCTTCTATTATATATATATATATATATATATAGTTTAGTTCGGTTCGGTTCCTTTGAAGTCGAACCGAAGGGCCTATGACAAAGCCACCAAACGCGTCCTCAGGTTACGG
>JAUMHM010000078.1:4719174-4735598 GCA_032362435.1 Melikaiella ostensackeni
GCCTATTTTGAAAGTTTTTAAAGAATTGTAACGATTGGCTCAATAAATTTTTTTAAATCGACTCAGTCCTATTACTTATAGGACAAACCCTGTATGTATGAAATATATCTATTAATTACTCAATATTTATTTCCAAGTATTATGTCTATGACCATGCTAAGTTACTTACAGTTGACATCATATTCCGCCGGTAGTGCAGAATTGCCATCGATCTGTAATGCAGCTTATCCTGATCATGTTTACCTTCTGTCAGCAATATAGGGTTATCGTCAGTCGGTAATGCAGTATTCTAGCAAGGATTGATGTTGACTCGATATGACAAGAATCTACCTTACCGACATCATTCATGCCCTGGTGAGGTGTTATTCGAATTTTCTGTGCTTGGATTTTGTATGCTTAGTGAACTTGAATGTCCTGCATAAAAAAGGTAAGTCTACCATATTCACGTGTAAGTTGATGACGCACGCATTTAGTCTTTCCGCCAGCTAATGTAAGCGTTCCTGGTAAAATTACAAGTTCCTACAATTAACTAAAAACTAACTTTAACAAAACCTATATAGTAATTTAATAATAATTTTAAACTTACTTTAAAATAATCTTGAAGATGTAATTAAAACCTGATTAGACTAACTTAGACTATCTTAAAAACTAATAGGAGAGGGCAATTAGAACTAAATATACAGAATCGTCCATTCAATCATATTTATTTACCAAAAATCTTACAACTAGTTTTACAAAAACAGTTTAGTTGGAACTGAACAAGACGGTCATGTATAATGAGGCAATAGGCCGCTGTGTTAGCTTGAAAATTAGTGCTGGATTCAAATTTCAGACATACATCTACTGATGCTTGTTTTAGAAACTCATTTTGTTTCGAACAATCAATTACAATGAGTGGGGTATATTGCATGAAAATATTTATTTTTAGCAAAGGTTCTGGTTCTTTTCCATAATAAGAATTCTGAAAATGAGCATAGATTTCATACGATATTACAAACTGATTTTAATCAAAGTTCAAATTTAAATTACCATATGAATAATATTGAGAATTTAAAAAGATTTTCAAATTTGTAATGCTACAATGGTCGAAGAAATTAGCATTATTTGGCGGATCGTCCCAACCTATTTGGAATCCCAATATGATATATCGAGGTTATTCTGTGTTGCAGTCTTCATTTGCCACAGATTTTTTTTTAGTGGCTGGAATAAAAGGAAAAGGATATTCATACATTTCCCAGGATTGAAAACTTATTGATATAAGCGGATCCTTTTCAATATACTTCAGCAGTTGTAACTTCTGACGATTTGCTGGTATTAAATAGGGAACCATCCAAATAAGAAATTCAGTATTATATTCATTATAATATTATTTATTGGATCATCTTATATGAAATTTAAGATACATGCTTAAATTCTATATTATTAAAAGGTCCGTCAATATATCCCAGATAAAGCTGACTCGAGAAGGCAGCTTCTTGCATCTCCTCCAGGGTGCCATCTTCGGAAACTTTTAGGAGCCTTGGAGGTAGAAATGTTCTTAATGCATCATGCAGCTCAACAAGAATTCTTTCACAGAAGGGTAGCTCAAGTTCTCCAGATTTTGTACATTGCATACATATTTTTCTAGCCATCTTTTCTTTTCTAAACCTTTTACACATACTGCGCGTGCGACGATTTTCTGGTACTAAATAGGGAACCATCCACTTCACTTTGTTAAGTAAAATTTCAAATTCTTCAGGATTTCCTGCTGCAGGTTGAATTGGCATGTTTCATACTAAGCATAATTTACTGATTTATATGGCAGCTTTATTATTATTGTACCCAAATCTAATTATAGTAACTAGTAAATATGAAATCCAGTATTATATTCATTATAATATTATATATTGGATCATCATATATACAATTTAAGATACATGCTTAAATTCTATATTATTAGAAGGTCCGTCAATATATCGCAGATGAAGCTGCCTCGAGGAGGCAGCTTCTTGCATCTCCTCCAGGGTGCCATCTTCGAAAACTTTTAGGAGCCTTGGAGGTAGAAATCTTCTATATGTATCATCCAGCTCAACAAGGATTCTGGCACCATACTTGGTTTGAACCTTCAGGATCTTCGTCACAGGATATTTATGTCTAGCAGTCAACTCGGACAGCGGCTTCGTCGGCAGGAATCCCTCCATGCGCCAAGAACCAGAAACGAAGAAACTTATATTTATGAAAAAAAATTAAATTGAGTTGAAAAATAATTTTAAAAACTTGAAACTAATAGGATAGGAAGTATATTCACATATTTATTTCATTCAGTAACATTTATTCATCAAAAATTTTAACCTAGTTTTACAAAAAATCTTAATCTAGTTTTTTTTTCTCTAAATATAGAATTCACATCGATTATGAAAATCTCTAAGTGTAGTGTTGTTCACTTCATCTACACTTGTCGATGCATTCTTCATCGCTGGTTTATTCAAAATCTATTTTCTGAGAATTCTGACGTTATTTACTGCACAATTGGTAATGTGTTAAGGATGATATGAGCATTCCCGGATGAAAATAATTCAGGCGAAAATCTGCCCGAAATCCGGGCGGATTCGCGTGAATTTCGCGTGGATTCCAGGCGGATTTCGCGTGGCGTTTTGGAACCTTTTTTCGCGCGAAATTTGGGTGAATTTCATGTGAAATTTGCTTGGATATCCACCCGGAATAAAATTTCCGGACGGAGTTTCGTGCGAAATACGAGATTAAAATACTGCAAGTGGAGAAAAATTTTCGCTCAGAATTTGAGATAAAAAATACAAGTCGAATGAAATTTTCGGGCGGAGTTTCGTGTGAAATTCGAGATAGAGAACATCGCAACTTGAGCTGAATTTTCGGGTGGATATACAAGCGAATTTCGCTTGAAATCCGCCCGAATTTCGCGCAAAAAAGGTTCCAAAACGCCACGCGAGATCCGCCTGGAATCCACGCGAAATCCACGCGAATCCGTCTGGATTTCGGACGGATTTCGGGCAGATATCCGCTCGAATTTCGCCCGAATTATTTCCACCCGGCCATACAGACATATATGATTTCAATTTACGTTCTTTTACAGAAGGTTAGCTCAAGTCCTCCAGATTTTGTACATTGCATACATATATTTCTAGGCATCTTTTCTTTTCTAAACCTTTTACATATACTGCGCGTGCACTTGCTGATATTTCTCGAAGAATATGTCTTAATTCTTCGTAGTGTACGTCACCGTCAGTCCAGTTTATTCCATGGTAATTATAGATCAATCATAGATTTTCTCTGTTGTATCATCCAGGTAGTGAACTCCAGCTCGGGGTATTTCGAAGAGGAAGACTAGAGGTTGAGCATCATCCTGGAGGGAGAGAATAGCCAATTCCTTGAAGTCAAAGTCGTTGTATGGTCTCTTGAAGCCTTGAACATCCACAATGTAGTCCATCTTGACTGAAAATGATATTTCTAGCCAAAATCAGCTTTTTTATACTTTGCTCATACCCTTTCCCCTCCACTTAGCATTACCCCCCATCACCTCACAGCTTCTCCACCACACAACTGATTGATTGGTATTGGACAATGCGATCGTCTAAGATTAGGCTATAGGCTACTGTGTTAGTAGGAAAATGAGTACTTGATTCAAATTCTAATCGCAAGTCCCCTTGAGCCTGTTTAAGAAACTCATTTTGTTTTGAGCAATTAATAACAATTAGTGGAGCATATTCCTTGAAGGTATCTTTCCTTAGTAGAGGTTTGTGATGTTGCAATAATAAAAAATTTTGGCATATTTTTTTTAACATTGGTCTTTCCTATCTGTTTGAAAAGCCAGAATAATACATCATGGTTTCTCTATCTGTGTTGAAGTTTCCACAGTCCACACATGCGTCTGTATAGCGGGAAATAGAAGAGAAGAGAATGGATGTGGATAGCGAATAAATTGTAAATAGGGAATAAGTGTGTGTGTATAGATTGTAAGCTAACATTGTAAATATATTGATGATATTGAAATAAACAACATCATATGCACATACCATCTTCTCCATTTTTCAAAAAACCCATACATCTAGTTGATACATAAGTTTAATGTAAGTTTGATGTCAAAGTAACTATACTTTAACTATAGCTTAACTATAACTTAAGAATACTTTAACTATAACTAAACTATAATTTAACTATACTTTAACTATACTTTAACTATAACCTAACTATAACTTAACTATGCTTTAACTATACTTTAATTATACTTCAACTATAACTTAACTATAATTTAACTATGCTTTAACTATACCTTAATTATAACTTAACTATACTTTAACTATAAAAGCGTTTCTGTTACGATTGCAAGTTACTAAAATTAACTTAAAACTAACTTAAACATAATCTATAAAGTTTTTTAATACTTATTTTAAACCAACATTAAACTAATCTTAAAGATGTAATTAAAACCTGATTAGACTTACTTAGACTATCTTAAAAACTAATAGGAGAGGGAAATTAGAATTGAATATGCAGAACTGCCCATTCGATCATATTTATTCAACAAAAATCTCACAACTAATTTCAAAAAAACAGTTCATATTAGTTATAAAAAAATCTTTTAATCTACACAAATTCTTAACCTAGTTTTATAAAATGTATTCACTAATATATTATATTTCTTTGTAGTGGTAGAGAATGTGGTGGTTAAGGATGTGGTGGTGGAGGATGTGGTGGCGGTGGATGTGGTGGTTATAGAAAGAATTGCGATCATTCTTTTTCTCCTTTGTATCATCCTTGTCTTTCCATCATTAAGCTCTAATTGTCATCATTCATCATAAATCAAATTACATACCTGACTTATCTATCCAGCTGTTGTGTGAACTATAAAAACCGAGCCATTTGAGATAGAATTTTTTACCTAATTTCTTGAGAACCTTCTCTACAAGGTCAATATCTGGATACTTGACTTTGAAAGTTCTTGTTCAGAAAAGCCACCAACGACAGGTTGATACTGATGGTCTTTCAGCTTGTAAGTTACTGGCTTGGTTGACATTTCCCGGTCCACATTAAATATTTCTGTTGTCCAATTAAGTATATATCCTTTCTCGAAAACGTTTTTGTATTTACTTATTCGAACTTTGTCACCAACTTTGAATTTGGATTTTCTTGAGGGCATTTTTCTTTTTTTTTTTTTGAAAGCGTTGCATTAGTTCTTCTTCATTCTCAATGATAACATCTTTCGACTTCATACCAATTGTTCAATGTTTGGTATTGTTATACTTCGATATGAGGGTAGGCAAGATATCTATCCCATGATATTTACCTTGTAAGCTGAATTGTAACCACATCTTATTCTTTAGTGTACGATTAAATCGTTCAATAATTGAAGATTTTATATTACTGTAAGTCGAATAGAATTTGATGTTACAGTGTTTCATAAAATATTTAAATTGGGTGTGTGCTTTGTGAACTTGAATGTTCTGCATCAAAATGTAAGTCTACCATATTCACTTGTAAGTCGATTGTTCACGCATTCAGTCTTTCCGCCAGATAATGTAAGCGTTTCTGTTACGATTACAAGTTGCTAAAATTAACTCAAAACTAACTTAAACATAACCTATAAAGTAATATAATACTCATTTTGAACTAACATTAAACTAATCTTAACGATGTAATTAAAACCTTATTAGACGAACTGAGTCTATCTTAAAAACTAATAGGAAAAGGAAATTAGAATTAAATACACAGAATTGTCCATTTAAGAATATTTATTCAACAAAAATCTCACAACTAATTTCAAAAAAACAGTTCATATTAGTTATAAAAAAATTTTTTAATCCACACAAATTCTTAGCCTTGTTTCACAAAATGTATTCACTAATAAATTATGTTTCTTCAACGTAATGTATGAATAATTGCTTGACACTCGAGGCTTTGAAATGAATGGTTAGTATTAATATAAAATCGTAAAGCATATACAAGATCGTTTGGTAAGTCATGTCGGAAGTGGCGACAGAGGAATCTGTTTTCACAGCTAGCCGATACCGCTACTAATTTCACAACATTTCAATCGTTTACTGAAAAAACTACATTCAGATATTTACCTTGTAGAGGAGGTTCTCAAGAAATGTGGTAATAAAGTCTATGTCAAATGGCTCGGTTTTGATAGTTCACACAACAGCTGGATAGATAAGTCAGGTATGTAATCTAATTTATGATGAATGATGGCAATTAGAGCTTAATGATGGAAAGACAAGGACGATACAAAGGAGAAAAAAAATGATCGAATTTATATTCATACCAACCATTCATTACAAAGCCTCGAGTGTCAAGCAATTATTCATACATTACGTCAAAAAAATATAATATATTAGTGAATACATTTTGTTTGAGTTAGTTTTGAGTTAATTTTAGTATGTTGTAATCGTAACAGAAACGCTTTTATAGTTAAAGTATAGTTACTTTGACATCAAACTAATATTAAACTTATGTATTAACTAGATGTGAGGCTTTTTTGAAAAATGAAGAAGATGGTATGTACATATGATGTTGTTTATTTCAATATCATCAATATATTTACAATGTGAGCTTAAAATCTATACACACATACTCATTGCCTATTTAAAATTTATTCGCTATCCACATTCATTCTCTTATCTTCTAATTCCTGCTACACAGTCGCATGTGTGGACTGTGGAAACTTCAACACAGATAGAGAAACCATGATGTATTATTCTGGCTCTTCAAACAGATAGGAAAGATCAATGTTAAAAAAAAATATTCCAACATTTTCAATCATTGTAACATCACAAACGTAAAACTCTTCTTAAATTCTCAATATTACCATACAGTCATTTTAATCTAAACTTTGATCAAAATCAATTTGCTCTATTGTATGAGATGTATGCTAATTTTCAATCTTCATATTATTATGGAAAAGAGTCTGAACCTCTACCAAAGAAAGATATCTCGAAGGAATATGCCCCACTAATTGTTATTGATTGCTCAAAACAAAATGAGTTTCTCAAACAGGCTCCAGTGGACTTGCGATTAGAATTTGAATCAAGTACTAAGTTTCCTACTAACACATCAGGCTATTGCCTGATCTTACTCGATCTCATTGTCCAATACCAACCAATCAGTTGTGTGGTGGAGAAGCTGTAAGGTGGTGAGGGTAATGCTGAGTGGAGGGGAAAGGGTGTGAGCAAAGCATATAAAAAGCTGAATTTGTGCTAGAAATATCATTTTCAGTCAAGATGGACTACATTGTGGATGTTCAAGGCTTCAAAAGACCATACAACGACTTTGACTTCAAGGAGTTGGCTATTCTCTCCCTCCAGGATGAAGCTCAACCTCTAGTCTTCCTCTTCGAAACACCCCGCAGCTGGAGTTCACTACCTGGATGATACAATAGTGAAAATCTATGGTTGATCTATAATTACCATGGGATGAACTGGACTGATGGTGACGTACCCTACGAAGAATTAAGGCCTATTTTTCAAGAAATATCAGCAAGTGCACGCGCAGTATGTGTAAAAGGTTTAGAAAAGAAAAGATGTCTAGAAAAATATATATGCAATTACAAAATCTGGAGGACTTCAGCTACCCTTCTTTAAAAGAACTCTTGTTGAGCTGCATGATACATGAAGAAAATTTTTACCTCCAAGGCTCCTAAACGTTTCCGAAGATGGCATCCTGGAGGAGACCAACAAATCGTCAGAAGTTACAACTGCTGAAGTATATTGAAAAGGATCCGCTTATATTAATAGTTTTCAATCCTGGGAAATGTATGCATCTCCTCTTCCTCTTATTCCAGCCACTAAAAAAACATCTGTGGCAGATGAAGACTGCAACACAGTTAGACAAACCTCGATATGTCATATTGGGATTCCAAATAGGTTGGAAAGATCCGCCAAATAATGCTAATTTCTTCGACCATTGTAACATTACAAATTCGAAACTCTCTTTGAATTCTCAATATTATCCATATGGTAATTTAAATTTGAACTTTGTTCGAAATCAGTTTGCAATATCGTATGAAATGTGTGCTAATTTTCAAAATTCTTATTATAGAAAGAACCAGAACCTTTGCTAAAAAAAGTATTTTCATGCAATATGCCCCACTCATTGTTATTGATTTTTCAAAACAAAATGAGTTTCTAAAACAAGCATCAGTAGATGTATGTTTGGAATTTGAATCCAGCACTAATTCTCCAGCTAACACAACGGCCTATTGCCTCATTATACATGACTGTCTTGTTCAGTACCAACTAAACTGTCTTTGTGAAACTAGTTGTAAGATTTTTGTTAAATAAATATGATTGAATGGACAATTCTGTATATTTAGTTCTAATTTCCCTCTTCTATTAGTTCTCAAGATAGTCTAAGTTAGTCTAATTAGGTTTTAATTACATCTTTAAGATTATTTTAATGTTAGTTCAAAATTATTATTAAATTACTCTATAGGTTATGTTTAAGTTAGATTTGAGTTAATTTTAGCAACTTGTAATTTTACCAGAAATGTTTACATTAGCTGGCGGAAAGACTGAATGCGTGCATCATCAACTTACAAGTGAATATGGTAGACTTACCTTTTGATGCAGGACATTCAAGTTCACTAAGCATACAAAATCCAAGCGCAGAAAATTCGAGTAACACATCACCAGTGCATGGACAATGTCGGTAAGGTAGATTCCTGTCATATCGAGCGGGCATCAATCACTGTTAAAATACTGCATTACCGACTGACGATAACCCTATATTGCTGACAGAAGGTAAACATGAACAGGATAAGCTGCATTACAGATCGATGCTAATTCTGCACTACCGGCGGAATATGATGTCAACTGTAAGTAACTTAGCACGGTCATAGACATAATACTTGGAAATAAATATCAAGTAATTAATAGATATATTTTAAACATATAGTTATTTTAACATGTAGGTTGTCAAATATCTGATTACTATCAAGTGTGACAATGACAATAAAATTAATTCATATTGGCAGCTTATCAAAAATTATTTGAACAATTAATTTGGAATAATTATGTTAGTAAGTATCAAGCTATTATTATTTATAACTTAAATTATTATCAATAGCAATACATATAGCTTATGTTGAATTGAGAGTATAAGCCGCTTAGGGCGCGTAACAGTTAGTATTATATCTGATTTATAGAACATTGACGATGTAAGCCATTTGATTGAGGTCTGTATCGTGGAGTAGTTATTTGGTTCATTTCAAATATTTCAGATAGTTTCCCTAGAAGGTGACCTATAAACGCACTTCCTTGATCAGTTAGTATAGCTTTTGGTGCGCCGTATTGTGAAATTAAATTATTGGCTAGCGCATGCGCTATTGTTGCTGCAGTTATGTCTGGTATTGCAACGGCAATGCAATATTTTTATAAGTTATCTTGCATCGTAAGGTTGTGTTGATTTTCATCGGGGGTTGTCGGTAGTGGTCCTACAGTGTCAAGGGATCCTTTATCAAAGGTGTCTATAGGTGTATCCGTGATTATCATGGGTTTGTCAGTTTTAGCACGAATTGTTTTTTGTTCTTGACAAATACAACATTTTCGCACGAAATCCGTAACTTGCTCTTCTATTCCTGGCTACATAAATTTTTCTCGTTTTCTTCCATAAGATTTATTGACTCCTTTATGCCCTCCTATTTTGCTTTCATGATTCACAATTATTATTTGATTGCGGTCGTCTTCGGGGCACACATACGTTCCCATAGCATAGCATGATTTCAATGTTGCTATTTTCGAATATTCCTTTCAAAATGTCCAGAATAGTACTTTCGTATAAGTTTTCAATTAAATCTCCACAAATTGAGATCCGGAGAGATTTTAATTCGTATAAATCTACCGTATAATAATAAATCTATAAATAATATAGATATATGAATAATAATAATATAATAATAAATAATCGTAATAAATCTATCGTATAAATTCTACAACGGCCACGTGGGGTTATTAGAACTTGACCAACTTTAGGATGTTGTTTTATTATTTCTCTTGGATCAATAGCTTTTATATCTATCAGTAGTCGCTCTATAGGAGTGGTGAATTCACAATCTTCTGAAAGAAAGTGTACATCATTTCCTCGTAGGTACGTTAGATTTTCCCTACAACTTTGTATCTTTTGGGTTGTGTTTTCTTTGAAAACTTGCGTGTACACGTCAGGCAATGTAGGTTGCACACTAGTGAATAATGTATCGGTGCGGTCAGTCTCTGTTGTTACTACTGCCGGCTCGGTATTCGCAGTTCTACTCGTTGCTGGTTGACTCACTTCTATCCGTCGGGGCTTGTAATTTTTGTCTAAATTTGTGGGACTTTTTGGGGTTTCTGAATTTTTCATTATTTCCATTGGTTGTTGAAATGGTGTAGATAAGGCCTGTGGTAATTCACAAGTTGATGGAAGGAATACGGCTAGTACATCTGGATTAGCAGGCAACTTTGGGGAAGGCGCAAAGGTTACGCTTTTGCGTTGTTCGACATCAGGCAATACTACTTGTGCTGAAGGAGATTCTACTTGTGCTCAAGCATCTGCATCATTATTTTCTGCATTAGCGTCTTTATTTCCAAACTTCTTGAGTTTCGAGCCCCTTCAATCTCCTTTCGGCCCAGTTTATT
This sequence comes from Melikaiella ostensackeni, assembly GCA_032362435.1. NCBI lineage: Eukaryota > Metazoa > Arthropoda > Insecta > Hymenoptera > Cynipidae > Melikaiella > Melikaiella ostensackeni. The sequence goes on from JAUMHM010000078.1 coordinate 4,729,794, forward strand.
AATAAAATTATTCCTTGATCGAACTCCGTTTCACATTCTGGTTCAAGTTCCTCAATTGCTTGAAGAATCTCTGGGTCGTTTTCTCCTTCTGATACGGCCGTAATGTCTCCATAAGTTTCCTCATTTTCTTCGGTTTCTTCTTCTTCTGCCCATTCTTTGTGGGTTTCCAAAAATTCATTAAATTGTGAGAATGAATTTTTCCATTCTTCTCTAGTCAATTTTGAATTATTAATTTCATCTCCTTCTTTAATTTGTTGTTCATACTTCTCCTCCGCTACTGAACTATCATCACTATCGCTTTGTGGAGGACTCAGGGTTATGATGGCTTCCAATTGTGGTTCTGCTACTGGTCTTCCTTGTTCTTGTCCTTCTCCGACAATTTCTTCTTCAATAAAATCCTGAAAATGTTCAGCGGCGTCGGGTGGAACGCTTTTGGGTCTTTCGCGTGATGGAAAGGCTGCTAAGGGTATATCTAAGCTAGGTAGGACACTTCGATTTTTCCGAAGTATAGGAGGAACTGGGCTATCAGTTTCGTTGGCATCATCTCTCGAATCTGTACTGGAATCTCGATGGTTGGGTCGGATTTTATTCCTCATTTCTTCCACTCTGCGACGGAGCAGGCCTTTGCCTATACTACTTTCGTTCGCACCGCTAGCTGGTCTTAAAGTAGAATCGATCCGTAGCTTGACATCCTGGGGCTTGGGAATGGTCTTTTGTACTCCTAAAGTGGTTGGTTTCGAAGTTGAATTTCGAGACGTTGATTCCTTTCTTATTATTGCAGGAGGTCGGTTAAAAGATCTCGTTAAAGATTTAGCTTGTTTTTCAGTATTCCCTTCTGATTGCCGTGTTTGTACCGGTAGTAAACTGACAGTTTTCTTTTCATTTTCTATCGAACTATTTTTCGAAGAACTTCCTACAATTGGATTTCTAGAAAGTGCGTCGGCATTTGTATTTCATTTACCAGGTTCGTATTTAAAATTGTATTCGTAACCCCTCAATTTTAGTCGCCAAGGAATCAATCTTTGTTCCGGGTCTTTGACGGAATCAATCCATTTTAATGGATTATGATCACTTACTAGTATGAACTCCTTTTCATAAATACCGTGTCGATATTGATGAACTGCATCTAAGACTGCAAGACATTCTTTCTCCGTTGTTGAATAATTACATTCAGCACTGTTTAATACATGAGAAAAGTAGGATTTAGGAAGATCTATGCCCTCTTTTTTCTGACTCAACACAGCGCCAACTGCATATTCTGATGCGTCGGTGGTTTTAGTAAATGGCTTTTGAAAATCCGGTTACTGTAAAATAGGGCTTTCGCATAAGGCTTGCCTCATTTTCTTGAAGCTTTATTTTTCTTGTGGTCCCCAGATAGAAGTTACTCCTTCCTTTAGAAGATTAGTTAAAGGCTTCATTTTTGCTACGAAATCTTTAATAAATCGTCTATAATATCCGACTAGACCTAGAAATTGTTTTATATTTTTCTCATTTTTAGGGGGGGGGGGGGGAGGGAGATTTTTTTACAGCCTCAATTTTCTTTGGATCAGGTTTCAGTTTTTCACTGCTGATCATGTGACCAAAATATGCAATTTCTGTAAATAAAAACTCGCCCTCTCCCAGCTGGATCGAGAGATTTGCCTCTTTCAACCTGTTTAAGGAGGCGTTTTACCTGTTTTCCATGCTCTTCTAAGGTCTCTGCATAGATGACTATGTCGCCGAGATTGACGAATAATTCGAAACCTTGTAATTCTAATAGAACTTGATCCATTGAGCGCTGAAATGTGGCAGGGCAGTTTTTCAACCCTACCGGCATTCTAATATACTCGTAATGCCTATTTGAAAATGAAAAGGCGGTTTTCGGTCTATCGGCAGGATTTAATTCAATTTGATGAAATCCGCTGGCTAAATCGTAAACCGTAAAATATTGGGCTTTATCTAAATGATCTAAAATTTCACTAATATTTGGAAGTGAATAAGCATCTCCAATGGTTTTCTCGTTTAGTAATCGGAAATCAATTACTACTTGATATTTTATTTTTCCTGTGTGATCCATTTTTTCGAAATTATTAACATGGAAGAACTATAGGGTGATTTTGAATGTCCGACTGCTCCTTCGGTTATCATTCTTTCGATGACAATTTTTGCTTCTTTTTGAGAGGGAGAAAATCGATAAGGGCGTACGTTAATAGGGATATCGTCACTAGTATGTTTTTTATGATTAACTATATGTGTGGGTGTTAGGGATTCTCCAGTTAAGTGGAACACCTCTTGATATTCTTTAACTATTTCAATAACATGATCCTTTTCTTCTTGATTTAAATGATTTAATTGTAAAATTTCCAAAACTGCTTCCACTGTATCTTCTGGTGGTAAATAATCTCCATCGGTGGAATCTTCGTCTAATTGATCCCCAGGCAACTGATAATATTCAAACGGGATGAGTTCCTGTGAATTTATTTCAACTTCCAGGTCCTCTTCCGTGGTATTTATAGCGTAAATGTGACAATTCCTACTGGAATTTGACACCACGGCTTCTCCGATTATCAATCCTTCTTTCGATTTCATTAATGGTAAATATCCTTCCTTTACTTCGTTATTCAAAACCCTTACCGGAATTACCTGTCGTGATCTTGCTTCTATACGAATTGTTCCTACCCCCGTTCCTTTATAATCAATTATTTGATCCTGTGCTATTTTTGCCTCATTATTATCGACAAAAGGGATAGGTTTTGTAGGGTTCGAATGAGTTACTATAGTATTAAGCCAGAAGGAGATTTCTACTTCTTCTTGTCGGAGATAGTCGCGACCTAGAATTCCATCCGTGTTAATAGGAAAATCTGGGAAACTACATGGAAAACTACTATGTCATTTTATAAGTCTAGTTTTAATGTGCCTAATGTGGGAATCTTATTCGGAGTGATTCCTGTAATATCTATCGAGTTGGATTTAGTGATCAACAACTCTTCATTTAAAGAGTTAAATTTTATTATAATAATGTGGGCTCCAGTGTCAACTAGAATTGAGGCTTTCTTTTCTATGAAATTAGAAGATGAGAACTCTACTACTGGGGATTCTCTTCTGAGTTTTGTGTGGAAGATTTTCCTTGTGTCATTGAGATTCGCACGCTCGTCTGACGCTCTTCCTTCGCCTTGCCCGTCGCTGCATCTGAACGGGGAGCGGAGTCGTAGTTTAAAGCTTCCTCGTTCATTGAAACAGGAGACTGAGAACGTGGTGGGGTATTTGGTCCTCCATGAGAATAATTAGGATTGGGATATCCATCATTTTTCATAGGAGCATTTGGATAATTTGGATATGGATTATAAGGCATATAAGAATACTGATAAGGAGGAATGTAATTATTTTGATAATTTGAGGCCCCAGGCGAATACGGGCGTTTTATTATTCCAGGAGGTTTTGGATCAGAATTTTTGTATACATCTGGATTAGCTGCAAATCGAACGTGAGGACTAAGACTTCGGTCTCGTGATCCTGAATAACTGGGTTGAGGATACCTAGATTCGCGATATGAGTTTACTGGATATTGAGGATTCAACTGATGTCTTGCCTCATATTCAAGTGCGACTTTTAGCGCTGAATCTAGATTCTCCATATTTCTTGCTTCTACTAAACCTGCTATACTGTCAGGTAAACCATATTTGGAATCGTTGAGGGTTGTCAAATTTTTCCAATGGATACTAGCGCGAGTCGCCCCTTCCAATCGGGCTGATATTGCTCTAAGATAATGTGTTTCACAATTAGTCGGTATCGATGATTCTCTGTTTATAACGTCTTGGATAAAATCCCTAGCGGACATGTTTTTGCCATCGTAACAGGGGATGTTTACTACCCCTTGTTGCATTGCAAACATTCTGCCATAGATGTCATCATTTCTTCGCTGAGTGTACGATTGATATCGCCAGTGAATCGCGTTTGATCATGATCGTTAGGCATTTTGTGATTTAGTTGTTTGGATGACCCCAAATGTTGATAATTTAACTTTCGGATAAATGAGGATTTTCGAATAATTTATTTCAGCAAAAGAAGATAATCTCTTTACTTGAATCAGATTAGTGCCTTTAAGGGATGAAGAAAAAAGACTGGATTCTTTAGCAAAAGAATAGTTTTCGAAAGTTATTAAATTTAGCTATGAATTGATAGTAATAAAATTTGATGAAAATTAAACTTTGAAATGGAATCGATAACAGCCCTAGAAAACGACTTTTGTTTTACAAGATGATTTAAGAATTTTGTTTATGAACTACAATAAAGTTCGCTACAATGCAGGTGAAACGTCAGAAAATTCACGCGTAACCATCATTAATGAAGAGTTGTCTCCGTTAACCAGTGGCAGGTGCCGTAAACGTCAGACAAGTGCGCCTTGTTAAGAGACGAGTAGAGAAATAACGATTCCACCTTCACTTATATAATTTTTGCTTTCAAGATTTTAGTGTCTGTATGTTATATCAGGCTCCGTTATAACAACTTAAACTTTCAAAGAGTGAATGAAATATTGCTGACAACTCAATGAATTGTACAGCATGAATTGAGAATTTCGTTTTGTTCTAGTGTTGACAATTTTATTTGTTAGCTACAAGATCAAAACGATTCAAGATTGAAAAATTGAACTTTTGAAAATGTTAAAATTTTGAAAAAAGGTTTAAATTTTCTGAATTAATAAATTTTAACCCCTTTGTTGCCCTCTTCAAATAGGATTTTAACATGTTTGTCAGTTACTTTGAAACTTCGAAGAAATTATGGATTTTACAACTAAAACTTCTAGTTTTTGAGTAAATTTTTATTTCCTGGTTAAATCGCGGAATGTTATTAAACGCGATTATTAAATGATATTGACGTTGTTTTAAACCCTCCACTTGGACATTCTTGCTACAAAGAGTACATACAAGGTTAATTCAGGTTATTTCGTATTTTTATAAACGATGGCAGGGCTCGCGAGCGTGCGAAGTATACCAACGCCTATCATGCACTCCGAACTTTGCCTTGCCCCGAAGGTGACCGTGCAACGTATCTGAGAAGGACTTATACTCTCTAGTGCCGATGAATAAGCTATCTTAATACGACACTGAAGTTGAATTTTATTAAAAGCACTGAATTTACAGGAAAAGTGACATCCCACCGCTGCCACCAAATCAGCTGTCACATCCCGAGCGAAAGGCGAGGGTAGTTTGGAAAATTGAGACAGAGAGACCAGTGTTGCTGATTACGTCAGATTGGTAAGGCCTGACAAATTATTTATTTGTGGATTCGTTGTCACTAGCAATCCTATGGGGATTTCTTCAGTACAGTGTTTGAAATAAATGAGGTTTAAGTCAAACATATTGCTAATGGAATACTATTCTTATTTTCATTTACAAAATTATTATTTTATCATTGAACTACATATATTTTGTTAATTCAAAACAATAACTCATGAGAGGCCGGAAGTTTGGCGCTATACGGCGCATTACCACAAAGTTAATATCTTATCATTAAACTATATACTCTTTACTAATGCAAAACAATGATTCATAAGAGGCTAGAAGTTTGGCGCTATTTGTCGGATTAGCATGAACATTAATTTTGGAAATTCAAAGACTAACTCACATAAAATTTATATTGTTAAACGAATACTATTTTTATTTCCATTTGCTGAATCAATATTTTAACATTAAACTATATATCTTTTGTTAATTTAAAATAATGATTCATAAGAGGCCGGAAGCTTGCCGCGGACGCGGACTTCTAAATATCCAGTGTCTTTATGACCGAATTATCTTGGGTACAGCTCACATCGTGGCAAATGGA
>JAUMHM010000078.1:4741429-4751538 GCA_032362435.1 Melikaiella ostensackeni
GTATGCCTAGACCCGTCCTAGGAGACTCCAACACTACGTCTTTAAAAGATTTTGCCCTTTTTCCTCCTCATAAAAAATAAAAAAAAAAATTGCGATTTAAAAATATGGTGCCTATAAAGTATTTATATTGAATATCATTGAAATACTAAAACACCGATGCATCTATTGTTTATTTAGTAATGTGAAAATATACAGTTTCGTAATTTTTTATTAAAACAGAAATAATCAAAAACATTGATTTTGCACAGAAAAATGTTTTTAAAAATCTGTATAATGTGCCGGAATGTGTACTTTTTTAAAACAAGCTCTCACTTCTCTAGGAAGTATTTCATTTTGGCCTACTTGAGGAAAGAAATACTATACTTTAAGGTTCAACTTTTTTGAAGTCAGGGTTTAAAGAAATTGTTTTTTTTTTTTTATTTTAGGCTTATATAGTCGACGAGCATCTTAAAAAAAATCAGCGAAAAACCAGGATGGGCAAGCTCTTTCCAGTGAAAGTTAGTTCAAAGGCAACAACCAACATTTTCTTGAAGCAAATTTATTTGATCAAAAACTGTTCAAATATCTAATACAGATTTTTTTGAATAAAAGGTCAATGTGTCAAATAGAGAAAAACACATTTATTCGGTCAATTTTTTTTCTTCAGTATCGATATTTCTTTCAATGATTATCGTTCACTGATTTAAAAAAAAAAAACATAATTTGGTTTTTTTATCGGCCTTTCAGCAAAAAAAAACGTCTATCATACTTTGCAATCCTGACTTTCAGTCTTGATTTCCTCTAAACTAGATAACTTTTTCTGATGAAACTAGTTTGGCCTCAACTCAGCCACATTTTTGTTTGTTTTTTTCTTTCAATTGTAATTTTGATTCAGGAGAATTATTTTTCGCTCTCCTGTAAAATTTCGATTTGGTTGGTTATCCCCATATGAACCGCCACTCATCCATTCTAGTTGTATCTATCAAAAATGCTATTAAAATGTCGAAACGTGTAACGCAAAACTTTTGCATTTTTTTAATGTTCAAAAAACATGACATCTCAATTATTTTTAATTTCACAAGGTTCCGTATTATGTGTGGGGTTGCAAATTTATGGTTACATCAGGAAAAATGCTTCAAGTAGTTTGTCCAATTTGCAAAACTTTTTAAATTTTTTCATACTTAAAAACATGACATCTGAATTATTGTTAATTTTACACGGTTCTGTATCATCTACGGGATTGCAAAGTTAGTATGAGACTCGGGAAACAATTTCAAAAAGTTGCAACCAAATTTGAAAACTTTTGCAATTTTTGTGATAGATATTTACTCAATACAAAATGTTTCATGACTTTTATGTATAAAATATTATTTTCCGTGCTACTAAGAAGGTTGCAAATTTACACAGCTCTTTGATACAATGTTTAAAACTCACCTGCCAATTTGCAGTGCTTTTAAAAATTTTTCTTCAAGTCATTCCTGTAAAGATTAATTATTAAAAAATTATTAAGTTCCGGACCTCTAATATGGTTGCAAATCTCTTAAATTGTGGACAAAACCTTGAAAAACGTTACGGATAATTTGCAAAAGTTTTGAAATTTTGTTGGATAAGTTGAGCAAAGTATCAGACGAAGAGGGTTGCAAAATGTGATTTATTGTTTTCGCAACCTAAAATTGTTTTTGCAATTCAAAAAAAAAGATAAATCCAATGCTTTTATTATAATTCTGCTTCTGTTTAAATTCCAGGGAGAGATTTTCGAAACCAAAAGTACGGAGATACTTCCCTTCCCTATAATTTTTATGTCGACGATTGTAACCTTCCAGTGGCTTTTGTACGGGCTTATAGTCGACAATGGTTTCATAATAGTAAGTATATATAAAAAATTACAATTTTTATGACCAGAAAAGTAGATTTTTTTTAAATTTGATTTTATTATATTTTTATTTTTAATTTCGATTTTATTATATGTACTCACTTCTTCTACTTTTTTAAATTTAAAATATCGCTGGCAAACCTTCACTTTCCGTCAACAAGTTAAATTTCGGAAATAAAATAATAAAATAATGGTAGTTCCAGAACGCAGTTGGCTTCATAATATGTGCAGCAGAGTTATCTTTGTTTGCGATATTCCCATCAACATCAGATCAGAAGAAGAAACATTAATTTTTCGAGATCCTAGGTAGCTGCTTGCACAAAATCAGTGATATTCAACATTCCTGCGAGCATACATTTTAGGAATTTATTGGTGTCACAATTTTAAAACTTAATTAAAGTTTTCAAGTCTTTCAAAACGTATGTTATTATTGATATTTTAACGAAAGTTGGTATTGCCTTCAGACTTTTAGAACTTAATAATTAATTATTATATACGTAAATATACTTTTATTAGAAACTGGGGGCTAAATCATAAAGCAATCGATATACTTAAATTTTAGTAGTAAAAAAAAATATTTGTAAAAAGTCAAATTAAAGAAGTGTACCTATTCTTTAAAATATTTTAAAATACGTCTGATACAAACAAATTTTGTAAAGAAAAGTTACCTCTATTTTTTTTAACATACTAGAAAATTGATACATTTAAGTTTTCAAGTATTTTTAGCAACAGGTTAATTACGAAAGTAACTTCAAGCCCGATCATATGGATAATAATCGCTCGCTATCTGATTGAAAGAAGGTCAAGCAATTATAGCAATTGATGATTGACTTTGTCATTTGTTATGCATGAATGAACGTGGAATAACGAGAAAGTGTAATTTCCAAAATGCAATCATTGCAATTTCATAATTATTGTCTAAAATGTTGCCTCACATTTTTTTGTCATATTGACTTTTATGTAATTCTAAGGCTTGTGTAAATACATTTATTTTTATTATGAAAATGCTCTTTTTTCTACCCTCAAAATCTCTAAGTAATATTTATAAAAACGCAGTCAAATCACTCTTTTATTCTCGTAGGATTTTTTATTGATATTAAATAAAAATTTATTATATTTATTTTTTTCTGTTCTTGAGTTTTGGAGAATGTTTTAAAGTCTAAAATTATGTGAAAAAATCGTCAACTTTCTAGTTAATATTTAATCTAGTTGAATTTTCAGTGTGTCTTCCCCTTAATTATAAAGTAGAAGTATATTATATAACTATCCCGTTTTTATATTTTAAATTGACCGCTTTAAAATTCACGCATGCGTTTCCTTATTTTGATTTTAAAGTATCAAAAAACGTGTTTTATATTGAATTTCATACAATTTTTATTCGTTGAAATACCTATATCGTCAAAAGTAGGCTTATTTTCTGACTTGCTTAAGAAAATACATTATTAAACTATTTTCTTTTCTTTAGGTAATTCAGATGGGTGGGGGAAATTCAAGGCGGCTGAACGCTGAGGGCCAAACAATGGCACCAATTGCATGGGAACAAACTTTATTCTTGTATTAACTTGGAAAAAAAGGATTTTACACTATAAGTGTATTTGAATAATATTTTTTATTTTTCAAAAGCTATGAAATTAAATAATAAAATCAATTATTTTTTTGTAACAATTTTATTATTTGAATGAATAGCTTTTGAAAAATAAAAAATAAAATTCAAATACACTAATGGTGAAATATTATTTTTTTCAAGTTATTAAAAAAATTAAGTTTCTTTGGATGCAATTTGTATTATTGCTTGGCCCTCGACGTGCGGCCATCTTGTCAGCTGACGTCACAACTTGAAATTCCTAATAAACAAAGATATCTAATGATAGAAAACGCGGGAAAGCCGAAAGCGAGACCTGCAAGTTTTCGTTTTTGTTTGGCTTTTCCGTACTCAAATTTGTGTAAATAAAGACGATTATAAACTTTAAAGGACGCAAAAATGTTAAAGAAACGAATTCGTGGTCAAGATTTGGCCCAAAACGTCGGGGAAGAAGTTGTTCTGCTTGGCAAGGTTTTACTGGTAAGAGAAAAATTTTTTTAACCACGATTTCCCAGGAATATTAGGAACTATTTTCGGATAATCTATGTGTAAAATACGAAAAATTGTTGATCGTGAATATTTAAGAAAGACTACCTAAACATTTTTGTAAAAATGTTTTGAAAAATGGATAGATAAGGGATTTCTAACCTCAAATATTTTTTGTAAATTTGCATCACTAAGCCAATTACTCAGTCTTTATCCTTTTGACGTTATTCAATGAAAGATTTCGTATATATTACGTTTTTCCACACAAAACCTGACTAGGAACCTAAAAGGTAGACTTGATTTTTGACAGTGTATGACACGTTACCAGTGATAAGTAACGCATTCACGCTGCCGTTAGTTCCTAAAAATATTTAACGCGTTACCGTTACATTTTTTGATTAAATTTGTAATACATTTTAAAGTATCACAAGCTTAAGACAGTTCGTTTTTTAAATTGAAAGTGTTTAAAAAATCAACAATTGGCCGATTTCATATCACATCGGGCAGTCTGGCCCAGGTGATGTCACGGAATTTTTCGTAGCTAAAATATATTGTTATCTAAGGTCTACTTGACTATTTAGGTAAATCATGTAAAAATTAATGAAAATTTTCTTTAAAACGTTTTATCTTGTGAATAAATTGGCATAATTCAATTTTCTTTGTACGCCTTTTTAGTACCTATTATAATTTTTTAAGTTTCTTTAAGGGATTTGAAAGAGTGTAGATTACACTACAAGTAAACTAATCAGGAATTTTAAATTAATAATCTGTAAATTGTTTTCAGTTTACACTATTATTAATTCTAAACCACAAACGAAAGATTTAAAAAATAAGAATGGATTCTGCTATGCCGAACAATAATCGAAGCACAGAAGCATAAAAGCCGAAAAAAAATCTATTCAAATGATCATTTTATGAAGATGACTGAAACAAATCATTTTTTCACTTTACGTATTTTTGTCCACTTACTGCTTTGGAAAACGTTTTTTAATCATTTATTTAATTGTTTTCTCAATTTGGCCATTTTTATTGATTTGCAAGTACTGTCTATCCATCTAAGCTTTGTAAACATCTTTTTTTTTAAATTTAAATAAGAAAAGTACAAAACTATTGGATAGACATTCAAATAATGATGATTTTTAACAAATAATATCTTTTTCAGTTTTTAAATGTAATATTCTCCTTATGCAAAAAAATCCCAAAACAAAAAATATCAATCCTAATGGAAATCAGAGAATAAATTCACCGATTTTTAAATATTTTAAGTTGTTTTTATCTTGTTCAAGAGAGCGTTTACACACTCTCAGAATTTTGTAGCAGAAGATTCGTTTTTTTTTCACTTCACGCCCATTTTCATGGGGAAAAAAATGTTTGCTTTTGAGGCCAGTATATAGAGATATACTACTATGAAGAAAATATTTCTTCTGATTGGTTGTACAAATACTATTAACATATTTCATGAAGTAAGGTACGTTACCTTACGTTGCCGTTACCCGAAAACTGTAACGCGTTAACGTTACCATTATTTTTTTAAATAAGTGACACTTTACCGTTAGTATTACTAAAAAAATGCAACATTTCCGGAAACGCGTTACCAAGTAACACGTTACTGCCAAACACTGATTTTCTAATCGAATTTCAAGTCCTCTTTAAAAATTATAAAAAAAAGGTACAAAGAAAAGAAAATCCTTCGTTTTTTTCTAATTTTTTTCAAATAATTTCAGGTCTCCCCAGATGGGAAATCTGTCCAAGTTCAGACAACAGACGAAAATAAAGTGAACGTAACATTGCCAGAACCCATCGATGGAAATGCAGAAGGCTATATTGAATTTTATGGAGTTGTTAAATCAAAATCCACTTTGTTAGCCAGCTCTTTCACCCTCTTTCCTTCCAGCATGACGGAAACTTTCTGTAAGAGTTTCAGATCTTGTGAACCTAAATCATAATTTATTTCTTATTATAAATGAATAAATTGTACTGAATTTCACATTTTGTTACAGCGGCCGATACCTACAACGAGCTTTTATTGCTTCAAAACCTCCTTGGAGACAAAAAGTGGCGCTTTTCGGAAGACTCAGCCCAGCCTTTCTAAACGAAATATTATAAAACCTCGTTTTTAAATATAAATATTTAATATTTTAACCTCGTTTCAAGCGCCTCTTAAAAGTCCTTCACTTTAAATGCTTTTTTTAGAATTCCAAGTTAGTATTTATTGGCTCAAGAGTCATGTGTCTGTAATTTCTTTACATTAAATCGTTATTTTGTAAGGAAAGTTAATTTGAAGGCTGCTCATTTTTATTTTCCTTCAAAATGAAATATTTTATTATAAAAGTTGTAATATGTCTACTTTAAAGCGTTTTTAGTTTTTACGTAGTACACATATATATCTCAGGCAAATGTTGCCGGATTTAAATTTTCTAATCCGGCAAGTTATGCCAGACTTGAGTTTGCTAGTCCGGCAAATTTTGCTGGATTTAAATTTCCTAGTATTCCAGTAAATGGGAGAGTACGATATCGGTGGCGACAAGGTTTTAAGACGGTTTCCAATAAGATTTTTTGTGAGGAAAACGATTCCGAAAGCCAAAAAATGCGTTCTTCTAGTGGTCGCATCACCTTGGGCTTGGGGAGGTCAATACTCAACCTATTTCTTTTCTTTTAATTGTAATGGAATTATTTTGTTCTCTAAAATCTACGGCTCATTCTTCGAAAAAATTTTCAAACAAATGACAAAGGAAAAAAATATGAATTCACTTATTTACTAAAAATGTAAATAAAAAAAACAGGTCAAACATGTTTTAAAACTGGAATCCCTAGAATCTGCAAATGTAACTTCAAAATCCTAATTTAAAATTGGTTAAAACAAAGGTATTATTAAAATGGTTGTTAATTGATTTTGTTTCCGAATTCATCCCTTACCGACAGATGATAAATTATACGGTAAAACACTGTAGCCAACCTGAAGAAGGGGAACTTGAGCAAATCTGCTGGCAGAACTGCACTAAACTTGTTTCCGCCATTGTTGTCAATTGTTGTTTGTTGCAATTTTCTCAAGAGATTTAGACTGGTTTACTAAAGTGTTTTATTAAAATGGAAGTAATTGACATTGGTCGATTTGCGGTGAGTTCTGACGAAAATATTGAAACGATAATCAAATTCGAAGAAATAGAGTACGAAGACAAGCCTTCGGTGGAGGTTATTTCATCCTCGTCTTCCTCAGATCTGACAGCAGATCGTGTGCAAGAAATGCTTAACGTACATTATCAAAAAATTCAAAATTTGCTTTCGAATTACGATGCGGAACAGAAAAAGAGACATGAACAAACTTTACAAATGTTACAGTAAGTATATATTTTCCTCAAAAGGTTTTCAGAATTTTCCAAAGTATTTCAAATTATTTTTTCTTTTAAGTTTTTTTTTTAGATTTAATGGTTTTTGAAATACGCTCTCTGAATCGAATTCAGACAAGTTTTCAGTTTGAAAATGTCCAAATTCTGATTATTTTATTATTTTATATTCAGAAGTTTTTAAAATTGGTTGCTTTAAAGTTTGAAATTTATTTCAAATTCATTACAATGAAAACCTATCCAAATTTGAATGTGCTTGAAATTTGAAGCTGCACAGTATAAATTATTTAAAATCTGAATTCTTGTTTAAATTGACGGGGTGTCTACTTGCCGGGAAACAAGGAAATGACGGGAATTTTGTTCAACGTGAAAAAACCGGGAAATGACCGGGAATTTGATTCAGTGACCGGGATTTCTTGTGGAATGCACTAAAATGCATATTTAAAGCGTTTTGATAGGTATGTTGTCTCAGTTTTTTCGGTCATGACAGATCCTGAAGCGTTTTGACGTGCGGTTCATTCAAATATTTTAAAAAATAGCTTTTAACAGATTTTTAATATACCTTGAATCAGTGAACTTTAATTAAATGAAACGTTTAAAAACATACTATACCATTGTTCGAAATTGAAAATGAACTGGTCAGTATTTAGACGTTTAAAACTGAAAACCTTCAAAATTGGACAATTTTTAGCCAAAAACATTTAAAGCTCAAAAGGAACATAACCAAACTTTCAAAATTCTTTGTTTCCAAATTTTCAATTTAAGAGTTTAAAGTTGAACATTCTCCATTTGACAACTTAAAAATTTTAACTATTTGAAATTTGGAACATTTTAATATTAGAAATACAAAAACCGCTGCAAAGTAGTTTGGTGGGCGCGTCCTTTATATGATGTAGTATCTTTAAATGTAATCATTTCATTAACACTGTGCTTCCTCATAGGAGAATGTTTTACTGTATAAAGAAATAAATTTTTGACAAGAATCGGGCTGATATATTTTCCATGATCTTGATAAAAGACTGCTATGATAATAAGAGTATTTTGGATCGTAAAAGGAGTCTGAGGGGATAGAAAAGTCGATTTCGCCTGCGTTTTCTATTATTTATTGTTTCTTGTTTTTATCTTATTGCTTATGATTATTTATTGTTTATTTTTGATAGGTCATAGACGACTTTTATATAGTTCAAATAATTAATTCCTATTTTCCTATTCCTATTCGCCTTTAAAAATTTTTGTATGGATATAGCTATAAACTATCTATTGAATTATATCAACTAAACACCACCCCTTGCTTTAAAAAATTTGGGTTACAGAGCCTGGTAATACTGTCAATACTGAGATAAATATTCTTGAAATTTCGAATTTTTCAAATTCATTATTTGCCGTTCTCACAATATTTAATGAATGAACCTCAAACATTTTTGTTAAAAAAGGATGTCCTTTATTAAAATCTACGCATAATTTTTTTCCCTTAATACAATCAAAATTGAAGAAAAATTAACATCTGAAACGATTTTTGAGAAAAATATAAAATCGAAAAAAAAATATTTATTTTTATCCGATCCTAAACTTAATTAATAATGGGTATTATGTAGGACTACAATCCTTTCAAATTTCATGACCCTAGCTTTACTAATTTTCGACTTATGATAAAAAGAGTATTGCTGACATGCGCACACGGGCATTTTTTAAAATCCTCATTTTCGGACTCCTGAGGTCGAATTATTTCAAGATATGTCAAAAAATGAAGTTAGAAAATTGTCATCGTTACAAAGCTTCCTCTTTGAGGAAGCAATATGACATTTGCTCATTTTAGCTTAGAAGCATTCAGAATTGATTGGAATTGATCAATATTAAACCAATTTCAAGAAAAAGGGGCTTTAAAATGTTTCAAATTTTGTTAAAAGTGTCAATTTGGAAATTTTGGAAAATTTAATTCTTGCAAATAGAAAGAAAAAATCATTAAAAATTTACGAATATCAAAACTAAACGTTAAATATTAACCAATTTTAAGTCCTTTCAAATTACAAATTCAAATTTCATTGAGAATGAAAGGTTTTAAAAACATTAAATTTCAAATTAAAGCATTTGAAGTTGAACAGTTTTAATTTCAAGTCGATTAATTGAACATTCTTTTTTGCTTTTAATCTCAAAAAGTAAAGAATTTAAAATTCGAAGCACTGTTTTTCATATTGTAAAATTAAGAAGTTTTTAAAATTATGAAAATTCTCAAATTTTTTAATTGAAGAATTAAACATTTAACAATATTTTAAGGATGTTTTAGGTGTACACTTATGCTCACAATTAATAAATCTTTAAATTGACATATAAAATAGGTAAAAAAAGGTCGATTGATAATTGTAAACAATTTTAGAAAAAAAAACCTTAAAGTATACTTTACAATTCTATTCGTTAAGTTTTCATAGAGTATAATTAAGGAAATTGTTTAATTCGTAAAATGAATAACTATTAACTAAGTATAATTGTACACATAATACGTAACACAGATAGCACAACAGTTTGCGGCAAACTTGCCGAAAGTTTGCGGTGTAAGGTTCGGAAGTTATTGCGCCGCAAACTGAAGGCAAGTTTGCTGAAAGTAAGAAAATGTCCACCTTACCGTAAGCTTGCATCGTAAGTTTGAGTAAAACTTGCAGGAAGTTTGCGGGGAAATATTCATTTTTTTCGAAATACAAAATATGATACCTTTTTCTATACAGATAACGCGGCATACTGGGAGAACAAAAAAAGCTACTGCGCAGCCCTAGGAGCCATAGAAAACCTCTGCGCATCAGATTAAGTTAAAACTTTGCCAGGCAAGTTTTCTTCAAGCTTGGCTCGCAAG
>JAUMHM010000078.1:4768839-4783576 GCA_032362435.1 Melikaiella ostensackeni
CTCTGGCAACATCGGAATCTAGCTGCACCCTTGCCTGCTCCTCAGCGGAGGGCAGTCTTGAACTACCCGCGAGACGATTACGACCTTGCTTATTCTTATATCTCGGTTCGTAATTTTTCTGTATTTAACCACTCAGCTTGTAATGTAAATTTTAATTACCTTCAAATAAATATTTTTTAATGAATGACCTTTTTTCTTTAATATGCATTTTACCGTGAAATGAACTTACAAGAAATTCTGGTTGTTTTAACCAAAATTGTCTGGTGAAAATGTATTTGAACCAAAAATTCTGGTTGTTTTTCCCAGAACTCTAGTTGAATAAATCAGAGTTTCCATTTGAAACACATTTTTACTAAAACTTTTTTTTGATTGTATAATTATAATGGATTATTTATTATTTCATTAAAAAAGAACAACAAAATATTAGAAATATTAGTACTTTTTACTCACTTTTAGCTAAAAAAGCTAAAAGCTAGCTTGTACTAGACCGAAAAAAGTAACTTTTAGAAGTATTGCCCCGAAAAAAGTAGCAAACAGTAGCAAAATAGTAGGGGAGTTCGAGGTCTGTATTAATGATAAAGTTTCTCAGATAAGAAAAGATGTCAAATCTAATATAATACTTCTAGACAATAATTACTTACGATTAAACCATATTCGCTCATTGCACGAGTCTTTGTCAACACAGAAATGTCATCCAAGGCCTTATAAATATTATCACTGCTGCAAATATATTTAAACGCTTTTGTTGCGTGATTCCAAACAAGATGTGAACGTGTGGACCAATTCAGTGTGATTCTTTCACAAACCGTATAATCTGTTAAGCCTGAAATACAATCAAAGAAAGCATGTAATAAAATAATGAGTTTCGATGTACAAAATAAACAGTTTATTTTGAAAAAATCTTCAAAAATATAATCTCTGACAGTTATCTTGTGTAACAGAATTGCACAAAAAGCCTTAAAGGGCAATTCTGTGACACAAGATGACTTTGTTAGAGATTATGTTTTTGAAGATTTTTTCAAAATTTGCTAAACAGAAACACTAAACCGTAAACTTTGATGCCGTTCTTTAAAGTTCCGTCCTTGGTCAACTCTACAAAATAAATCAGGGTGTCAACCCAACGGATGATTTTGAATTCCCGGTCAGCTCAAGAGAATTATAAACATTTTAAAAGATTTCAGAGATTTCTTGACTTGGAGCAGGGAATTTCGGAAGAAAATTATTATTCTAAGTAGGAACATCAGATAATGTTTGGTTATAAGAATTACAATTTTGATTCGGGACAGACAATTGTGTAAAAGAATTATAATTCTGAATTTGAACAGGGATTTTTCTCAATTCCCTTCTTCTTAATCAAAATTAAAATTATTTCTCGAAATTCCCGTTCCATGTAAAAAATTCTCTGTTCCAAGTCCAATAATAATTCTTTACGAAAATTACGTCCTAAAATCTGAATGAAAAATTTTCATGGAAATTCCCTGTTCCATACATTCATTTCTACAAATTTCCTGTTCCAAATCAGAATTATATTTATTTAAAACATTTTCAATTATAATTCAGAAAAATAGTAACTCTTTTTTTCTTAAATTTGGAAGAGGTAAGTTTTAAAATCTCTTAAATTTTTATTTACAAAAAAATAATTTTTAAATTCAAACAAATTCTAATTTGGAGCAAGAAATTTTACAAATCCGACGAATTCTCACTTGGAACAGGGATTGTTTTTGTAAATTCCCTTTTTATGAACCGGAATTCAAATTATTTTTCAAAATTTCCCGTTCCATGTCAAAAATTACCTGTCCCAAGACAAAATTATAATTTTTTACGAAATTCCCTGTTTCAAAGTCAAAATTATAAATCTTTACAGGAATTTTATTTATATTTAATTAATTCATTCCCCGTCCAAACTCAGAATTCCAATTCTTTCAGAAAATCCCCTATAACAAGGCACAATTAAATTAATTTCCAAAAGTCCCTGTTCCAAGTCAGAATTATATTTACTTACAAAACTTTCTATTACAATTCAGAAATATAGTAACTTCCTTTTTCCAAAATTTGAGAGAGGAAAGTTTCAAATTGTGATGAATTCGGACTTAGAATAGTTTTTTTTTTTAAATTCCCAGCTATCAGAATAAAAATTCTTTTCCATAATATTTCTGCTCCATGCCAAAAATTCCCTCTTCTAAGTTAAATTAGAATTCATTTAGAAAATTCCCGGTCTCAAAGTCAAAATTCTAATTCTTCACGGGAATTCCCTGTTCCAATTGTCAAAATTAGATTTTTTTACTGAAATTTCCTGTCCCGAACTCAAAATTATAATTCTTTACTAAAATGTCCTGTCCCAAAGTAAAAATTATAATTCATCACTGAAATTCCCTGCCCTAAACTAAAAAATATATTTCTTTACTGAAAGGCCATGTCTTTTCTTTTTCATTTTTTTTATTTATGCCCTGCCCCAACTTAATTATAAATCTTATAGAAAATTCAACGCCTCAAAGTCGAAATTAAAATTCTTTACTGAAATCCCCTGTCCCAAATTAACATTATAATTCTTGTAGAAAATTGACTGTTTCAAGTCAGAACTGTAATTCTTCTTTGAAAATTCCCTATTCCAAGTGAAAGTTATGATTTTTTCACAAATTCCCTGTTCCAACTCAGAATTAGAGTAATAAAATAAATGAAGCCACTTTTAATTTGTATAGTAGTACATTCGAGAGGTAAACACTCTGTATATAGAACTTACCTTGCTGGGATATAGCCAAGAGTCTATTAACATGTTTAGTATGCCAGGAAAAACTTGTTGGATTCGTCCACGGTGGCACGACCGTCCTTTCCAATACACCAGGTTCCGTATCATCACCAGGTCCACAGTGTTGAATGTCATGAAGATACAAAGCTCCTGAATCTTTTTGTAACGAACCCAACAAATTGTGCCTAGTCGGGCACCACAAAACTTTCGTAACTTGCCTAGTTTGTGGCAAAGTAAGAACTGGTTTTTCAAAATAACGAGTGTCCCATATCGTAATTTGATTATCAACGTGGGAAAGTAGATGAAAGTCATTATGAGGGTTTACAGCTAAACTGTAGACTGCTTTTGTTGGAGTCGTATTCGCTATCTTTACTGAATCTGGAAAGCCACAAGGTTTTACATGTTTAATTAATATTAATATTTAAGTAACTTCCCCAACACTGGGCACAACTATACCATCATTCTATTACATACCTCTAAAGTCAATTATCTTTAATTGTTTGTTATTTACACCAACTACTAAACATTTTGATGCGTTGTTGAACCATGCAAGAGAATGTGTCGTTTCAGAAACTACAGCTTCTGCGATGGGTTTTATGGAATCTGATTGTGAAGTGCCATGATGATGAGTTCTATCAGACCCTGCTGAACTTCTCAAAACATCCCAGAGAAGAACTGAATGATCAGTACGATATTTATCCAATCCAGAGACAATTATATTTGGATCAACTGGATTCCAGGCTACCGCGTTGCACTGTCTTGCGTGCTTTGGAGCTAAAAGAGAAATATTTAAACTGATTCACAGTGAGTCTGAACCATTTTCAATCTAAAAGTGGTTGAACTCAATGTTTTTTTATAGAAAGTACCTTACTGATGATTTATGAGTAGTTCAAAAGCAAATTTAAAATCTTGGAGAGAATTAAAGATTTTAAAGAATCCGAAAAACTGCTTTTTGATTTTTTTTAGTTTGATGACTATAGTATTACTTCAAACAGGAAATTAAATCAAAATCTTGCGAAATACTTTTTTAATATAATAACTCCCCATCCTACAGGCTTTTTTGTTGATAAATAAATACATACATATTTTTTGCAAAAAATGAATTGCATTTTACTTACTTCAAAAAGGGGTGAGTCCTCTTAAAAATGAATACTTGAACGTTTAAAAACTATCCAAAAGTAATAAACAATGAAGAAAAGTGAAGTGGAAAGTCGCTTTAATAACCTTAATGACAAAAAAACAACATTTTCTGCCAAACAAAACCCCCCATAAAACGCAAAGTTTTCAATTTGTCCAATTCTTTTATAATGGCACGTCTCTCTGGCCAAATTGAGTTTTTACTTTCTTTAAGTAATGCAACTTTATTAATTCTATTTAGAATAGGGCTCTAAAGCCCTGTTCTCAGTTAAATTCCAAATTAAAAATTAATAAAATTGCACTATGTAAACAGAATAAAAGCTCAAAAGTGGCAGACAGACGTGACCTTATATATTTAAAACCATTTCCCAAAATTTGAACACAATATTTAAATGTTTCAAATTGTAAGGCCGCCGAATATAAAACATGTGATTGATCACGTGACACTCTTCAAGCCCTTAATATAAAATAACACTTTTCAAGCAATATTTTTAAATAAGTAAAACTAAGAGATTAATTTTACTTATTTCAAAAAGGGCTCGATAATTTTTAACAAAAAAAAATATTTAAAACGTTTAAAAACTATCCAAAAGTAATAAACGTCCATAAAACACACAATTTTCAATTTATCCAATTATTTTATAATACTTTTTTAATCAGTTTTTAACATAAGTGATTCGGCACTTTTGCCACAAATTAAACACAATTCTTAAACCCCCACACTTTGCCGGCCTTTTGCGAAGCGCTCAAATTCAGAATCGGCCTTATGTCCCGAATTCGATCAACTCCATTCGATATACTCGAATCGACTGGCCATATCAGCCAGTCACAGTTGCGCATGTACGCAGCGACACTTCTGCCAACTTCGTTTTACATATATTGAATATATATAAAAAAATTAAATCTCTAACATTCGGCCATCCTAACTGAGCTTGGTCCCCAAGCTCTCAAAATACAAAAAATAATTTTCATCGAAGTTCTCTGTGTTTGGTATTCGAAAGAACAGATTAGTAAAGTTATCATTTTTCTAACATTGTAGAACTGTCATACCTGACTGGAGGTTTTCGCCTCCGTTTACTTCTTCGCAAACTTACATTTTCTGAAGGATCATGATTTTTAATTTCAGAACCTGTTGTATCAACTGGGATGTCCTGAGTTACAATTTCTAAATCTTTCGCAGGCTTACATTTGTCTCTCTCTTTCTCGCTCATATTTTTGTTTATAATATCGCTTGAATCGTGGTCTTAATCTTTCAGCTCCCTTGTTTCGTCGCTTTCGCTTTCGTTATTTTCACATTCATTCTCGTCATTCCACCCGCGCCAAATTTTAATTTGACTCACATGAGCGGTGGTTTGACCTCGCTTCCCTTTCGTGACTAAACTCTGAACTCCATAAGTATCAGATGTAACACGTAGGTGATCACCATGGGCCCTTTCAATTAAGACTGCAGTTCTGTTGATTCATCCATAGCGATATGAATGGATTTCATATAAACAATGTCACCGACCTTATGTTTCACAATAAGTCGCAATCTGTCATATCTATCTTTCGGCACTTTCTGAGCTTTTCAATTACGTTTCTTCTTCTCTTAGTTATACGGAAAGACGATGGGTTTCCGAATTCACTGATAATTCCCTCGTTAAACCGTTTGCAAATCGCGGAACGTACCCATAATGCACTAAACGAGTAGCGGCTGATCGCCCTAAGGGGGTCGGAAGTTTGGGACAGAACCTTCACGTCGGTCCCCGCTGTTACGCTTTCAGAACTGTTTGCAGATGGGGTAAAGAAACAACAAACTTGTTTCAATATCGAATCCGACCAAACAAGAAGACCCGAAGGTGCTCCTTGAAGGAGAGGACAGTTTGTTGCCGGCTAGAATTGTGTACTCGTGATAAAAGGTGTAAGGTGATCAATGTGTACATTTTCGAAGGGTCTTTTACCCACCGAAATCGGATGTAACTCCCCAGGTTGTTTTACTACTTTATTCTCAGACAAAATACATTCGATACAAGCTCCAATATGTCTCTTAATATAATTTCGCATGTCGGGCAAATAGTAATGATTTCTCACCGGAGCTAGTGTTCTATCAGCACCAAAATGACTGCAGAAATCGTGATATTCAATCGTTAAAGCCTTTTGCATGGCTTGCGGCACTCCATATAGTTCTTTATCTCGATTCGTCCTATCTATTTTATAAAGAAGTCCGTCCGCAACACATAGTCGAAAACTTCTCATTTTTCTCTGCGAGTTTGATCCTGCTCCTCCTTTTCTAAAATTTGAATTTTTCTATTCAACTTTTCATCTCCTCTTTGATAAAGCAAAATTTCGTCTTTCTGGACTGAAACATTGTATACGAAAGCAATATCGGTAGTATCTAGTGCGTTTTCGATTGGAGCTCTGGATAGAGCGTCTACGTGTTGCATACATTCTCCTTTTCGATGGTGGATATCAAATTCGTACTCAGCGATTGAGTTGATCCACGTAATGATTTGTGAATTTTTAGTTTTGCTAGTGTTTACGTAAATTAGCGATTGACAATCTGTTATAATATTAAACTTAATTCCGATCAGAAAATGTCTTAAACGCTCAAGAGCCCAAACAATGGCTAACATCTCGAGTTTACTGCTATGATACGACTTTTCAGTTTCCGAGGTTCGGCGGCTTATTGCATAAATTAGTTGCATGTCATGATAATCGTTTTCTTGTAAGAACATTGCACCGAGACCTTCCGCTGAAGCGTCAGTGTGTAGTTCTATATTTTTCGCAAGCGGGTTGTACATTCCGAAAATCGGTTTTGAAGACAACAATTGTTTCCCTTTCACGAAAGCACTTTCTTGAATTTCCCCCCGAACAAAGTCTCGCTTTTCTTTTAATAGATCTGTCAAGGGTGCCAGAAAATCAAAAATAGCTTGTAACTTTTGCTCGTCGGGAGAAATGCTATTCTTTTGAATTTTATACCCTAGGTATTCGACGCTACGCATTCCAAATTTACACTTCTAAATATTAATAGTTAATCCGGCTTTTTAAACAATTCAAAAACCTTTCTTGATTTTGCAAGTAACTCGTCCCACGAATTAGCATAGATCAGGATGTCGTCGAAGTACGAGAGAGCTAACTTTTTATTCGAAAATCCGGACAATTTATTCATTAATTTGGAAATATCAAATGGCACGTTCATTAATCCGAACATAGCCCGTTCAAGTTAGACGGTTGTATTCTGCGTTATAAAAGCCATTTTCTCCTTGGCGTTACCTGTTAATGGGATTTGTAAGTATCCGCATTTTAAATCTAGGACAGTAAACAAACTAGCACCGTATAAGTTTTCAATACTATTATCGATATATGGATTCGGATAATGCATTCTAATGGTATTTTGGTTTAGTCTTCTATAGTCCACAACCATTCTTGATGCTTCATTTTTCCTTCTGATAAGAATACAAGGACTCGCAAAAGGTGATTCTGTGTCAGTTACTAATTGAGTTTGCTTCCATTCGTTTACTGTTTCTTGCATGATCTTTCGCTGCTAATGAGTCACGCGGTGAGGTTTTAAAAATGTAGGTTCAGTTCCGGGTTTTAACTGGTTATCCATCTTAACTACATTAGTGCAACCCAATTCGAATAGACTTTTAGCAAAAACAATTCGATATTCGTTAACTAAATTTAGCAGTTTGTGGGTTTGTTCTTTTGTAACTGCCGGATCGATTATCAGTTCACTCTTCTACGGGTTTAAATCGGCTCAATTTTCGGAGCTTCATCGATAAACATTATTCCATCGTCTGTTTGCCTTTCGGATACTCGATAAGCGTTGTAGTCATATTCTCGTCCGGTAAACTAAATTCTAAATTATTCACTCTACATGAATTTGTCAAATTTTGTGAACTTCCAAAACTTTCTCAGACACTGGGTATGCAAATAACTTCAAACTCTTTAGCCAATACTACTGAAGCTTTAATATTGTACAATCACTACTTCCCGAATCAATTAACGCGTTTAAGAAATATTCGCCTACCTGAATTTTCTTTTTATACTTTTCTCTGTTATTTTCCAAATTACGATTGGCAACATTAACTTCCGCGTTCGAAAGCTTTTTCGGGTTTTTACACGATGAGGCTGTATGCCCGACTTCAATACACTTAAAACATTTAATCTCGCATTTTTCGGTACAATTTTTAGGGATATGACCGGCGTTATTACATCGGTAACACTTATGTGAATCTTCAGTGCTCGCTCTCTTGTTACCTGGCTGCAACGCTGACGTTTATTGATTTATAGGTTTTGAATTCGAAGCCCATTTTCGATGTGAACCTGAAGACAGCGAAGACGATTCTTTCTTCCTTGACGAGATGCGATGTCTTCTACCGTTTTCTAACGCCTCCATTTCCTGGATGCTCTCCAGTAAATCTTCGATTTCGAGATGACCTGTTGACATTACATTGATGGCAAGTTCCTTTGACCAAAGACCGATTGCAATTTGCGTCTTGGTTTCTTTGAAGGTTAATCCAAAATCTTCGCACAACCGTGCTTTATGAAAGAAATACTCCTTCGTATTTTCTCCAGGTTGTTGACTCCCCTGCTCCGTTTCTCTCCATCTCTGAGTAAGTGTCTTTTCAAATAAAAACGTTCCTTTACATTCGAATATGAACGGTTCCGAATCAACAATCTTGTATAGCTGTAGATTCTTATTGCTTCAACCATGATTTAGTTTCGGAGGGACTCTCCATTCCATCAAAATTGGCAATATTATGTGACAGGTCAGACAAAACACTGTACGAGTACATAGTCTCTCTCGGGTGATCTTGGCTAACAACTTCCGTTAAAGCCGAACTTTGCTTCAACAGAGCAGTCATCGCTGCTAACAGCTGACTCATTTGATCTCCGGCAGGTTGTTGTTGAGGTTGAAATTGAGTGCCATTCTGTCCAGAGGTAGTATTCGTACTGGAACTAGCTGGAGTTACAAGGTTCGACCCTGTATTTTGCTGCTGGTTTAGTTGTTGTTTTTGTTTCTGAAATTTAAGCATCGCTCCTACTGATTCTGAGTTTCAAGATCTACTCGTTCTTTTTCTCGCTTGGCTTCTTTAACAATTAAAGTAGATTCTCTTTTACCGACAATTTCTTTATCTCGGCTGCCACGCCTCCAAGCCACACTGGCACGTCTAAACTTGCATGACCGCCATCTTGAAAAATGATTGGAAATTTTCAAAACACGAATTTCACTAAGGCAAATAATTTCTGATGCACCGAGAACGATAGAAAATACTTATTATCAAACCTTACACTTAGAAATTTGTTATAATATACTGTAATTGATTTTTCTCAGAGTTCAGATCAAACAAAATTGCAAAAATCCACTTCACAATTTTAAGTACTGAATTTATTGCAGAATTTTAAGAAATAGTAATAATAAATAAGTAATTCGACACTTTTGTTACAATTTAAACACGATCCTTAGACCCCCACGCTTTATCGGCCTTTTGCCAAGAGTTCAAATACAGAATCGGCCTTATGCACCGAATTCGATCAACTCCATTCGATATACTCGAATCGACTGCCCATATCAGCCAGTCACAGTTGTGCATTTACGCAGTGATACTTCTGACAACTTAGTTTCACAAATATTGAATATATATTAAAAACATTAAAATTATAACAAATTCTTTTATAATACTTTTATTACTCAGTTTTAAAGGTATAAAAACACTTCCTAAACAATAATTTTAAATGAGGTCATCCTGTGGGCTGAGACTGACTCAAAAGATTAAATAAATGTAGGGTTTCACTTATTTAATTATAGAATAATGTTTGTTTAAAAAACAGAGGGAGGTCCTGTGTTTCGTAGGGGGTAGGATGTGGAGCGTGTCATACGGACAGCGAGTAACTTGTACTCGAGTAGGGGGTTAGGTTTTTGGGTAATCCGGGATTTCCAGGGCGACGATGGAGTCCTTCAGGCCGATGGTGATCTTCGATGGCACGGGAGTGATACTCTCCATGGCGAAGATGGGGTTGATCGTGGTGAGGAGGTCTCCTGCAGATATGGGAGTAAGCCTTTCCGTAACGGGGATCGGTTTCGAAGCTGCTAAGAATGTGGTCTGAAAGCGATGGGAGCAGGGATATTAAATAATAAGGCAAGCGGGTAAGATTAAACTAAGGTGTTTTATTCAGGGCTCGTTTTCGTCGTTTACATTTTGGGGGCTCGGGAAGAAGTGAAGTCTCCTTTTTTTGCATTTAAAAATATCCTTCACTGTTCATAAAGTATTACATAAGGAGATCTTTGTTTCTACCTATGAATATATGTTGTTCTATTAAGATATTTATTTCCAATCTGAAAATTTAACTGTGAGTAATACTGACTTTAATTTATTTAAATTCTTCATATTATTTGTTTCGCAAAACAGATAAAGTGTTTTATATAAACAAAAATTTGAAAGTTCTTGAGATTTCCGTACATACTAAGACAACAAAATTAAAGCTTAGGACTGATAACAACTTAAAACTAGGGTAGATATTGAGACTCTCCTAGCAGCTTTTAATAGGGCATGTTGTGAGTAAGCCTGAAGGGCATTGCAGCTTCGCTAGCGTATAGAATAAATTCGTCGTTGAGATCCTGCATTTTTTCAATCTGTATGATATAAAAATCTTTGGTGGAGTCATAGATAGGCCTTATACAGGATTGATTTATTATTTATAGAGATTGCTTCGTCTACCTACTGAGCAGTTCAGGGTCCCTATCATCGCAATTGTTTTCTTTTTGATTTTGTTCATTTGTTCTTTATATTTGACTTTGGAACTTAATGCTAGTCCTAGATAATCTCTGCTACTTTTCGGCATAATTTTGTTGTTGTTCATGTACAGATGTAGAATAAGTTCTTCCCCACTTTTATTTTTAAATATGATGATTCAGTTTTTTCCGCATTTATTTTTAGTTTACACTTATCAAAATACTCTAGATGTATGTCTAAGTACTTCTGTAATTTTTATATTGCTAATCTAATTTTCCAGGAGGCTACACAGAGTGCTGTATCATCCACGAAAATAGACAATTTTACAATTTCAGTACTCAGGATATGATTAGTGCAAAATATGAAAAGCACCGAGACGATATCATCTTTCTCAACTAGATGCTATCTAATTTTCTTATATTTTCTATAGGCGATCTCGTCAGTTTCATTGTCACCCATGTTTTCAGTAAGATAGAGGACTTTCTCAAAATTATCCGCGATCTGCTCAACCCTATTCTCACTGCTGATGGCTAGGTCGTTTAGGCCACGCAGGATAGGGAGTGTATTTGAATTTCTTTTAGTGAAACATTTTGCCATTTTCTATAGAAAATTATCATGGACAATCAAGTTTTCAAGTTTATTGGACCAGTTTTCTTTGTTATATTTTCCAGTTTTTCTATTGACGATGTAAGTGGGTAAACTGGGTCTCAGCTTGCCAAATTTTTAGATATAAAGTTTTGAAAATCTGTCAGATTTTCGTTTAGTTGGTGATGTAACTCCTCTGCCGGTCCCCAACTTCTACTCTTTGTAGTCCACGTCGAAGAAAACGAGAGTGGATTTCTCTTTTCCAGGGCTGGAAAGTCCTGCAGCACATTGAACTGAAAAACCCTGCCTGGTTGGTTAGTTTTTCATGGACGTTTCTGTCTTGTGCCCTTTCCTTTTGAACATTCATTATATGCTCAAGATAAGCAACAGAACCGCTCGAGTAATTTGCAGGGTGTTCTTCCTCATAGTCGACAAATTTTAGGGCAGTATCACTTTTCTTGTCACAATGAGCAGCTGGGTGATTTTTCTCGCACTTTACACACTTAGGCTTTTTGTGGCACATTCGGAATCCGTGGCTAAAAGCGTGGCAGTTATGACACTGGCTCGCTTGTCCAGAATTTTTGTATTTTTCCCAACTCACTTTGACGTAGCACACATATTTAATGTTCCAGACACTTCTCATGTCTATTTCATTTTCAAAGGTGATCATGTGCACTGGGTTCCTGTTTGGGTCACTCACTGATTTATTTTTCCTTAGGATGGAAATATTTTCACACATAACACCCTGTTGTTTGAGGTCCTCAGAAATTTCCGCTATCCGGATGTTCGGAAGCCCTTGAGCAATGATGCGATTCGGTTGAAGCCACTTTGGAGTGTAGGAGAAGAAGGCCATCTTATCAGCTTGAAATTTCTTTCACAGCGCTGCGAATTCGTCTACCGATTTGCAGTGGACGGTGAGTCTATCGGGAGCGTAGAAGATTTTTGCCTTTTTTGTAGTGGTTGTATCAACTATGGTCCTCAAGCATTGAGAATAGATTTTTATGTTGTCAGTGATGGCAATAGGTGGTATTTTGATGCTAACTTCTTCTTTACCTGATGCACTTTCAAGATTTTCTGTTTCTTCACCTTCCATAGTCTCGTCTTCACTCAAGAAGTTAAGTACTCCGAAGCTGTTGTATGTTGGTATTGGTTTTTGGGCAACAGTCCAGGTGCTGGAATCAAGACCAGTCTTTCTCTTCTTGGAGTTTACGTCTCCATCTCCAGGATCGCCAGGAGTATCTACACCCATATCGAGACCTGGCTAATCAATTACAATTCACAATCACCAAGTCCAAACTGTAAAAACTAGAGATCTCTCTTTTCACGGTATCATTTTTTGCGTGTCCTGTTTTTGAATGGGATAACTTGATTCTGCTATTTTTAATGTAAAACAAATGACGCTGGGATTCCAGCAGTGGTCTTTAGTATTTTAGTAGCAAATTGGTTGGTGACCAAATGAGTGTTAGAGTAGATAGGCAGGAAGCGTTCTGGCTCAAGATTCCTACCTTACCGGCTTTGATCGCCCCTTTCCAGCTCTGAGCTGTAGTGGTTCATGTCCGTGCTAAGTTAGAGGGTTCATGTTCGTGCTAAGTTCCTCGAAGGCTCCCCGATGACGTCACAAAAATGATATTGCGCAATTGTGGCGCAATCTCGTAGATGAGTCATGAATTAAATAAGAAAAAAATAATAATAATGGTATCATGTTACATAGAATTCCGAGAATTGTTTTCAAAATGGTGTCATAATACGGGGAAATGACGCAGTTTCGCCTCCTCCCTTTGATACGATGCCGCCGCCGCCGTCGATACGTCATAACAAAATAGCACAGAGATGAGTTATGAATTTAAGAAGAAAGTAAGACGGAGTCTGGATCAAATTACAAGACGGAGTCTAGATCATAATTTTGTCCACTTTTTACAAGACGGAGTCTAGATCAGCCGGTATTGCATGCTTTTATGCAAGTTTCGCCGCCCGTTGATATAGGTGTGTGTGTGTGAGTGTGTGTGTGTTGCATACGTCATTGCCACGCATTGGTATGTATATGTTTATATCGTACGTCATAAGAAAATATCACAGAGGTGAGTCATAGTGTCACCCCGTAAAAGAAAGATGCCGCCGTTACCTATGCCATATTTTATAGGTATTAAGGAATTTGATAAGAATGATTATTTTTGTTCCATGATGATCATGATCCACCATTTAACCATCCGCATGCGACTCGGTGAATGGTGCCCATGTGCCTTCTCCTCAATTTTTTAGTTGGAAAGGGGAGAGCGCCTCCTCCTCAATTTTGCAGTTGGAAAGGGGAGAGTAGTTTCAATAATCTCAGCAAGATCAATTTTTTCATTTGGAAAGGGGAGAGTAGTTTCAATAATCTCGGCAAGATTTCTGAGTTGGAAAGAGGAAAAATGGTTTGAAAATTCTCGGGGAAATTTCTGAGGTAAATCGAGGAAAACGGTATAATTTGTATCGACACTTCCGACATGACTCATTCAGATTCAATGTAAACCAGATTGAGATTGGTCATCTGGTTCAACAACAATTGCAACCAGTCTTATCCAGGTTTTCAGGAATTTAATCAGCCGTGTAAGGTAAACACTAATCTTGAGCACTTTTGAAAGTTGAAGAGTTTGAGATAGCTGCAGACTATTCATATTCAATTTTCACAATGGCATGAGCGATAGGCTGCGAAAGAAACAAGTTTTTTATTTGACGATTGAGGTTTGCTTTCGAAGCCGTTAGGGAATGTCTTCGACTTTTGAGTTGTTACCGTTTATTCACACTGTGTCTTTTCGTTTATTAAATTGCATAGTGATACTTCTTCTTGCTATTTTCGAAGACAATGTCAGAGTTTAGTGGTAATATTCAGAGTTCGATTGGATACTTCATTCTCCTCCTCCTCCTCCTAGGAAAGGTACATAAATTCAGCATTCATGAATGAACAACCATTCGTGCTGTGTCAATGGCAAAAATGACTTCCACATGTTCAAATTGTTTGAGAACTTATTCAAGACTCGATAATTTAAAAAGACATGTGAAATACTCTTGCTTATTGGGAAAGTATCGTACGCAGAATGAGAGAGACTTTCATTAAATTGTAAAGGTACCTAAACGTTTAAGGATAGTGCAAGACAGCAAAAGGCAGATTGATGAGGCTAGGAAAGTTAGTCATCGAAAGCATAAAAGTTGGAAATCTGATGAAGAACAAACTATTCAGGAAACATGGGAACCAAAATCCTCTTCATTGGGGGATCTAATAAACATTATGCAGAAGTTTAATCATGAAGTGGAACTGTATGTGGAGAAGCAAAAAGTAGAAGCAGAAGACGAAGAAAACAAAGAATTTGGTCAACACGTCAATTCTCTATCCATGACAAGCAACAATGAAGATAATGATAATAATGTAAGCGAAAAGTTTTTATATATTATTCGATATTATATAGTTCTTCATATTTATTATTATTATCATTACATAAAAAAAATTATATCTCAGACTTAAGATGGTTACAGCCCAATATGTCGAAAGCACTTTTTGAGTTGGATATTTGTACCA
>JAUMHM010000078.1:4789960-4807792 GCA_032362435.1 Melikaiella ostensackeni
ACTCCCAAATCGGGGTTACATGTCACGATCCCAGACCTCCGTGATGCATCTTGGAACCAGACAGAGTTTTCAGGCTTTCTGTACTGCTCACTAATGAGCAGCACATCTGCCCTCCTCTCCCTGGCTACCTGCATCAGGTGGGTCTGGGCGTCTCTACCCCTTCCGAGGTTAAGCTGCAGGAACCTCAATTCCCGCATCTCAACCTCTTCATTTTATATATTTTATACGTTTTTGATACCTCAAATTTATTATTTAACAAACGTCTAGTTGTTTAAACAATATTCTTTCATGAAATTTGTGAATTTTCTCTCTTTTCTGATATAAATATTACAACTAATTATTTTTGAACACATACATTTTAATTTTTATGTTCATGAATTGCTTAAACATTAATTTTTTATTATTTCCAATATTTTGTCAATCTGTAAAAATTTTTATACAGATGTTCGTTTCTTCGTTATGAAATGTTTCTGTTTGGAAAGCTGAGAAAAATTCTGTATGAATCTTTTGAAATAAATTATTCCATTTCTTTTTTTATTGAACAATTCATCATTGTTCTTTGCTATGATTCGTTTAAAACCGAAAATAGTGTCCTTGGACATCTGAGATAAAGCTTGTACATCAGTTCCTGAATTTCCCGAAAAAAAATTTTTAAACAAAAAGAATTTGTTAAATAATAAAGCTAAGATATCAAGATATTCAATATAAAAAAATACAACGTAGACTGAAAATTTATATGAAAAAAGTGGACATTTCTAGGACAACACGATGAAATACTGGAAATAACTAATAATTAACTGTTGAAATACCCCTTGAATCTAAAAAATGAAATTTATCTTTTCAAACAATCACTAGTTGTAATATTTATATCAAAAAAGAGAGGGAATCTCCAAATTTTCTGAAAAAAAATATTGCTTACACAAATGTAATTTGTGTAAACAAATAAGGGTTTGTTAAATAATTAAGTTGAGGTATCGAAAACGTATAAAATGTATAAAAAGGCAACCTCTATTTTCATTCTGTTAAAAACGCCGACTTTTCAATAAAAAAAAAAAATTATTTAAACAAATGGAATTGGTTTGAATAATTTTAAATTACTTTAAAATATTGATCATTATTTCACTAGACCAACAATAATCAGTTTTGGCAAAAAAAAAAAAAAAACGAGAATAAAGTGCTCAAAGGTGTATATTTCGTGCAGAATTGACATTTTTAGATTTAAGGGTACTCTTCCGGGCTAGTGTGCGTAATTCAAGTTAAATTCAAAAGATTTCAAATGATTTTAAAAAAAAATTTTAATCAAAAAAATTCTATCGATTTTAGTAAAATTGGAATGAATTTTGAAGAATTCAAGAAATTTTGAGAATATTCATAAGAATTGGAGTGAACTGAACGAAATTTTAAAAATAAAAAAATTTACATTGGATTAAGTAAAATGGGAGTGAATTGAATTCTGGCCGAATTCAACAGAACTGTAGTGAATTGAGACAGATTGAAGGAAATAAATAAAAACCAATGAATTGAATAAATTTTTTATGAATTCGTTGAAATTCATAAAAATTCTAGGTGAAATCAAGTGAATTGAAAACAATTCAAAAATATTTTAAAACTGCATTGAATTCATTAAGTTCAAAGTGAATTTAGAAAAATTTAAGACAATTCAAAAGAATTTGATGAAATGCTTAAGAATTCAAGGTCAGTTTGAAAGACTTCAGAATGAATTCTAAAAACTAAGAGAAACTTTTAAAAATCCATTGAATTGAGTATAATTGAGTGAATTTAGAATAATTCGAGGTGAATTCAAAAAAATTCAGGATGAATTAAAACAATTCCAAAGAATTTAAAAGAATTCACGGTGAATTTAAAATAATTCAAATGAATGGAACAAAATTTTAAAAAAATCAATTGAATTTAGTGGATTTCAAAGGAATTCCAAGGAATTCAGGGTTCTTTTTTCGAATTTGAAACTGAATTGGGGGGGGGGGAGGTGGTTGTCATCTAGCACAAAAACAAATTTTCCAATGCATTTTTGAACCACACTGATAAACGCTCGTCACTTTTGTCAATTTTAGGTCACTGTTTTCAAGTAAATTAGGCTGTGGCAGCTCTGACAATCTTTATAAATGAACTATAGCATCTTAATTATTTTTAAAACCTTTGTATCAAAAAGCTTGTCTTAATAAAATTTGGAATGTGTTTTCAGTTTGTAGAAGACTACGAGCCGACAAAAGCAGACTCTTATAGGAAGAAAGTCGTATTAGACGGAGAAGAGGTACAAATAGATATTTTGGATACGGCAGGACAAGAAGACTATGCAGCTATTAGAGATAACTATTTCCGAAGTGGGGAAGGATTTCTCTGTGTTTTTTCTATCACAGAAGATGACAGCTTCCAGGCCACACAAGAATTCAGGTTAGAACAACATTTTAGGTGCATGTCTTAAATTACTTTAGATCTAATTTAAAACCTTTCCAGCTAAGATTCATGTTCAAAAAAATATCTGAAGGTCTAAAAGTATCTATTTTCAAGCCAGATTAACTGTGGTTTAAATTTTCTGCGCGTTTGTAATCTTTTATTAAATTTCAATTTACAGGGTGTCCAGTGTGCAGGAAAAGCGTGAAAATCGGGAATTGCATGGAAAATTTATTGATGCGGGAAATGTACGGGATTTTATTTTTAAAGTGGAAATTTTGTATGTTTCATACTTAGGCAGGATGGAAACTTTTTTTGTATTTGAATCACTGTGTTTTCACTACATTTTCTAACAAAAATTACAAAATGGCTTGGAAATGTTCAAACGATTCAGAGAAATAAAACAGAAGCTTTATAATAAGAAAGGGACGTTTTGGCAACAGAAATTAAAACTAAAGAGAAAGAACGTATTGAAAAAATACGAAGTTTATTTACTTGTTTCTGAGAAAATTATTATTTTCATAGATGTAAATTTTTTTATTGTTTTGGAAGGCTAGGAGTCTTCCTAAAGATTCATTTTTATACACTGCTCCCTAAAAGACGTTTCTGATATATTGAGGACTTTTTGTTAATGAAAATTCGGCGAAAAAAATTTATTTGCCTAGAGATTGAAAAATTTAAATGCAGCATATTTTTAGAATACAGAGATGTACAGGTATGTATTTAGAAAAAATATATATTTATTTAGCTCAGCTTAAAAAGATATCTTGGACATCTGAAGGTTTTTTACTTAAGATACACTAGAATAAATTGACTAGTCTAAGCAAATCAGAAACAGAAAATAAAAATTATTTCCACATTCTTATGGGTTTTAAATATTTTTTCTTCTAACTTCAACTTATAAAAACACTCGAAAAAAGGTATGAAGTTGATGGAATCAAAAATAGATAAATAGCAGAATTGAAGAATGATCAGTTTTGAGTTTATCTGTTTTTTATTTTTTCAACTCCTTAACTTTCTCTCTGTTGTTTTTCTTGGTCATTCAGAAGTTTCGAGACATTGGAAATAATTTGTAAAGCTATCGAGAAAAAATATAATTTTAAAAACCACAAAATGACTATATGGAATACACGTACCCTTTCCGTTTTTTATTCTTTCTACTTGTCAATTTTTTTTAGTGTATTTTGATAGGTAGAAAACCCTAAAGTATACTAAATATTTTTTAAGCTCAATTAGATAAATATTTTTTCTTAAACATGCAACTCAGTATTTTACAAATTGACTGCATTTACATTTTTTATTTTCTAGAGATATCAAATTTTTTTTAGCGAATTTTCACTAGCAGAAAATCTTCAGATGTATCAGAAAAAAATCTCGTGTCATTGTTTTGGTATTTTTAAATACTTTGTTAAAAACGGGGGTCTGTTAAATAGGAATTATCTTTCGTGGAGCAGTATTATATAAAAATCGTTCAAGAGTTTAGGAGTTCATTTAACTTACTAACAAAAGACGGAGAATAACCCTATTTTTTTCGGAACAAAAAATTGTCTTGAAAATCATTTATGTAAGAAAGAAATATTTGAGTAAAATTTTTATGGGAATTTTCAAAAATCCTGCGGGAAATGTACGAGAATTTTATTTGGTGAAAAAATAAATACTTAGTTCTGTTTTATTCAAAAAAAGACGATTCAACCGCGGTTCTGGCGCCTAAACAATCCTAAAATGATTAACACTATTATTTAACGTTAATTTCCGTCAAAATAATAAGTGTTTGGCAGAAAATACAACTGATGATACTAGACGCTGATGAAAAAAAGCTTGACTTAATTACACAAAAAATACTACCTCTAATATTGAAAAACTACCCTTTATAGGGGCTTAATTTTAAAATATTATATTTTCCACTTTGCTTTATTGTACCAAGCCGTTTAGTACTACAATATGCAAAGAATTGCATAAAAAATTTTCAAAATGCACAATTTGATATTTCAACCCCTATAAAGGGTAGTTTTTTACGCTTAGGTGTAGTATTTTTGTTCTAATTCGGCCAAGTTTTCTTTTGTCGGCGTCTGGTACCATCAGTTGTATTTCCTGCAAAACACGTTATTTTATGGAAATAACCGTTAAATAATAGTTTTTATCATTTTGGGGCTGTTTAAGGTCCCAGGTCAGCGGTTTAATTTTTTTTTAATAAAACAAAAATACGCATTTATTTTTTCACTAAATGAAACAAGTTTAGGAGGTGCGTGATGAAATTAAAAAATGCGTTTTTAGGATACCCTTCTGAAAACCCTGTTTTTATAGTCTTTTATTGAAATGCAATTTAAAAATATTCTTAATGTAGAAAAAAATTAGAGATTGTAACAACATTTTAATAAAAACTCTTTCTTTCTCAGGGAACAAATTCTCAGAGTGAAAAACGATGAAAATATTCCATTCTTGTTAGTGGGGAATAAAAGTGATCTTCAGGAGAAGAGAAAAGTATCGTTAGCCGAGGCTCAGGGCAGATCACAACAATGGGGAGTTCCTTACGTTGAAACGAGCGCAAAGACGAGAGAAAACGTCGATAAGGTGAGGATAAAAAAATTGTAGAAAAAAATGATCTAATTCTAAAAATAATGAAAAAATGATTTTAAAATATTTTGTTAACAAAAATTGTTCTCTAAATGTTGTCAATGTTCGCTTTTACTTTGTGTCTGTGATGAACGCACTTCTCTCTCTCTCTCTCTCTCTGAAATCTATACTCTAAAGTTTTTTTCATCACGTACAGTATTAAATTACATGATAAACAACAAGAGACAAAGAAGAAATTTAATACAAGATAATATTTTTTTATTCTCTTGCAGAAAAGTTAATACTCTACACTTTGTTAATTTTATTTCAAGTTTCATTTACTGCATTTCGGCATTTGGATATTTTAGATTAGTGAAAGCATGAAAATGTTGGAGGATAAAGTAAAGCTTTTTGTTGGCGGAAAGTCGCTATTATGCAAATTTGCAACAGAATTTATTTGATGCTTTTAGAAATTGCATGGGTTGCGCATTTTCAGGTATTTTTCGACTTGATGCGTGAAATACGGTCACGCAAAATTGAGGACAAATCGGCGAGTAATGGTCGTGGAAAGGATCGTGCGAAGAGGAAGAAAAAGAAGTGCATTATTCTATAGGTTCGCTATCCAGTTTTTGAGTTTTATAATATTTTTCAAAACATGAAGTTAAAAGAATTTTATCACATTAACAGAGTTCTAATATAATAATTGTTTACTCATATCAAGAGATTTATAAACCGTGCTTCTTATTCGCCGAATGTTTTGTGTTCTCGAATAGTGAGCTTATCACAGCCTTTGCACGGCATGTTCTTTTTAAAAAGAATTTTCATTCACACTTATTAGGCTATCTGCTGCTTTGATGGCAAAAGTTTTGATGTTTTGTGCTTTCGCATCGCTGGCTTCGAAGTTCCACACTTTTTTCGCTTTTTTTTGATACTTTTTTAGACAAGGCTACTTTTTGCTACTTTTTTCAGTAAGGTGATATAAAAAATTGTTCGTATTAACAAATGTCACTTTAAAAAAAATGAAAGAAAAGTATGCCTAAGGAAATTAATGTACCTAAAAAAAAAAAAGAAATCACTCAATCAAAATAAAATAATCGATGGGTTTCTTAAAAAATCTCAAAATGAGAAGGCGTAGTATAAATACATTAATCACATCTTTAAGCGCATAAAGTTAATAAGAAAACTGTTTTCGTTGATGATATTATTTAAGGGCATGTGATACAGTCAAATTCCTATATTACCGACCTCTTTTTTTCGGTGTACAATTTTTTTTTTTGAACCATATAGAACTTTTTTTCGAAATAAAGTATCAGACTGAAAGTTTGGAAATTGCATCAGAAGACAATAACCTGCGCTTATGTACTTTATTTGAGTCGGAATTTTGCAAAAAAATTATTTCCAAAGCTCCGACGCACAGGTTCGCCGGTCAATATTTATTATTTAGCAGGACATTTTTTTTACATCAACTATACTTGAATGACGTACATAAACGGACTTTATTGTCGTCTTTTGCATTCATCAAAGTTTTAGGCCGATATTTTGCTTAAAAAAAGTTCTATGGTTCAGAAAATTTCTCGATTAGCTCTCAGTTTTAATTTAAATTTGTAATTTCTTCGGAAATAATTTTTTGCAAAATTCCGACTCAGATGAAGTACATAAACGTAGGTTATTGTCTTCTGATGCATTTCCCAAACTTTCTGTTTGATACCTCATTTTGAAAAAAAAGTTCTATGGTTTAAAAAAAATGTGGTACACCGAAAAACAGAGGTCGGTAATGTAGGAATTTGACTGTGTCACATGCTCTCAAGCGCAAATTATAGATCATTCCTTTTGCCTTACAAGGAGATTATCAAAGTTAGGATTTTTTTATCTCATAAATTCCCTGCTGAGATTTCATTGGGTGACTATGAAGTTACCAAAACGTTATTTACCAATGGTTACCTGTTATAAAAAAAAATCCTTTTTTTTTTCATAAATTTTTTTATGAATTGAAATGCTTATTTATTGAATTCTCGTTTAAAATTATGTAAATATAAAATTTTAACACTTGTTTTTAATACAAAATTCAACTTTTACAAATTGAAGAAAATTAAATTTATAACAGTTGATTTTTTAACAATTTTGTTTAAAATTTAATTCTCAAATTTGTTTAATTTTTAATAGTTCAATTTTCAACAATTGAAAATTCAATAAAAAAGTGAATTTTATATTAAAAACAAGTGTTAGAAATGTTATATGTACATAATTTGACATGAGAATTTAATAAATAAACATTTCAATTCATAAAAAAATTAAAAAGTCTATTTTTCCGAAAACGGGTCGCCGTTTTCCTCTTGAATTTTCAGTAGTTAACAATTCTTTTTTTGGTTAAAGATTCATCATTTTAGTTGACTTTCGTCTTTTGGTTTAAAAATTCATCTCTTTTGGGGAAAAATTGAACTCCTTTGTTGAAAATTTATTTTTTTTTGTTGGAATAGTCATCATTTTAATTGAAAATTCACTTCTTTGGTTGAAAATTTATCTTATATATTTGATAATTGAACTGTTGGTTGAAAATTCATGTATTTTGTTGAAAATTCGTCTTTTCTGGTAAAAAAATGTTATATTTACATAATTTTACATGAGAATTTAATAAATAAACATTTTAATCCGTAAAGAAAAAATTGAAAAAAGTCGATTTTTTCTAAAACGGGTCGCCATAGGCAAATTAATAGTCATCCAATGGACTCTCAGTGGGGAATTTTTGAAATTCACGAAAAAATACCAACTCTGATCATCTTCTTGTTAGATGCAGTCTTCAGCGCAGTTATTATCTACATACAGAAGAATATGAAAGAAATTTCCCTTTTTAAATACGTTCTTTTTTTTAGTTGAAAGTATTTTTTACACTACTTTTTTATTTTAAAAACTAATTTTTTACTGATTTAAGAAGACTACTTTTTAATTTTTATTTTTGAGGATACTATTTTCTTCAGTAAGATACTTTTTAAATACTTTTTTTAGTTCCATAGAGCACTTCGAAGCCTGATGTTGATTTTCATGTGCATTTCACACACTTTGGAGGGAAACGGCACTAATTTTTTCAAATAAACATGTTGGACTTGTTACAAAGTTCTACTAAATCCAAGTGAATATAGTCAAATTCAGCTGCCGTTAAAGAGAATTTAAAATTTCGTAACTCGCAATAGCCAAAATTTTAAGAGGTTTCAAATTTTT
This sequence comes from Melikaiella ostensackeni, assembly GCA_032362435.1. Taxonomy (NCBI): domain Eukaryota; kingdom Metazoa; phylum Arthropoda; class Insecta; order Hymenoptera; family Cynipidae; genus Melikaiella; species Melikaiella ostensackeni. The sequence goes on from JAUMHM010000078.1 coordinate 4,798,142, forward strand.
TAATTTTAAAATTGAAGTAATTGATATTAAAGAAGTCTAATTTGAAATCTCTTATGTTCCAAACATTTCAACTCGGACAGCGTTTGAATTTGAAGTGCTCAATTAATACTTTTTTGAAGAAAAGGTTAAAAAATACTAAAAAAGGATATGTGTTTCAGGTATTTTTTGACTTGATGCGTGCAATAGCTGCTCGCAAGGCACATGACAACCAAGGAGAAGCGAGTGAACGCAAGAAGGAAGCAAAATGCTGCACTCTAATTTAACAAACCTCAAGTAACTTTCGACAGTGTCACATTATTCTACACCTCCCAGTGGTAAACTATCGTTGTGTATAAATGATGTATAACTTGTATCGAACAGGTTTTCTCCCACTTTACAGTGATTTAAAAAGTGCGATTTTTTCTACACACATACATAAGGGCCCGGACTATGGAGACCACTTGAGTTATCTCCAACTTAAAAAGGCAAAAACTATTGAAAAACTATTTGAACCAGGAGAGATCTTTTGTAGCACTTTACTTTTCTTAAATACGAACGTTTTGTATCTAATTTTTAAAAATTTTCAGGTGCTAATATATTAAGTAGTCTCTCTCAATTTTTATAGTTCCTACTTTAAGAATCTAAGACCTGTTTGTAAATCATGCCACAACTTTTTATAAAAAATATACGTTTTTACAAAGGTCTTAGATCTCTAGATTTCACCTAGAGTGCTGAAAGCTTTAGTTTTTGCTCAGAATGTTAATCGTAATCATCGTTTCGTACTGTAAGTATTCTATTGAAATAAAATGATTGTTTATTGATTTGTAGATTGTGCGCTCTTATTTACATTTCTATTTTAAATCTCTGAACTTCAAAATTGAATTTCAGCACTCTGCTTTTAGAAACACTGTAAAGCGAAGATGAAATTTTTCGTTTTCTGATGCACTGCACGACTTATTTTTTCATTCGCACGTTAGAGAAGAGAAAAGAGAGCAAAAAGAAAAATGAAAAATTTTAATAGAGAATGCAGTAGACGATTTCCGTTATCAACTTAATTAATAGACAGCAAATAAATATTAATGATAAATATCGACTATCTAAAAAAAGACTTGTGCCTCTGTGAGGCACACTAATAGACGAATTAAAAGATACCCGATAACATTATACCTGTACACTGTTTTTTTCATCAATTTATTGTAACCCTGACACGATTTTTATACGATTATTATAATTATAAGTAAGATATTTATTCAAGGTATGGCTATGTTATAATAGCTTTTCGACAAATTATATAAATGCATATTTGTGAAAATTTGGCCATATACGTAGTATATTTGGTTCTTTTATATTTTTGTACCGCTGCAACAAATCGTGCCTTTAAGCGTTCCGTATTTTTATGTAATCGTTTAAAAAAGAGGCTTCTGTCCCTTTTTATTGATGATCGCTCGACAGGATTTGTAAATACTTTATCCAATCAAACTTAGCTATTATTCAAAATGTACTGATTTTCACACCAATCATTACTTTTCATAAATTATATCTTTAAGCACAATCTCCGATTTTTTAATTAATTATCCATCTTATTTATGTATTTCCATAGAAATAATCCAAGTTTTATTTTATTATATAACAAAATTTTATTTTATTTTAACTGAACGACTTTAAAACTGAAATTCTCTTTGGATTGTAAACGTAACAATTAAAAGGTTTTAAATTATCATTGACAATTCTCTAATCGCAATAACTTATGTCCGATTGTAAAAGTTATATACCCCTCGTTAACGGTTGAATTCATGTACGATAATTTTTTTTTTATAAAAGTTTATTTAACGGTTTATGACAGTACACTTATGATTATTATTCCTTAAATCGATTTTGACTTTTTTCATTACTTGACATATTAAAACGAAATATGAAATGCGTGCGATTTCAGTTCTTTCGAGTGTGATCGCAAAATGTTTACTTGTGTAGACTCTAAATTATTCTAATTAGTACTTATGATCGGCACAACTCACCATTTAACGTCTAAAAGGTAGAACTGCAGTTCTATTGTCCAAGTAGATTTCCAGTACAATTAACAAACGCTTCGAGTTGATTAAAAAATTAAATTTCATAGTCATTACTCATCGAACTGGAAACTTAAGCACGCGAACAGTTTTGGCTCTCGAAAACTGGGCCTCGATCTATACACAATTGCACACTGTTCCCTGAAAAATGTTTGGGCGATTAACGAAAAAGGATATATAATTAACGGTATGAATATAAACAAAATGCGAACTTTTTGGCTCGATTTCAGGACAAAACGCGGCGTGTAAAAATCGATCGAAAGATCGCCCAACGAATCGCTCGTGTTGCTTCTCTAGCCTAGCAAGTAGGATATTTTTTTCTAATATAAATAAATAATCGGTTTTCAAAAAGCTCAGCAAGATAACGAAAAACTTTAGCATTCTAAGGTTTTCAAGAGAACTTGCAGCATCAGCTAATGTACACCGTATGTTATTTATTACAATTAATATTTTTGTTCTTTTTTCAGAACTTGCATTTCCATAATATAAATATTATAATTTTCATGTCGATCTGTACAATGGATCTGAGCCTGATTCAAATTTTTTTCAGGCATCTTTGTGTATAAGGCTAATCACGTCTAGTCAGCCGATGATGTTTCTCGCCTCTTTTCTGCGTACTTCTTTGTGAAGTCCTCCGCATTTTTCAAGAACTTTCTTCTGTCTCGAAGAAATTCTTCGGCCAAATCTCCTCGCAGAGGATGCTCTGGCTCTGGATCGTTCACTAATGCTATTAACGCTTGAATCACTGAAAAAAAAAAAATTATTTAATTAGAATATTACAAATTTATACATATATTAAAGACAATTATGTATTTAAATTAAAATACTGAATGCTCTTGATAACCTTGATCCGTTTTGGTAGCGGGTTTCCAATTTTCTGCAGTGATTATCGGTAGACAAACCTGTCCTTTTTCATCTACATTTGGATGATATATTTTTGTCTTAAATGTAATCCTCGGTGGCTTGAACGGATACTCAGCTGGGAAATTTATTTCTATGCGGAAAGCCCCTTTGTTGTATGGTGCATTGTCCTAGAAAAAAAAACACAAATAACAAATTAATAGCGTTCAGTAAAACTTGATTATTTGGAAAGAGTTTTAAAATCTTGTCAACTCAATTTTTCGCGGTTAATTTTATCACGGAAGATATCAAAGGAATGTCAGAGATAAAACTAACATCCGGCCTGTGGTCGGATTCCATAGAATGGGAAACAGGACTAAGTATTTGTCAAATTTTATCACGCATTTATGAAGGTGACCTTTTTTGGTCATAACTACTGATTAAAATTCAACACATTTTACTTTAGACAAAAAAAATGGGAAATCTATGAAGTTCAGGCTGGCCGTTTTAATTGAGGAAACCGATTCCCGGGTTTTCCAGGTTCGCAAAATTTGTTCACAGTCATTGAAATTAAAAAATTTGAACTCTTAGTGCTGAAAATATTTTTATTTTAAGTAACCAAAACTGAACTTCAAATTAAAGCACTTAAAGTGGAATTCTTTTGAATTTTAAAGTTTCAAAATGGAAAGTACACAAATTTTTAATTTAGAAATTTTATATTGAAATGCTCAATAATTTAGACGTATAAAATGGAAGCTTACAACACTTATCACCTGAACAATTTTAAATTTCAAAGTTTTCACAAAGATTTCAGAAGATTTCAAAGATTTCGCAAAGGTTTTAAATATTTCAAAAATTTCGCAAGAACTTTCAAGATTTCAAAGATTTCAAAGATATCGCAAAGATTTTGAAGATTTCAAAGAATCAAAAATATTTCAGAAGATTTCAATGATTTCGCAAAAATTTTAAAGATTTCAAAGGCATCAAAAGAGTCAACAAATTTTTTTAATGTTTCACAAAGATTTCAATGATTTCATGAAGATTTGAAAAATTTGACAAAGATTTCTGAAGATTTCACAGATTCCAAATGATTTCAAAATATTTCAGAAGATTTCGCAAAGATTTTAAAGATTTCAGAAAATTTTCAATGATTTCATAAAGATTCCAAAAATTTCACAAAGGTTTCAATAGATTTCAAAAGAGTTAACAAAGTTTTTCAATATTTTACAAAGATTTCAATGATTTCAAAATATTTCAGAAGACTTGAAAGATCTCAAAAGATTTCACAGACACTTATAAAATTTCAGAAAGATTTCAAATAGTCCAAAAGTTTTCAAAGATTTTGCAAAGATTTCGAAGATTCCAGAAATATTTGCGAAGATTTCAAAAAGATTTCCAACATATTCAAAAGATTTTAAAATATTTCAACTGAAAATTGTTAAATTAAATGCCGTTAATCTGCAAAATTTTAAATTTTAAACTTTTATAAATTGAACAGTTCAAAGATTTCTGACTAAAATATATAAATCCACACTATCATTTTCAATGCTCTAAGATGAAGAATAAATCAATAAATTTGTAAATGTTCAGAATTATATAATCTTAAGAAATTTTAAGTTAGAAACATTAAAAATTGAACGATTTTTTTAAAACTTGACACTTTTTAAATGGGAAGTTAAATTTTTTCAGTTTTAAGTCGTTTCACGTTAACAATTGTTCAATTATTATTTATAAATCAAAATTCAACACTATCACTTACAAATTGAAAACTGTTTGAATAGAACAATTTAAATTGTAACGTTCAGAGTCTAAATGTAGTACGTACACTAAATTTTAACGATTCAAGGCTTTCTATTTCAAATATGTAATTCAGATTCAAATTATTTAGATTTGAATATATAATTCATAATTGCTCATTTTATAGGTATAGTCAAATATTACTAAATACTTAAAAAATTAAACATTTTTTTTAAATATCAAATTCAATGGCTTAAAAATGGAATATTTTAGACTGAAACAATATTTCAATAGGACTTGAAATTGAATAAAAGCGTTTGATTATGAATCTATTAATATTAAATTATTTGAAAATTGAAAATAGTTTATAAATTTTCAATCAGGCGTTTATATTTACTCAACTACTAGGGCTTTCGAATTGAAATAGTTCAATTTTTATCGATAAAACCTGTAAATTGTTTAATTTTGAACAGATTCAGAATCATCTTATAAAATCATTTATTTATATTTACAGATGATCAACATAAAAACGTTTCTTATCCAAAATTTTCAACTTCAAAAGCTTTTAATTTTTAGTTGTTTAAGTCTTCAAAACTGCATTTTTAAATTCTTTGAATTGAAAATCTACGCTTAAAAATTAATACCTAAAACATAAAATTTTTAAAGTAAAAGATTTTAGAATTACGCATTGTAAACTGAATGATTTCATGATTGAAAAAGTTAACAATTGAACGTAACACAAAAAGAATCGAAATCGAACTTATTTTAAATTGCATTATGTCATGTGATATGAAATTGGGGATATTGCATGTGATTGGATAGATTCTTCTAAAAATTTGTAACATTCCAGGTCAAAAACTAAATTAACTGTCATTATCCGGTTGTTCCTGCTCGCAAAAAATTCCCGGTTTCCCGGTCTAGCGACCACCCTGGTTTAAAAAAAATAGTTTTAAACTTTATATACTGAATGGATGGATATTTAAATCTGTATTATTATAAAAGGAAGTTTCAAGAATCTAGAAATCAGCTGACATCTCGGATCTTAAAATCTCAAAATAAAACTACTGGATTTTCTAAAAGAAACGAAACATCACTCAGAAATCGAAATCTTTAGACAAACCCGTGAAATCAGAAATTCTTTTTGCAAACGTACTTCCAAACAAAGATAAAAGAAATCTAAAAAATAATCTCTAACTATATATCAAAGCAGACAATGAAAAAGCCCGAGGTCAATATTTTTAACGGATTAAGAGCCTTCATTGCATGGTCGAATGACAACGAAGGTTGTTAGGTTAGAATGCACAATTCTTTATTAATGAACAATTTACTCACCGGTAATATGAGTCCTTGCCATGTAAGAATGTTTGACTCATCCACTTGAATATTTGTGAAATTCTTGATAGACGAAGCTCTCAAATCGCCCAATTCCTAAAAAAAAGACAAAACGCTTGATCATTATCGGGCCACGAAAAATGACCACAAAATTCATTGCTTTCAACCCAAATTTACAATATATCTAATTATTTTCGTTTTTTAACTTCTTAGCCATAATTACAAACCATAATTCAAGTAAAAAAAGCGAATATTGAAGAATCCATGAGAAGCTTAGCAATAAATTTTAATGTCTCACTTACGAAAATGATGTTCGGAAAAATGAATTTCAATATAAAAATGTGAAGAGGGAATAAAAAGGAAGATGTGAGCTTATTTTTGTGTGTATAAATGTTTACTTGTGATCATTAATGCGAATATAAACTCGGAAATACCTTTTGCAACCTTCTCGTAGCTGCCATTTTGAATGCTACCGACATTTTGGGAATAGGAATTTCAGATATTAATATTTTAAAGCATCAAGATTAGTAGGATTGAATAATCAAAACCTAATTCATGTATTTTTACTTGTTCAACAGATCAATAGACGCTTTCAGATTATATATCTTGCTTTGGAGTTTTTGTAAAAGGAAAAATGTTAAATAATAAAGAGGTATTTAATTCAAAATTTGCGCGGCTCTATAGCTGACCAATCAGATATGAGAGATCTACCACAGCTACTATGTAAAACATTTCCCTTTTTTAAAGTTGGTGAGAAACAAGTCAAGTTATTAATGCCATCTCAGTTAATGCAATGAATATATTAAAAAATATAATTACTGAAAAAGTCTTTTTGTTCCTTAATTTTTGTTTCTAAATTCAAATTCTTATCATTTTTTTTTTCATTTAAAATTTTAGAAAATATAAATTTTATTTACAAAATTAATGTAGGTATAATTTATAAATATTATTACAAATTATTTACTAATCAATTGATTCGAATTTAATAATTCAGTAATTATAAAGTTCTGATTTAAATATCAGAGGAAATCTTCTGATATCACAAAGAATAAGAATAAATTAGAATACTTCTATAAATTTATGAGCATTTTCTAATTGTTTTTGTTATCCAAAATTTAACAAAAGTTAATAATCAACAAAACATCAAATTAAAACTTGTTTCTATCACTGATGAATTTTTGTTTTCAAATAATTATAAATAATATTAAATAATAAATAAAATTTGACCAGTAATCGATATAAGAACATCAAAATATTAATTAATTAATTACCCTGGTCGATGAAATAACATCAATATTTTAAATAAATAAAATAGTAATAATAAAAAAATAATAAATAAGTACGAGAAATTAGAACCATTTTCACAGGAAAATATAAATAAATAAAATAAATTACAATATAAATTAATGGAAATTAGAACTTTTGCCTATTATTTGGAAGAATTTTGTACTTTTTTATATTTTTTGTATATGTTGTTGTATATTTTTGTAATTATTGTAGTTATAATATTTTACAAGATAATTTGACAGAATTTACAGTTTTTGAATCAAAATATTTGTCTTGCTTCGACCTAGAACGACAAATATTTAAATGAAATAACGCATGTCTATAAAATCGAAGAAAATTAAATTTAACTTAGAGCTTCGAGACTCGATTCATTTATTTTCTTTAAATATATTATCGCATCTATGTAATGCAATCACTTGCACAGTTTAGCGTAAAATTAAGAAAAGAACACTTTTTCGGATGCAAAATTTTTTAATTCTTGTATACTTTCTTGTAAAATATTAAAACAATATACAATATAAAAAAATACAAAAGAGTAAAAAATTCGTCCAAATATAATAATAGACAAAAGATCTTCAAAAACTACCCAATTAGGATTTTTGAGTTTTGAAATTGGTGATTTATATTTTTCAAGGAGTCCACTAGTAGGTAAAATAAAAAATTACCTGATTTTGAAAAATATCAAAAAAAATTGATTTTTGACATTTTCACCCTTTTTTTCGATTTTTGTCGAGGATTGTTTCAATGAAAAGCATTTATAAGAACAGAAAAGATGTATTTTATAGAGATTTACAACTTTTATTCGAACAATTTATTTTAATACAACCAATAATTTTGAAGCAAATCAAGAAAAATGTTTTTTCGGGTTTTCCGGGAAATTTTGGCAGTTTCTGAAAAAACTGTTTTTTAATTAAGAACAAATTTTATACAGTTTATTTTTAGATAAAAAGGAAAGGAATAGGAGCCCAAGCTTTTTCATTTTTGAAATTTAAATTTTACGCTGCGCCTTAACACCTTCCCTTGTACACTTTTTACTTTCTGTATTGACTGCATTATATACCTACGTCAGGCAAATGAAGATTGAGCAAGTTTCACTGAAAAAAGTTCTATTCTTATTGTACATTTTAATTGTACCCTTTCTCTTTTTTCAGGTATAAATTTTATTCAATGAATCTACAAAAAGTCACTTGTAAAAATAATCAATGAGAACAATTCTACAAATTTGTAGCAAAAGACTCTTTATTTATCCCTTAAAACTAGAAATCGGCGGTTTAAACACTGCCTACAGTGAAAAAATGGGCAGAGTCTAAAAAGCAATAAATCACAGATTATCCTAATTAAAACCGAACGCATTAAAAAAATATAACAAAAAAAAAAGTACAATCAGTTCCTCTTACTTATGTATAATACACATAGTCTGTACAAGAGAGAGATTACTTCTTTCGAGTTCTCAAACTTCTGAGTGCAGTTCGTGGCGATGGAGCAGGTGGATTTGGAGCCTGAAAAGAATTTTGTATTAACATTAAATTTATAAATTTTAATGAAAACTAATTCAAAATAAATTAATATTCTTACATCACATGGTTCAAAATCTACACAAGTCTCGTTGTCCGGAACGAACAACTTTTTTCTTCTATTAGTCCTCTTCCTTTCAGAGGTAAATGGCATGATATCTGGAGGAGGTAATGCTGTTCTCAACCTCGTTTGTCTCCTAAAAATGATATAAATAATTTTTAAAAAAAACATAAAAAATTTTTCAAGAAAAAGGGGAAAAAATAGGGGAATGATCAAACATGTATTTTTACATGTACATGTCTGCCACAGTCTAATTTACTTGAAAAAGTGACCTATTTAAAATATTAAAATTGATAAGAAGTGACTAATGTGCAATAATAATATAAAAAGAATTCAAAAGAATTCGATGGAATGTACAAGAATTCCAAGTGAATTTTAAAGCACTCAGGATAAATTCATAAGAATTCAGAGTGAATTCAAAACAATTCATGTTAAATTCAACAAAATTCGAAGTAAATTCAAAATAATTTAAATAAATTGGAAAAAATGCAAAAATCTACAGTATTCCATTGATTTTAGTAAAATGGAAGTGAATTTAGAAGAATTCATGTGAATTCAAGAGACTTTGATGAAATTTATACGAATTCAAGATAATTTAAAAAGAATTCAAGGTGAATGAAAGAGAAATCTGGATGAATTTAAAAGAATTCAAGAAAATGAAAATGATGTTAAATAAATTCAAGAAAATTCAAAGGAATTCAAAAGAATTAAAGAAAATTCAGAAATAGGTATAGACCTGAATTTAATAGTGATTTTAACCCTCCCCTCGGACTAGAACCTTGACGAAGTCCCTCTCACAGCACTTTGTGATGAGAGAGAGACGGGTGGGGAGGCT
>JAUMHM010000078.1:4820859-4835317 GCA_032362435.1 Melikaiella ostensackeni
TTTGTTTTTCCAGGACCATTTTATGAAGTAATAAAAACGATCATTAATTGTTCTTTTCGATTTTATTATTTCATAAAATGGTCCTTGAAAAACAAAAACTATAATTTCCAAATACAGTTATGGTGAGAAATTATTTTTTACGAAGATACTTAAAAAATGAAGTTCAGCCCCATCAAAGATATTGGCCCCATGTATTTGGTGCAATGCTAGTTTAACGTCACAATGTGAAACACCTAATTCTGCCGTCCCAAATTCAAAAGTCGTATCTACATATTTGTCGAAAATGACTTATGATAATGGACGTGTTCCTTATGACCTGCAAAACCGTCCTGTGTAACTAATAATTAGCCTATATGTTGTGAAAATGCCTATTTCATGGAAAATATTTACCTATCTTTCAAGGTCAAACGTTTGCGATAATTTCTAATGTCGTATCTACTTGCGCATGCGCTGCGAAGAGATGGTTTACGTTTGTAGGTTATGTTATCTATTATTTTTGTAGTAAAAATTTCAACCCCCTTGAATTGAACAGATAAATAAATAAAAATTAGTTGAAGTATAACGTTTCTTTGCCTTTAATAACAGTTTTTATTTAATAACTTTGTCAGAATAAATTTATAAACAGATACGATATTTTGACATATCACACATCGATCACTGATATTATCCAATTATCGTAAGTGCAATTTCATACATTTCTAAAGATCTAGAAGCATGAAATAAAGAAAATAATGTGTCATGAAATCGCGCATGTGCACAGCCCAATCAATCATGAGAAGGTTTGACAAGAATTAGAGACGTTTGATTGATGGAGAAATCTAAAGCACAATAAGGTATTTCACATAGTGACGTCAGCTGGAAAGATGGTCGTAAGTCGAGGGCTAAGCTATGCAATACTAATTGTATGGGTGATCGAAATATCGACCACCTAATGCACACAAACTATTTGATGTTTTCAGGCAAAATTTGGTGTGTTAAATAAGGGGAAAATAGTGAAAAACATCCTGGAGACTTTTTGACCTTGATAATCGTCATTCCAAGGTCAATTTTTTTTCTTTTTTGGACTCAAAACTTGGCTTATACATTTTTCTAGATGCGCTCAGTACGGAAAACTAAGTAAAAAAAGTCCTGGAAGCATCCTTGACCTTGGAAATTGCCATTTCAAGGTCAAATTCTTTTTTTTGCTACTTTGACCTCCAACTTGGTATATCCACATTGTGGATTGGCAAGGGGACTCACAAAAATCAAGCACCCCAACGTGAGAGGCAAGGGGACTCACCAAAATCAAGCACTCCAACGTGAGATGCAAGGGGACTCACAAAAATCCAGCACCCCGAAGGGATCGTTTTTTCGCCATGTCCACGTCGTTGGTTCCGGGTCACGCTAAGAGCGAAAGTCAAAGTACTTATTCTATAAAAATCGATACAGCTACTAGTTTTTTTTTAAACTCTATTTTAAGAAGGCATCGTTCACCTTCATTTTAGATAAGAGGAACTGAAGAAGCTATTGTACATCTTCACGGATGTAGTTAGAGTTCGTTGCGCTTTTGGTAGAAAATAGATCGTCATTCTGAGGTCAAGAATGACGTCAAGACTTTTTTCACTATTTTTTTAGTACTAGGCACATAAAAACATGGATGTACCAACTTCGACGCTAAAATAGCAACAAATAAATAAATAAATGAATCATTTGACTTTGACGGGGGTGGTCGAAATATCGACCACCTGTCAGGTTGGGGACTTAAAATGAGTTATCCCTTGAAATTATATATAAATTTTTGGTCAAATGAAAACTCGATTTGAACCAAAATTTTTCCGTCCTCTAAAGGTTAATTAAATAATAAATTCGTTTCAAATAAAATTATGGATTTCTTTGAAAAATAGAAAATAATATTCAAATACACTCATGATGAAAAATAATCTCTTATTGTTTGGCCATTAACGTGCAGACATCTTGGATTTCCCCCACCCAACCTGCGTCGGCCGGCTGCTAATTTCAAAAAGTCGAAATATTCTTGGTAATTTTAGAATTTTGCCGAAATTTTCGCACCTTATTTGAAAATTTTCTCCTATATACCTTATTACTTGCAATTACCTGTTTACTCGGCGAAAAAAAAGGAAATTATTCTCCCGATTTTTAGGTTATGTCAGCAAAATTTGATAAGTTTGATCGGCTTTATCAGTGATTATTGACATCACTGATAATAATCACAAAAATGCCGTAACGTTTTATAAAAATGTTATTTAATTAATTAATATATAAGTAAATGATGCTGCCCGAAATTGCGCATGTGCACTACAATTTTTTGGATCAATCATAAGAAGGTTTGACAAGAATTCGAAAAGTTTGATTGGCGCAGAAATCCCGAGGGTGTGATCAGGCCTTGGGCTGTGCTCCTCAGTCACTCAATTTTGACCAATTTTGTTGAGCGATCAATTGTAAACAACATTACAAAAATGCTTCTTTGTTAAATTATTGGTCATTAAAAATTATTTACATGGCAATTAAATAAATCGTTCAAGCCTGTTCTTATTTTTTATCTAAATACATAGTGTAAAGCTATTGTCACGTGCGCAAATGTGGTATTTTTCTAACCTGCGATCCCTGCGATCAAAGTATTCTAACCTATATAGTTGTAATCGTTTTTATCCGCTATTACGCAAATATTAAAGGTATTTCTTTCTATTATTTACCGAGAATTTTACAGGTAACACACCGACAATTTAAAATCGTTTTATTTATTATGGTATTATATTACAGTTTGGGGAATTACATGGAGCGAATATTTGACGATAAGTGAAACCGAATAATGGCAAGGTCGGCGGTTTTATTTTTTGGATTAGTGGGCAAGTAACAAATCTGATTAATTTTTTACTGTCTCTTGTAGGATTTATTTCGCTTCCTTTTGATACTTTGTTTCATTAGTTTGGTGAAAGATGGTTTAAATAATTTTTTAAATGTCCCTTACAACTTTTGAAATTTCTGTACAGTTTGAAGATTTAATTCGATTTTTGAAAATTCAATAGTTTTTCTTAATTTCTACTCTCAATTAATTAGACTTTTAATACAGTTTCTATTGTTACTTGAGCCCAATTTTTCTTTATATTTTGGTGTCCATTAGCTACTTTTAGTATGAAATTTCCAAAATGATTTGTCAAAGTTAATGTAAGGAAAAAAAATTACAATGTGGGACAATCTGTTCTTTATTTGACTGTAAATTTAATTAAATATTTCCTAGTTTTTATTGAACTTTAATATACTGAATATTTTGATGTTAAACTGTCTCGATCGACAATTTGCAATCCAAAATATTTATAATTGACAAAATTCAAACAAATTTTTGTAAAAGAACAATAGTGTACAGATGTCCGTTTTCATGTTCTTTATTGTTTTCCGAAGTTTCAGCGAAAAATCTTTGTCATTGTGTAGAAAAACCTGGGAAAACTGATATGACTTATTAATGAATCTTTGAAGTTGATCAATTTCAAGATTAAGAATATTCAAACTTGTATGGTTTTAAATTCAAAGTGTTCAAATTTCAAATTCATATGTTTAAAATCGAGAAATTTTTATTCTATAATTTTTTTAAAATTAAAAGCTTTAATAATTGAACAATTTTAAATTGAGAATGTTCAAAATCGAGTAACAAATTTTTTAAAAAAACTTTCAAAATTGTGCAGTCTCAAATTGAAAGATTGCTTAATAATTATTTTGAGTTTAAATCGTTTTTTTCTGAATAATTTCAATTTATAAAACTATTAAAAATATAGTTTACGTTTAAATGCCTCTAAAATGATGTGGTAATAATGTGGTAATATTTTTCATTAATTTTTATAAATGAAGCCGTTCTTTAAAAAGGGGGCTAACAACTAAAATTTCTTTTTGCCTTTTCAGGAAATTGAAAACAGTTTCCTGGTTATCTTTATTTTTAATAATTTCCCTGTATACTCTCTTTACTTAGGATTCTTGTTTGAAAAAAACTATAATTGTGACCGTCCGCGAAGAAAGGGACCTAACGCCTGGAAGCTACATTTCACAGGAGGAGCCATTGAAGAGGCTGTCCTGTCAGATAAAAGAATAATTTTTTTTATTATGAAAGAGCAAATAAAAACTATCGACTAGTGCAAAAAACTAGAAATCGATTTTTTGGGCGTGAGGTCCCTTTCTTCGCGGACTGTCACAATTACAAAAATTAGATTAATGCACAACTTTTTAACCTTTTTTAGCCTCTTTTCGTATTGACGTTTATAAACATTTTTTGTTTGCTTTTACGATACTTAGATTCGTTGATTTTACTTTTTTCTCTTTATTGAAGAGTTTTTTCTGAATTATTATTGTCCATCCATGTGATTAAATTTATTTTCATTTAGTTCCATTCAATTTTATTTACGACATTTTTAGTATAAGGAGTATGAGTTAGATTTTAACTTCTGATACCGGTGGACATTTTACAATTTGTTTAGATCTTTTTTCGACCTCTTAAATTATGAAAATGATGAATTTTCCTACTTTTTGAAACCTGCTCAATAAATAATTATTTCTGTTCTAGGAACCATGATTGCAGCTTCAGTACTCGGACATTTTTAACCAGATCTCAAAAATCCACAGCCTCACAATGACCAACACCGTTCAGCAATACGTCCAGCGTCTAAAATCTCGCCATGAGGAAGTTCGCAATAAAGCAGCTCGCGATCTTTCCGTTTATGTCAGAACCGAACTCCGTGAGGCCTCGCAAGAAGAAATTACCGCCTTCATGGACGAGTTCAACCACCACATCTTCGAGATGGTTTCCGGTACCGACATGAACGAGAGAAAGGGTGGAATCCTCGCTATTGTCTGCCTCATCAATGCCGATGTTGGAAACATCAATACCCGGACTATAAGATTCGCCAACTATCTCAGGAACCTCCTACCTTCGAGCGATGTGGGTGTCATGGAACTCGCAGCAAAAACCGTTGGGAGACTAGCCCTCGTCTCGGGAACCTACACTGCAGCCTACGTCGAATTTGAAGTAAAACGTGCATTCGAATGGCTTGGGGGTGACCGAAATGAAGGCAAAAGACACGCAGCAGTTCTTGTCCTGAAAGAACTCGCAGTCTCGATGCCAACATACTTTTTTCAACAAGTTACCCCATTTTTCGAAGTAATATTTAACGCCGTCCGGGATCCGAAAGCTGTGATTCGAGAAGGAGCTGTTGAAGCTCTCAGGGCAGCCTTAATCGTCACCGCCCAGCGAGAAACCGCGAAACAAATGCACAAATCCCAATGGTATAAGCAATGCTACGATGAGATTGTTTCAGGTTTTGAGGACATATACACTAGAGAGCGAGGATTCAACCGAGACGATAGAATCCATGGATCGATCCTCGTCCTTAATGAGCTCCTCAGATGCAGTAACGTCCAGTGGGAAAGAAACTACGAAGCCCTCATGGAGAAACTAAACTGCTCCACTCAGAAGAAGGAGAACGATCTCATTCTTCTGATGCCTCACTTGAAATCTACTGTCGTTTCCAAGTGGTCCATATCCTCCAGAAACGCTCCGAACATGCAGAAACATACTCCTGCACACGAATCTGCAGCCTGTCGGAGTTTGATGCTCGAGAAGCTGGACGACATCAACAACGAGGTGATGAACCAGAGGATGTCTCGCAACCTCCACATTCAACACGCCCTGATGACTCTTCTTCCAAGACTCGCTGCATTCAATAGGGAGAGATTCGTCAAGAACAACCTTCGCGATTGTCTCGCTTATCTGCTAATGACTTTAAAAGGCAGAGAAAAGGACAGAGCCGCAGCTTTCACTACTATAGGATTGATCGCAGTAGCAGTTGAGGATGCGATCAAACCCTACCTTCCAAAAATAATGGACACGATAAAGTCCTCCCTCCCTTCGAAGGAGACGCCTAACAAGAAGCGAGTTGCTCTCGAACCAGCGGTTTTTATTTGCATAACTCTTTTGGGACACGCTGTGAAGCAGACGATCACAGCTGACGTGAAGGATCTTTTGGAATCGATGTTAGCCACCGGGTTGAGTCCAGTATTGACAACTTCTTTGAGAGAACTAGCGCATAACGTTCCATCTCTCAAGCCAGATATTTCACAAGGTCTGTTACGAATGCTTTCTCAAGTTCTGATGCACAAACCTTTGAGACATCCTGGCGCGCCCTGGAATGCGAGCAGTCCGATTATGGCACCACCAACGGAAGTTGATGTCCCATCAACAGTTCTGGCACTCAGAACTCTCGGGACTTTCGATTTCGATGGAAATCCTCTTCTTCAATTCGTAAGAAGATGCGCTGATCATTTCCTGACTTCGGAACAGGCCGAGGTTCGTCTCGAAGCTGTGAGAACTTGCTCCAGACTTCTACGTCTCGCCCTAAACCAACCGGGTCCTACAGTCACAACTACGGTTTCATCAGTCGTAGGAAAACTCCTCGATGTTGGAATTATTGATACAGATCCAGATGTGAGATTCTGGGTCTTGGGATCTCTAGATGAGTCGTTTGATGTTCATCTAGCGCAAGCAGAAAGCCTCTCTGCTCTTTTTGTAGCAATGAATGATGAAGTCTTTGAAATTAGGGAGATGGCAATCAGGACAATTGGAAGACTAAGTACCATGAATCCTGCTTATGTGATGCCTTCTCTTAGAAAGATTCTTATTCAGTTCTTAACCGAATTAGAACACTCAGGAATGGGGAGGAACAAAGAACAGGCTGCAAGGATGCTCGATCATCTAGTCGTTAGCGCCCCTCGACTCATCAGACCTTACATGGACCCAATTCTGAAAGTCCTAGTACCAAAGTTAAAGGAATCGGAACCCAATCCAGGAGTCATTCTCGCGATTTTGAGAGCGATAGGGGATTTGGCTGAAGTCAACGGAGCTGAGATGCAGCAAAGACTCGAGGAACTTTTGTCTATTTTGTTAGAAATGCTCGTGGATGCTAGTTCTCCAGAGAAAAGAGGAGTAGCTCTCTGGGTTTTGGGACAATTAGTTGGAAGCACAGGATACGTTGTGACGCCATATATGCAGTATCCAACACTTTTGGACGTTTTGATCAATTTCCTGAAGACCGAGCAACAGTCTCACATCAGAAGAGAAACTATTAGGGTCCTCGGTTTGCTTGGAGCACTTGATCCTTACAAACACAAGATGAATTTGGGGCAGATCGATTCTCAACTAGATACTCTGACATCCATGGCTGATATTAAAAGTGACGCAGAGACAAATCAGGATTTGACAACGAGTGAAATGCTTGTGAACATGTCTTCGTCTACACTTGAAGAATATTATCCAGCGATAGCGATTGCCACGCTGATGAGGATTATCAGAGATCCAACTCTCTCCCAACATCACACAATGGTTGTCCAGGCTGTGACTTTTATTTTCAAGAGTTTGGGGATTAAATGCGTGCCTTACATTTCTCAAGTGATGCCCAGTTTCCTGAATGTTGTTCGCACAGCAGACGTGAACTTCAGAGAGTATTTGTTCCAACAACTGGCTATCCTCATCGCTATTGTGAAGCAGCATATCAGAAACTACCTCGACGACATCTTTACTTTGATTAAGGAATTTTGGACGGTGAATAGTCCAATGCAAACCACATTGATTCTTCTTGTTGAGCACATTGCTGTAGCCTTGGGTGCTGAATTTAAGATTTACCTTCCACAGCTAATGCCTCAAATTCTCCGGGTTCTCACTCACGATTCGAGCAAAGACCGTGCAGTGACTGTGAAACTTCTCCTAGCTCTCCAGAAATTCGGAAACAATCTTGACAACTATCTTCATCTCGTTTTACCTCCGGTTGTTAAACTCTTCCATGCAACTGACTGTCCAATCACAGTGAACAGAGTCGCTCTTGAAACTGTCGATCACCTCGCAGACACTCTTGATTTTACAGACTTTGCTTCGAGAATAATCCACCCTTTGGTTCGAACTCTCGATCAATGCCCGGAACTTCGAGATACTGCGATGGACACACTCTGCGCTTTGATAATCCAACTAGGCAAAAAGTATAAGATTTTCATACTCCTTGTTCAAAAGGTAATAAACAAGCACAAGATTACTAATGCTCGCTATGAATGTCTTGTGAATAAAATTGATATCGAGTCGTCAGTAATGGACACCGAGGATTATCTTCTTTTCAAACAACGCCACACCAAGAATAAAAACCGAGACCCTTCTTTGATGTCTTCTGATACGACGACAATCAAACGCCTTCACGTGGAAGCTTCGAATCTTCAAAAAGCCTGGACAGCCACAAGGAGGGTTTCAAAAGACGATTGGCTTGAGTGGCTAAAAAGTTTGTCGATAGGTTTGCTGAAAGAATCACCATCCCCAGCTTTGCGTTCCTGTTGGGCATTAGCTCAGACTTATTCTCAACTTCCTCGGGATCTTTTTAATGCCGCTTTCGTCTCCTGTTGGACTGAACTAAATGAAAACTACCGAGCTGAATTAATCCAAACTCTCCAACAAGCTCTGATGGTTCCAGACCTTCCAGAGATTACTCAAACGATTCTGAACCTCGCTGAGTTTATGGAGCACTGCGACAAGGGACCTCTTCCTCTGGACAACAAGATTCTGGGAGAAAGGGCGATGCATTGTCGAGCTTATGCAAAAGCTCTTCATTATAAAGAGGACGAGTTTCACAAGAGCAGGAATAAGAGTGATTCAGAGAGAGGTGATTCGAGAAATAATGATTCAAAGAGCAACGTTTACGAATCTTTGATATCTATCAACAACAAATTGCAGCAGAAGGAAGCTGCTGAAGGCCTTCTAGAATATGTGATGAACCAGCACAGTCAACCAGATTTGAAAGTTCAAGTAAGATGGTACGAGAAGCTTCACAATTGGGACAAGGCCTACCATCTTTACAAAGAAAGATTAGAAGGTGATCCTAATGATGTCGAGTCAACCTTGGGAGAAATGAGGTGCCTAGAGGCTCTAGGGGAGTGGGGACAACTCCATGAAGTTGCGATGAAGCAGTGGTCGCATCAGAGTGAAGAAACTAAGCAAAGAATGGCGAGAATGGCAGCTGCTGCAGCTTGGGGTCTAAATCAGTGGGAGAGCATGCAGAAATACGTATCTTTGATTTCGAAAGACACTCAGGATGGGGCTTTCTACAGAGCTGTCTTGGCTATTCATGATGAAAAGTATGATGTTGCTCACGAGTTGATAGAGAGTGCGAGGGATTTGCTGGATACAGAGTTAACTGCGATGGCTGGAGAGAGTTACCAGAGGGCTTATAATGCGATGGTGGAGGTGCAGAAGCTCGCGGAATTGGAAGAGGTTATTCAATTTAAATTGGTCCCGGAGAGGAGGCCGACGATCAAGAACATGTGGTGGGAGAGACTCCAGGGTGGTCAGAGGATTGTGGAGGATTGGCAGAAGATCATCCAGGTTCATACGCTTGTCGTTTCACCTCAGGATGATATGTACACCTGGTTGAAATATGCGAGTCTTTGCAGGAAGAGTGGGAATCTTATGTTGTGTCACAAGACACTCGTAATGCTCCTCGGTATGGATCCGTCGTTGATTCCTGACAAACCTTTGCCTACGTTGCATCCTCAGGTGATTAAGATATTTATATTTAGGACAGACCCAAGTAATTAATTTCCAATTAATAATAATAATTATTATTATATAATAATAATAATAATAATAATTAATTTTCCAATTTCCAGGTAACCTTTGCCTACTGCAAACACATGTGGGTTGCAGGAAAACGAGACGAGGCTTTCAACCAGCTCCAGAAATTCGTCACATCCTTCCTCTCAACCTCTAGTATTTCATTAACAAATCAGGACGACGAAAAGCACCAGGACTCCCGAAAACGATTGCTCGCCAGGTGCTACCTGAAACTCGGAGAGTGGACCGAATCCTTACAGGGTATCAAGGAACATTCGATTCCAGCTGTTTTGTCCTATTATTTAGCAGCCACAGAACACGACGCTACTTGGTATAAAGCCTGGCACGCTTTCGCTTACACGAACTACGAAACAGTCCTTTTTTACAAACACCAGCAAGGAGAGACCGCCATCCAGGAAGGTCCTCCTGCAAATGGATCCAGGAACCTCTGCAGTTCTCAGTATATATCTCGCTATACTGTTCCTGCAGTCAAAGGATTTTTCAAATCCATCAACTTGTCCCATGGAAATTCTCTTCAGGACACTCTTCGCCTCCTCACTCTGTGGTTCGAATATGGTCAGTGGCCAGAAGTTTACGATGCGATTGTGGAGGGAATCAGGATGATTGAAATCAATACCTGGTTGCAAGTGATTCCGCAATTGATAGCCAGAATCGATACTCCTAGAGCTTTAGTTGGACGTTGCATTCATCACTTGCTAATCGATATTGGGAAGACTCATCCTCAGGCGCTGGTTTATCCCTTGACGGTGGCTTCGAAAAGTGCCAGTAATGCGAGAAAGACCGCGGCCAATAAAATTTTGAAGAATATGTGTGAACATAGTCCAACTTTAGTCCAGCAGGCGATGATGGCGAGTGATGAACTCATCAGGGTTGCGATACTCTGGCACGAATTATGGCATGAAGGATTGGAGGAAGCTAGTAGATTGTACTTTGGAGAGAGAAATGTTAAGGGAATGTTTGATACTTTAGAACCTCTTCATGCCATGTTGGACAGGGGTCCACAGACCTTGAAGGAAACTTCGTTCCATCAGGCTTATGGAAGGGACTTGTCTGAAGCCTTGGAATGGTGCGGCAGATTCAAGACTTCTGGAAACGTGAGGGATCTCAATCAAGCCTGGGATCTTTACTACCATGTCTTCCGAAGAATTTCGAGGCAGCTGCCGCAACTGACAAGTTTAGAGTTGCAGTATGTTAGCCCAAAACTTCTGATGTGCCGGGATTTGGAGTTGGCTGTGCCTGGAAGCTATCAACCTGGTCAGTCGATTATTAGGATAGCGAGCTTTCACAGTTCAATGCAGGTTATTACGAGCAAGCAGAGACCCAGGAAGCTTTGCATCAAAGGTGAATTTTGATGTCCTATTCTATATTTTATTATATAAATTTTTTCCAAATGATAGAATTAATAAGTTTGTTGAGGCCTTTTCCGGATTTTTGTTGTTATTTATTTGGATGTTATAAATAATAGTGCCGACATGTTTCGACTTAGTACTGTCTTTTTCAAGGCTGAAGCAATATCTCGTAACGTTGAATCGTAGTAAATTCATAAATAATATTACCTAGTTAGTTTCTTGGGCAACATCTTGATGAAAATTATTGAATTCGAGCATAATCTAGATATAACAGGGACATTCTTCAAAAGTAATTTAAAGAAATAGTTATGTTAAAAAAAAAAAATAAGAATTTAGTTAAATTTAAAAAGAGTGAAAAAATGAGCCATAAGGTAGGCATGGTGAGATATTATTTATACCATCGAAATAAATAACATCAAAGAGCCGGAAAAGGCCTCAACAAACTTATTAATTGTATATTTTATTGCTGATTTTAAAAAGTTCAATGTAAATAATTAACGATTCCAGGCTTCAGAGCCTGCCTCCTATTCCCCTAAAACACCCCTTTTTTATTTTTGGCACCCAAAAGTCCCCTTATTAGCCTATTTCCCCTAAAAGTCCTTTATTTTAAAAGAAAATTATAAAAAAGTCTCGAGGGGTTGATCACTCTTGAAATATGGTGTCCATTCCTTCCTGAAACATTTGGAATCTTTGTGAAATCTTTTGGAATTTTAGTGAAATATTTGAAATCTTTTGGGATTTTTATTATTAAAAAATATCAGTATTCACGTTCACAAAATTCTGAGTTTCTATCTCATAACTAACTGTAAATAAATAACTGTGAAATCTTTAAATGCTCTTGAACTCTTTAGAAATCTCTTGAAATCTTTTTAAATTTTTATGTAATCTTCGAAATATTTTGTCATTTATATTATTTTAAAATATTTTTAAAATTTGGAATGCATTTTAAGTTCCATTTAAAAATGTATTTTTTTATAGCTTTTAATCATAATTTATTATTGACAAGTAGGTAAAAATGATTCATTCTCAGATTTATTCAATTATGAATTAAATAGAACATTTTTTGTAGTGGTTTAATGAATCCTTTCTTATAGGTTAAAACTACAAAATACCATTAATTATAATAAGCAAACTAAATATTTTAGAAAACAAATTATAATTTTAAGAATTTCAATTTCTAATATGGTTTTCTTTTTTTTATATAACTGTGAAATTTTCGTAATCTCTTGAAATATCTAGACATCGCTTGAAATCTTTAGAAATTTTTGTGAAATCTTTGAAATATTTGGGCATTTTTATTATTTTCAAATATTTAAAAAATTTGGAATCTATGTATTCACGTTCGCAAAATTTTAATTTTCTATATTTTTGTCTTCAATTTGAATTGAGACATTTAAGAGTGTGTTGTCCAAATTTGATCGTTGGATTCTTGGTTTTTTAATTTACAAGAATTTTGTAGGTAAAGTTGAATGTTGGACGTTACAGAAGAATTTAAATTTTAGTTTATTCTGAATTTAATTCAAAAAATTTTTTTAGAATGGAAATATTCTAAATAACTATAAAATCTTCAAATCTGGTGTATACTTAAAAGTCTTTTCGGAAAAGGATCAATTGTATAGCAAAAAGGCGGAAGCAAAATTGAGAATTTATTTGTCTCAATTTAGTTTTTATTACATCAATAATTATAAGATATAAGAACAGTAACGTATCGTTTCTAGTTCGTTAAAAATTACATTAAACCCGACTTTTCATCCAAATACGTGTATTTATTGTAATTTATGTATTTTCAGGATTCCCCTAAAAAAAGTCCTATTTTTCTATTATAAGTCCCCAGTTTCCCTTAAAATATTCTTTAGGATCACTTTGAAGCCTACGATTCATTTTTCTATTTTTTTAGGGAGCAATGGAAAGGATTATATGTTCCTTTTAAAGGGACACGAAGATCTCAGACAAGACGAAAGAGTCATGCAGTTGTTTGGTTTGGTCAACACTCTTTTGCTGCACGATCCAGACACATTCAGAAGGAATCTGACTATACAGGTAAAAGTTCAGTCCATTTAATTACTTTGAAATGTTTGATACAAAACTTTTTTCGATGTTAGGGCAACATTACTGACTATTTTTAAACAATTTTAGAGATATGCTGTGATACCTTTGTCTACAAACAGTGGCCTTATTGGTTGGGTGCCTCATTGTGATACATTGCACACCCTCATCAGAGATTACAGAGAAAAGAAGAAGATTCTTCTGAATATTGAACACAGGATCATGCTTAGAGTAGGTTTCTATTTGAATTTAAAGAATTGAATCACGAACGTACTAAATAATCCTAAAAAAATGAACGCTTTTTGTTAGATGGCACCAGACTATGATCACCTGATGTTGATGCAGAAGGTCGAGGTTTTCGAACACGCCCTCGAGCACACAAACGGTGACGACCTGGCTCGACTGCTTTGGCTTAAATCGCCATCGAGTGAAGTTTGGTTCGATCGGAGAACAAATTACACGCGATCATTAGCTGTGATGTCGATGGTTGGTTACATCCTTGGACTCGGAGATCGCCATCCTTCGAATCTGATGCTGGACAGACTCAGTGGAAAGATCCTCCACATCGATTTCGGAGATTGCTTCGAAGTGGCGATGACAAGAGAGAAATTCCCTGAGAAGATTCCATTCCGCCTCACCAGGATGCTGATCAATGCTATGGAAGTCACTGGAATCGAGGGGACCTACAGAAGAACCTGCGAATCCGTTATGTCCGTCCTTCACCGAAATAAAGACAGTCTCATGGCTGTGTTGGAAGCCTTTGTTTATGATCCACTCTTGAATTGGAGACTAATGGATAACGCGGCTCAAAGGGCTAAAAGGTCTGATGCTCAAGGAATGAGTGCGAGCAGCAGTCAAGAACGTGGAGATATTCTTGATTCGATGACTGCTACTTTGCCGAAGAAAGGAGTGCCTTCCAGTATCGAAAATGGAGGTAATTTAATTTTAATTTTGTTCAGTTAGTTTTAATTTACAATCCCGTTTGAAGAGAATGAAATTCTATCGAACCTGAATTTAAATCAATAATATTTCGTGTTTTACAGGGGATAGCAATCAACCAGAAGCTCTGAATAAGAAGGCCCTCACAATAACGAATCGAGTCAGAGACAAACTTACGGGTCGTGACTTTTCTCACGATAAAACTCTGAGTGTCCAGCGACAGGTGGATCTTTTAATTCAGCAGGCAACTAATAACGAAAATCTCTGCCAGTGCTATATCGGGTGGCAAGTATTTTTTAAGAACATTAAATTTGAAAAATTACAAATTTTAACAATTTTAATTTGTCCATTGATTGAATCCATTTCAAATCAGGCAGGTTCTACACATTAAGGAGGCTTGCGCGTTTTTCAAAAAAATCACTGACGGCTCTGAAACTTGGAGATTATCTAAATAAAGTATGCCAAATTCATTTGGAAA